>BLSH010441030.1:595223-620725 GCA_018402905.1 Glandirana rugosa
TTAATATGTATCTGACCCCTACAAATACTTTCATTCTGACGACGTGCGGGAGCGGGAGGGGGGTACGAATGGCACATGCCCCTTCCTCCCCAATCCTTGCGCTCCCTACCCCCCCTCCAACTAAAAGAATAACATTCCTCCAACGAGAATCCAACTTCAAAACATAATTCCGTAGTCTCCTGACTCACTACCTTTCCTTACTGCTCCCCCCAATGGGTCGAGAGGAGACTAGCCCAAGACAACCCCAAAACAACACAAGACACTCCCCCTAACCACTCCATGGGAGTAAACTTACCCCTTCCCCCCCCCAATAATTCCTCCCTCACAACTTCCATTCTAATCCGATATACGATGTCTCACAAGGTATCTAAACAAGATAAAAGCCTCGATATGTATAATTTTCCTCAAGTTTTATTAAACCACAGGTATTACACTTGCATACCAAGACCTCTCGCATTCAGATGTTAATTTGATATATACTTGTTTACAAGAAACTGTACTTCTTAATACGTGTTTATGTTACTGCTAAAACCAAACATCAATGTATAACATCTTTTGCATCTGTATACAACAATTTCTATAATTTGGTTTGTATCATCAAACTATGTTCTCAATAAAACTTTATGGAACAAAAAAAAAAAAAAAAAATCTCCATTGGCAATGTTTGTCGCTCTTGCTCTAACAATCGTGGCGATACCTCACATGTGTGGTTTGCACACCGTTTTCATATGTGGGTGGGACTTACGTATGCGTTCCCTTCTGCGCGCGAGCTCTTATTTATTTTACTTTTTAATTTTCATTTTTACACCGTAATTTTTTTTAAAAAAAATTTTGATCACTTTTATTCCTATTACAAGAAATGGAAACATTCCTTGTAATAGAAAAAAGCATGCCAGGACCTCCTAAATATGAGATCTGGGGTCAAAAAGAGAACTCAGATCTCATATTTACACTTAAATGCAAAAGAAAAAAAAATGTCCCCTTTAAGACCATTGGGCGGAAGTGACTTGTGACGTTGCTTCCGCCCAGCCATGTTATGGAGCCGAGTGAGCGGCTTCAGCCGCTCACTCGGCTCACGGACACTGGGGGGGACAGACGCGTTCATCTCCGCCGCTGCCGGCTGGTCCGGTAAGCGGCAGAGATGACCGGAAAGTGGTGGGAGGGGGTGCCTGCAGAAAAAAAAGATTCCGGGGTTATGGTAGCTATCTGCTACCATAACAACGGTATTCCACTTCAAACTATTATGACGGTGGGCGGTCTGGAAGTGGCTAAAGAAGGTAGATACTGTATGACCTTCTGTTATCTATTCCTGTGCATGTAATGAAGGCACCAACTCATGTATTGATTTTAACCTTGTATATTTACCATTTTTAAACAATGTATCAATAAAATTCATTATATTTTATTTAAAAACTATGTTTATTTTGGCACCATTATAAACCCATATTTCCCCTTCCAAGCCTTACCTACTCTCCTGCTTGTTTCAGAGGTTGTCTGGGCAACACATTTCCATATCTGGTGGAACTGCCCACTAGCTCAATCATATTGGGCTGACATTTTCCATATTCTTTCCACTCTTACTGGCAACACCTTAGCCCCTGACCCACTCATGGCTCTACTCAATAAGAAACTGCCTGGTATCTCCAATTCATGCTACTTTTGCAGGTTACTACTGCCACAAAGCAAACCATTGTGAAGTCCTGTAAAATCACCCGCCTCACTATCTTTGAAACTAAAAATAGGGTTACCAGAGCCAAGGTTCATGCCAAAACAGAAGCAGTTCTCTTAGACAGGGTCAAAAAGTTTGCAGCCCTACTGGTAAAAGGTGCACAAAGTAATAACAATGGTATCCTCCCTCCCATTGGAGTATTCCCCGGGACAATATCTCTTACACTTGACTAAGGTTTCCGAAGAGGCGGTACTACAGGTTGGTTGCGATGCACCTAATAAAGGCTGCCAGGATCGGCATACTGGTTCATTGGCGGTCCACATCACCACCCTCTGTGACCGAATGGTTCAGCAGAATTAACCATGAGGCAGAGATGGAGGAGCTGATCCATATGTCCCTAAATAAAATTATGCAATTCACACCTACCTACAAAAACTCACCACTTTATCAGGATCTCCTTAACCAGACACTTTAACCTGGTTGGTTGATAGCATATCTTAACACTTTCAGTGAAACTTAAGCCGAATTAGTGGAATGTTTGGCTCTTCTGGGTTGGGGGGCGGAGGAGGGAGAGGGTAGCTGGTGATATATTCACCCCCTTTCCTTTCAATTAATTCTTTATCTATCTTACTTATCACCCCCCAAATGGTCCACCTCCTACCCCCCCCCCCCCCACCCACTCCCCTATGCCCTTTCTTGGACAGACGGACTAGGTGAAGCCCCAGCCATGGAAGTCCTTGCTTGTGATGTTCGGTACACATCCTAACTAACAAGCATATATGCATCACAAAACCTAATGTAGGTTCTTTTGATAAGACTAACTGGTTTATCTCTAATCTTGGCTGAATTTCCGGAATTTTGGGAATTGCAACACTAATATACCATGACCCTTCCAGTCCTCCTATTTTGTTCCCTTATTGAAATATGTAAGATCTTGAGGCTGAGTTCACACATGAACCGCATGCGGCTCCCAGCCGGGGTCTGGTGCATCCTGGTTCATCGTTTCAGGTCCGATTTCAGCCCAAATTTTGGGCTGAGTTCGGATCTGAAACGGACCAAAAGTCACACAGCGTTTTTGTGAAAAACACACCGGACCTGCTGCGGAGATATGTGAACTGGCTCCATAGAGAGCCGGTCAAAATCTCCTGCTATTGCGAATTGGATGCGGGGAACCCGCAACCAATTCGCAATGGTGTGAACCCAGCCTTAACCCGTGTGATGTAAGGATTTTCTCCTTTGCTTTATTTTTTTTTAATTTTGTATCATCCATTCTGATTGTGCTGATTGTACTACCTGTGAAAACCTTAATAAAATTGTTTATGTGAAAAAAAAAAAAGTTTGAAAGCCTTTGGAAACCCTGGGTCGACCATTTCCTCCCTCCCAGCTTCGATAATGTTTTACTATTACCTTGAATAGCCTTATAGATAACTCTGCTTACCCATAAGGACTAGACTCATATCCCCCCCCCCAGTGAACCCCCTCCCTGCCCTAGACCTCCCTCTTCATGGCTGCCCCCTCCTCTCTCCTTTCTTCCTATCCTCTCTTTCCACCTTTCAGTTACTCTTTTCCAGATGCAAATTTTTCAGCTCTGACCAATCTATCTACCCATCGTGTTGAGGTTAGACAATCCCTTATTAGTACAACCCCCCTAAGGTCTGACCTACAAATGCTCTCAAATGCTTATCCTACAAATCAACCTTTCTCTGCTTCAAGGACTCTTAGACACTAGTCTGTTTGTTCACTGTGAGACAACTCCGACTGGAGTCCACGGTACTCAACATTGGTTCATAGGAACCATATCGGTTCCTGGATTCCACCTACCAACATTCTGCTAAGTGTCCCCAAACTAACTCACACCACGTAGCCTTATGATGTCATTTTATGCCTTGTTTTTTTTTCCTCTCTATGCATGTTCTGTTACAAAGGGCTGCGTCCCTACCTCTGCATTATGTCATTACACGTCTAATGCCTCCCCTTATCCTGGGGGAAAATTTAATTTTTGCTGTATCCTGTCGAGATTTATTGTTCTTTCTTTCAATAAAAAATTTGAACAAGAAAAATGGTTATTGAAAACACAGTGATTCAAACATCTTTTGACTTAGGCACAATAAGGATCCGTCTTTTTTAACCAGTTGCCAACCGCCTGCCGTGGATTGACGTCGGCAACTTGGCTCGATATCGCGAAACGCTGTCACCTGGTAGCTGCTGCGAGATCATGGATCATGAGCGTGCACGGCGCCGGAGGCGCGCTCTTGCGATCACTGTGTTACGGGGGAGCCAGGGAGCGGGTAGGATGGACTCAATGTCTGCCGGCTACCCACGATTGCTCCCCTGCAGTGACAGAATGGAGGTCCGTGTGTGTAAACAACGGATCTCCGTTCTGTTAGTGCAGAAGGAATGTGATAGTAGGCTTCCTGTATATGGGAGCCACGATCACTCTCCTCCCCACTCAGCCCAGCCCCCACACAGATAGTAACACATACCAGGGAACACAGTTAACCCTTTGATCACCCCCTAGTGTTAACCTCTTCCCTGCCAGTAACATTTACACAGCAATCAGTGCATTTTCACACTGATCGCTGAATAAATGCCAATGGTCCTAAAAAAAGTGTCAAAATTGTCCAACATGTCCGCTGCAATTTTGCAGTACAGCTAAAAATTGCAGATCACCACCATTATTAGTAAAAACTAAAAAAAAGTAAAAACCCCATAAATTAATTCTCATCGTTCATAAACGCGACAACTTTTGTGAAAACCAATCCATATACGCCGATTGCAATTTTTTTTACCAAAAATATGAGGAAGAATATATAGCGGCCAAAGCCGATGAATAGGTTTTTTTTTTATATTTTTTTTTGGATATGTATGTTAGCAAAATGTAAGAAATATTGTTTTTTTTGCAAAACTGACGATCTTTTCTTGTTTATAGTGCAAAAAATAAAAACGGCAGAGGTGATAAAATACCCCTAAAGAAAGCTCTATTTGTGGGAAAAAAAGGACATCAATTTAGTTTGGGTACAACATCGCACACCCGCGCAATTCTCAATTAAAGCGACACAGTGCCGAATCGCAAAAAGTGCTCTGGTCCTAAAGAGGAAAATCCTTCCAGGGCTGAAGATTTTATGGTATAGATAGAGTTTTCAGATATTGGAGGGGGGGATCTCTGCAAAATGGTGTCTCAGAATGAAACCAAGTGGATGCATGAGTTAGACACATTGGGGTTTATTTGCCAAAGCTGGAGAATGTAAATAAGGCTCACTTGTGCATAGAACCAATCAGCTTCCAGGTTTAGGCTGGGTTCACACTTGTCCGACAAATGGACAGACATTGTGAGCACAAGTCACATTACATCATAAAATCAATGTTTCCCTATGAGAGCCGTCTTAATTGGTCCAACACAAGTCTGTCCGACTTTGAAAAAGGTTCCTTTACTGCTTTGGTCTGACTTTGGTCCTACTTCAGCCTATTGAATATCATTGAAGTAGGACCAAAGTTGGATCCTTGTTCTAATCATCCATCTTGTGAAATCCGACGTGATTACAGCAGCAGTAAGGCTGGGTTCACAATGTCCAACAGACCGACTGACATTGTGAGCACAAGTCACATTACGTCACCAAATCAATGTTTCCCTATGAGAGCCATCTTAACTGGTCCGACACAAGTCGGTCCGACTTTGAAAAAGGTTCTTGTACTACTTTGGTCCAACTTTGGTCCCACTTCAGCCCATTGAATATCACTGAAGTAGGATCAAAGTAGGATCCTTGTTCTAACCATCCGACTTGGGACATCCGACTTGGTAATAGCAGCAGTAAAAGAAATTTATCTCACACTGGGATTGTTTTGATTGGTCAAAGGACAAGTCAGACCATCTCAAAGTCTTATCTTGTTCATTCAAGTCGGATGGAAGTAGGACCAAAGTAGGACCAAAGTAGGACTGATGATGCAGGGCAAAGTAGGATCAAAATTCTGACCGTTTTTGTGTCGGATAGTGTGAACCCAGCCTAAAAGGAATTTATCTCACACTGGGATTGTTTTGATTGGTGAAAGGACAAGTCACTATCTCAAAGTCGGAGAAAAATCTTATCTTGTTCATTAAAGTCGGATGAAAGTAGGACCAAAGTAGGACAGAAGGAGGACCGATGTTGCAGGACAAAGTAGGATCAAAAGTCTGACCGTTTATGTGTTGGATAGTGTGAACCTAGCCTTAAGCTTAATTGAACAAGCTGAGGTTAGAAGCCGATTGATTTCTTTGCAGAATTGAGCCTGATTTTGCACTCTCCAGCTTTAGTAAATAAACCTCATTGACTCTACTTGGTCTCAATACAGATATTGATCTAAATTGTTTCCTTACCAATTTTTAACGACATGGGTTTTTTTTTTAGGTTCATATAGTCCATAATCTGTTTTAGTAATTTTAATATTATTTTAATACGTTCTAATTGGTGGGGGATCAATTATAGAAAAATTGTTTAGGGTATAGCTACTTAACTACAGGGGATGATTTTTAGGTTTTATTGTTTGTTTAATGTGAGTTTTTTACATTCTGCCTTAGGCAACACAATGTACATGATTAACCCAATTATATAGGGTTAAAAGGGGGTATTATTGATCCACCCATCAGAAGGAGTTTGGCAATATAAAAAAATGACAGCTTTGTGGATTCCTGAGGATGCTGGACAGCGAAATTAGTCCACATTTGCCATCACTTCCTGTTCCGTTCTGACATCACGTCTGGCCTCAACATTCTTGAAAAGCACCTCAGACCCCAGGCAGTGGAGCGGCAGAGCTAGTTTTAGCCAAGGCTGTTTGCGGCGCTGATACTGATAGGCCCTAAGTACCCAGACTGACACTACAGAAGCTGCAGGGTTTTACTTCCCCCTCTTTCTCCTCCCTGAATCAAGCGGTGCCCGTGAAGTGAAGCCAGCATTGTCCACTCCTAATTGGCCACAGCAGGGACCAATCAGGAAGGAACCAACCAACAAGCAGGAGTGAAGGATCTTGGGACATGAAGTCCCAAAAACAGTTCACCCCTATGTTAATCCCCTGGAGGCAGAGTCAGACTACAAACCCTGGCAGGGGGAGAGAGACACGCAAGGGAGGAGAAGAGGACAGGGGACACCACAATGCTGCCAGAGAGGACTGGTGGAGAAGAGACCACGAGGCAGAGGGACTGGATGCAGGAAAAAGAGACTTTTCTTCCAAGTCGTTGTGACCATTTCCTCGCCAACAGCTCCACGGTAGGATGCAGTCCCATGGCCTCAGGCACCCTATCAGCTGTGTGGGTGATTGTACAGATGCCGCTGGGTGCTCCGGTCACCAGGTAGCCAGTCGGGCGACCCAAAAGAGCCTGCTCCAGGACATCTTTCATCTTGGGCCCTGGTGTCAACAGATTGGTGAGTGGGCATTAGCCCATCTTGTGCAAACCCCTTCCAGGTAGCACACTGCATGCAGACACCTTTGTTTAATCACTTCATCTAGCCATGTAAGGGAGCCCCTTTGCATCGGTTGCTTCATTCTGCTAAAATGATTACCTTTAACACATTTGCCAGGACATTTTGGGCCCTTCTAAAGAGCTAGATGAAGATTCAAGGCTTCATCTTCGAGGACTACTGAGTATTTCCCATTACAGGGGATAAGAACTCTCAGTGCCAATTCAGGCCTGCAGTGACACAGGAACAAATAATTAAACGTGTTAAGGAGGAACTCTAGCTTTTATCCTAAGGTTGATATTGTTCATTGTTGAATATCATAGGTATATATCCGGAGCCTATGATTTCAGGGTTTAAGGGAAATGGACTGATTTACAACAAGTCATCCCTATTTCCCTTTGTGCCTGAGCACATACTGTAGGTCATATTCAAGTTATGCAAAATAGAAAAGCAAACCCTCTGGTGGGACTTTGAAGGGCATAAACTCCACTAAAGACTAGGTACAAAATAGTATAAACATTTTTTCATAGTTTATTACAAAAATTAAAAGTTTGGGGTAACAGAAAAGGAGGGCGGATGAGGTGGGGTGCACAAAACCAAATATACAAAACAATATTACATTAAAATGCAACAAGTACATATAACAGAACCACTTATTTACTGCACTGCTGTGTAATTGAAACAGAGTGCAACCCAACACATTTTAAGATCATGCATTGTTCCTTTTCATTAGGGGAAAGTGGTGTTATTACTCATTAATATTGTTCAGACAAAATGTATAGCATGAATGTATCTTCTCATATAGGACTAGTACAGGTTAAAAGCAGGGAAGAAAGATGCTGCTGCCACTGGTATCGGATCATCCACAGAGGTGGGAGGCGAGAACCGGTTCGGAATGCTCCCACCCAGAAAGAGGGGGGAGCATCCCGCCCAGGACATGGTCGGCCCCCAAGGCGCCCACCAAGGGGGGGCTGTCCGGCTGTATGGGTCAGCCCTTGCTGTCTAGGATATATAAATACAGTGAGGACGATTGAGAAGTCAGACCGTAGGCAGTTGAATGCGTGGAGTAGGAGTGAGTGCATATGTATATGACGTTTTGGGTTGGTATAGTATACTGGTCAGAAGGGACCTTGTGTATAGTTTATACATTTCGTCCGTTCACAGAGTGAAGGAGGAGATTGTACAATGAATGTGACAGATACACATGCAGGATCTCTAAATATACAGCCCGATCCTCCCGACAGCCCTCATGCAGCAGACAGAGGTCATGATCTTGAAACACGTTGGGTTGCACTCTGTTTCAATTACACAGCAGTGCAGTAAATAAGTGGTTCTATTATATGAACTTGTTGCATTTTAATGTAATATTGTTTTGTATATTGGGTTTTGTGCACCCCACCTCATCCTACCCCCTTTTCTGTTACCCCAAACTTTTAATTTTTGTAATTAACTATGAAAAACATTTTATACTATTTTGTACCTAGTCTTTAGTGGAGTTTATGCCCTTCAATGTCCGTTGTTGCTTTTCTAATTTGTGTATAGGGATTGGGCATATTCTCCACGTTTCCCAAGGATTTAAAGTGTACCTATTTATTCAAGTTATTCAAGTAATTTGAAACAGTGCTATTTATAATTTGCATGTGTCTTTGTGCTATAATGTTCAATAAGGATGAGCTGAATACCCCTACGTTCGGCTCGCACCAGAACACCGCAAGCAAGCAATACGTTTGTTTGAATGCACAAACCCTATTAAAATCAGTGAGTCTCGAACAGGAAAAATCAAAAGTGTTCATTTTAAAGGCTTATATGCCTTTTTATTGCCATAAAAAGTGTATGGGAACCTGGGTACTGCCATAGGGGACATGTATCAATGCCACAAAAAGTTTTTAAAAATATAACATTTTTTTCAGGAGCGGTGATTTTAATAATGATTATAGTGAATTTTTTAAAAATACTCCTTCAAATATCATGCCTGGGGGGTTCATGTAGTCTGACTGTAAAGTGGGGCATCAGTGTGATGTTTAGAACAGTGCCACCGCAAAATGACATCTGTAAAGGAAAAATTGTCATTTAAAATCGCTCGGGGGGGGGGGGGTGGTTCGTGGTTTGCGCGCGCTGTGGATGCAGCTAGCTGAAAGAGCTCCGGAGCATCGAGGGAGAAATGAGCGGCTCCAGCCCGAAACAACAAGGGCGATGTCATGAAAACTAAGAAGTCCGGCGGCCACAAAAACTGACAGAGTTTTTCTCCCCCTGTGCACGAGGCGACGGACAAGATGGCACCAGCTTCATAGATGCTGCACGCAGCAGCAAGGCCCAGGGGCACTACACGGAACTCCCGGACGACGAGCACCAACCAAGGGCACTGGGGACAACACCCCAGCATACAACACCTCCAGAAAGCCCTCCATGTAGCAGCCCGGCCAAGACGCGGATGCACCTGGATGATCAGACTGATGGCCTGGTGAGTCAGGGGGACACATCCCCCACACATAGCACTGCACTAAGTGCGCCCATTGCAGCTTTCCCAACCAGCAACCAGCCTGTGATGGACACACTTCTCAAAGACATGCTGGTGACACTCCAGCAGTCTACATGCAGACTTCACTTTCCTAACAAAGAAAATAACCACAGAAATCACGTCACTAGGAGAAAGAATACACACAGTGGAAAACGCAGTTAGTGATATCACCCATACAGTTAATGAATTAATAGATGCCAACGAGGATGCCATAGAAGAGAGCCACTGGGTCTGCGTGAAAATCACAGACCTAGAAGATGGCTCTAGATGGAACAATTTGAAGTTAAGGGGGGTCCCCGAAACGGTGACACCCAAAGACCTAAACAAATACACTACGGACATGTTCCGTGCCCTCCTCCCAGATTGTCAGCCTATAGAACTGTCTATAGACCGTGTCCATCACCTGCCTAAGCCATCCTTTTTGCCAGAAAAAGTACCCAGTGATGTGCTTATGAAAGTACACTTTTACGCAACCAAAGAGCAGATCCTGAAAAAAGCCAGAGCCATGGGGAAATTACCTGAACCATATGACAGAATTCAATTCTACACAGATTTGTTGAAATACACCATGGATCTCAGGCGCCAACTTAATACAATCACAAAGGCACTACGCAACCATGACAAATGGGGACACCCTACCAAGATCTCCATAGACAGGAATGGCAGATCCTACACTTCACTTCACTGGCATCAGGGCTGGCTTTACTGAAAGAATGGGGGATCATCCCCGAGCCCGACAAAACACAACCAGCCAGGAAAATCCAGAGCCCTGGCCCTCCCTTGTGGCACAAAACAAATAAGCACTTCTGGCCAAAATTCTGACTGGGCTTTTAAACACCTGGCCCAAGCAACAAATTATCCCTCCTAAATGGCTCCACAACCGCAGTGAAGAACCAACATGAACTTGTTCCTCCAGTTACTAGACATGCAGCTCAGGAAATACACTTCCAGCCGCATAACCTCTTTCTTTCTCTCCACCCCTGCACGCCACTACGAACCTGAGGACCTCCACCTGCTTAACAGCAATGAAGAAAATCTACAACCAGCACCAGAGAGACCTACGGCAACACAAGATCGGTAGCCACCTTCTAACTGTGAGTACCCCAATGCACATCACTCAAACAATCCACTATGGGCACGAAAATGATATCCTTAAACACTGAAGGCCTCAATCACCCGGCCAAGTGGGTGTCCCTATGGAAAACAGCCCTCAAAATGGGCGGGGACATTATATGTATACAGGAGACGCATTTCAAACAACCAGTAACCCCAAGATTCCAACATAAACTGTTCCCCAACATTTATTTGGCATGCGGACCAGGGAAGAAAAGAGGAGTAGCTATAGCCCTCAAAAATACCATAGACTTCAAACTGACCCAAGCAATCACGGACCAGGAGGGACGGTACTTGATTTTAATCTGTGAATTGGATTCTACTCGAGTAACCTTGGTATGCCTATATGCTCCAACAAGCTACAGAAAAAAATCAACAGATTGCGGCAAGGGGCATTGTTAATTTGCAGCAATTTTAACCTCACCCCGGACACACAAATGGACACTACCAACCATAAGCCTAGGAGAAACGCTCAAATGTCCCACTTTCTCCAAGCCAACAACTTGTTTGATATATGGAGATGTCATCACCCAGCAGAAAAGGAATTTACATACCACTCTGCGGCACACAATTCCTATTTGAGGATTGACTATTTCTTGACAGACAAATAGATGCTCCAAAAGGGTCACAAACTCCCACATTGACTCAATAACATGGTCAGACTATGCATCAATCTTTATTACACTAGACTCAGAGACCCAGAGGACCCCACCCATTGTATGGAAAGCCAACACATTCCTGATGAAAACACCTGCATACGCTGATGAGATCCAAAAACATTTAGAGCAATATTTTGTGCACAATGTAGGCTTTGTGGAAAAAGCCACCACTTTGTGGATGACTCACAAAGCATACATAAGAGGTGTATTGATAAAGCTAAGTTCAATTGCAAAAAAGAGGAGGACGCAGCGGATAGATGAGGTCATAGCTCAAATTAGATCTGTAGATGACCAAAACAAGGCCTCCCCCTCGAATACCCTTAATGCAAAACTGCTAACCCTAAGACAGGATCTCAGGGCCCTCTTATTAGAAAAATACGAAAAAGCTTTTCGTAAACTGAAAGCTACCTATTATTCCACTGGCAACAAGGCGGGGAAATGCATGGCAATGTGCCTGAGAGGGGTACGCACCAAAACTAAAATCCCATTCTTACTATACCCTACTCCCAAAGATAAAATCCTAAATCCCCAAGGCATAGTTGATGCCTTCAGTCATTACTATGAGTCACTATACAACCTTAAATCAGGCCCGATGACTCCACAACCTTCTCCCCAAATCATCCAAGAATTCCTAGACCAAATTAAGCTACTGAAACTTGCACCAGAACATCTAGAATCCCTAAATTCACCTTTCACAGACCAAGAAATCGTCCAAGCAATTCAAGCCACCCCATCTGGAAAATCCCCAGGACCCGATGGCCTTCCAGGGGAGTATTACAATCAGTTTAAACAAGTACTATTGCCCCACTTAAAAGACCTCTTCGAGGAAGCTACCTCCTCCTCTTCATTTCCTAAAGAAATGCTAAAGGCTATGGTTGTAACTCTTCCCAAACCTGGCAAGACACCTACAACGCCCGAAAACTTTAGGCCAATCTCGCTGCTAAACGGAGACGTAAAGATTTACGCTAAAATCCTAGCAACAAGACTGATGAAATACATTCCTTTGTTGATACACCAAGATCAGGTCAGATTTGTCAGGGGTTGACAATCCTCAGACGCTACGAGGCGATTAATCAATATAACACACTGGGCTAGAAGCACAGGAACACCTTGCAGAGAAGGTGTTCGATAGAGTCCACTGGGGCTACTTGAAGGCAGTTCTTTGCAAGTTCAGACTAACAAACCAAATCTTATCGGCCATCCTGGCCTTGTACTCAACTCCATCCACATATGTATTGGGGGCAGGCATGATTTCCAAAACTGTTTCAATCACGAACGGCATGCGGCAGGGGTGTCCCCTGTCACCAATCATCTTTAATCTTGCAATAGAGCCCCTAGCTGAACAAATAAGAGCGTCAACCCAGATAACTGGGTTTAGGATTGGCAACAGGGAACACAAAACAAACCTCTTTACCGATGATGTCATCCTTATGATGAGAAATCCACATTCCTCACTGAAAGCAGTTCAAGAACTTCTCAACAGGTTTAGCTCCATCTCTTATTATAAGGCAAACCCCTCCAAATCCCACATTCTAAATCTTGGAATAGATTGTGTATCTAAAAATGTACTAATGCAACAATTTCCATACCAATGGTCAGACTCTCAAATAACTTACCTAGGCATATCCCTAACGAGTAATCCTGACAATCTGTTTAAGGCGAATTTCCTTCCCTTTAAGTTAAAATATATGGAATCCCTCACAAACGCATCTAGGCGTGAATTCTCCTGGGCCGGAAGACTAGCGGCCTACAAAATGACCATACTTCCCCAATTATTGTACATGTTTCGCTCTCTTCCTATACCAATACCTCTCACATATATAAATTCCCTTAAAAACACTCCTGGGTAAATACGTATGGCAAAACAAGAAACCAAGGGTCAACAGGAATTTGCTATACAAACATCACACAGTCGGGGGCTCGGGTCTAGTCAACATCCTAGACTACTACTCAGCCACTATTCTAACACAGCTCAAAGCATGGTTCTCACAAGATATCATCCCCCTATGGTGCCATATAGAAAGCCAAAACATACCCAACCTAAAATTAAAATCATGGCTTCATAGTTTACATCCGAAAGCACCCCTTTCCAAACAAATGTCACCACCTATAATAGCGACTATAAAAGTCTGGAGAAAACTCACTACTATGACATGACAAAACACCTCCTCACCAAATCTCCCAATCAGTACCATCCGTTATTTAATCCCACACTTTTCAGTTACCCCATGGTCTACAGGCCACACAAGCTCATTAAACGGCCTACTCATACATAACAGGGTTAAATCATTTCCACAACCCCAGGAAGAGCTCAAACTCACAGAGGCGAATAATTTCCAATATATTCAGTTAACACATTGTATAAATAAAAATCCCCACCTACTGACGCAAATCCCTGTGATAGCGCTGCAATACTATTCCCCAAACAACAAAACGACTAAGGGAATAACTTTATTTTATAAGCTACTGCACGAAAAAACACATTTCCAACACAATAGCATGCTGCATGCAAGGGAAATAGACCTAGGGCATAAATTCACTAGCAAACAATGGGAAAATGCCATCCGATCCACATACAAAGCTACCACATGCATCGCTTTCTGGGAACTGTCACAAAACATGATTCAGCGCAGGTACCTTACACCCCATAAAATTGCTTCTTTTGATCACAGCGCATCTCCAAATTGCTGGAGGCACACTGTTCCATATAATGTGGGACTGCCAGAAACTAACCAGATACTGGTCAGTGGTATTCCAAATCATCTCCAGGGTCACAGGCACCACACAACAACCATCCTCAGCATTAGGTCTGCTAAATCTCAACATAGAAGACATTCCCTACAACTTTCGTAAAACAATTACCCACATTCTTCTGGCATCAAGGCAAAACATCACAAAACACTGGAAGGATAACAATGAACCACAACTAATGCAGGTGATCAAGCAGGTCCAAGAACACTACACATACGAATTAACACTAGCGACAGATAAGAGTAACTACAACAAATTACACCAATTATGGTTACCTTGGGAAAAATGGTATAACCAAACAACGATGTTTGTACAGTGGCGTGCCCCCCCTCCCCCACTCCTTCTATCTTCTATCTACTCCCCTCCCCTTTTACACTTTCAAGCTTACTATAAAACGGAGAAGGCTTCATATTGTTAAATTGTTTCCGTTTAGTTGGTATTTAACCACTCCAGATCCGCGCTATTGCCGAAGTACGGCTCCAGCACGGATCTGAAATGCCCGGACGACGTCCATGGACATTGTCCACTGTGCACGCTCCTGGTGCGCCCCCTGGCGGCAGCGGTGGCACGCGCAGTGCCTCTGGGTCGGGCGGACTCGATGTCCACCCGAGACCCGCCGATCTCTTTTAGGAGCCTCCGTTCTGTGACAGGGGACATACCAGATCTACTGATCCCTGTCACTGGGATCAGTTAGATCTGTTATGTCCCGGCCAGCCCTGCCCCCCCACAGTTAGAACACACCCAGGGAACATTTGTTAACCCCTTCACTGCCCCCTGCAGGTTAACCCCTTCACTGCCAATGACATTTACACAGTAATCAGTGGATATTTAAATTTCTGATCACTGTATAAATGTCATTGGTCCCAAAAATGTGTAAAAAATGTCCGACATTTCTGCAGCAATATCGCAGTCACGATAAAAATCGCAGATCGCCGCCATTACTAGTAAAAAGAAAAAAATAATAAAACCACCATAAATCAATTCCCAGTTTGTAGACGTGATAACTTTTGCGCAAACCAATCAATATACGCCGATTGTGATTTTTTTTTTTACCAAAAATATGTAGAAGAATATATATCTGCCAAAACTGATAAATATTTTTTTTAATGGATTTGTACTTTAGCAAAAAGTAAAAAATATTGTTCTTTTTTGCAAAATTGTCGCTCAATTTTTGTTTATAGCGGCGATCAGAAATGACGCAGAGGGGATCAAATACCACCAAAAGAAAGCTCTATTTGTAGGAAAAAAAGGACGCAAATTTTATTTGGGTACAACGTCGCACGACCGCGCAATTGTCATTCAAAATGCGACAGCGCTGAAAGCCAAAAATTGGTCTGGGCAGGAGGGGGGTTTAAGTGCCAGGTAAGGAAGGGGTTAATAAATGATCATAACAAATGAAAGTTGCTGTGCCAGCAACCAGGTGCGATGACAGTCTGCCCCGAGTCACAAAAATTGGCAGGGAGAACACATCTCTTGCCTCCAAACGCAGAGGAGACCGACCTATAACCCCTTCTAGACACAGTATGTTCCCATGGGGGTGTCTGGGGGGGTAGGTTGAGCTTACCCCAAAAAAAGTACTCATTCCCCTGAACTACCCAGCTCTGGGATGGCCAGGAGTCACACTTGGATATAATTGAATGAACACATAGCCACCTTTAACCACCATTGGTAACAGTTTGTTAATGGCTTAATGCTTTCTCTACACTTCTTGTATATGCACTACTATATGTAAAATGTACTAATGCAAGGTACATATGTTTATTTGAATAATTTTCAATAAAAAATATTGAAACTAAAATCGCTCACGGCTGTAATGTATTGCCGACTCACGGCAATATAGATAAAAAATCACTGGAAAAATTTGCGTGGGGGTCCCCCCAAAATCCAAGCCAGGCCTTTGTTAAAAAAAATTTGGCGCAGGGTTTATTTATTTATTTATTTATTTCAGGTACTTCTATAGCGCTTTTACATATACATTGTACATTGACATCAGTCCCTACCCTCAAGGACCTTACAATCTAAGGTCCCTAACTCACATAAAAACATACACATACTATTGTCAATTTAGACAGGATCCAATTAACCTACTAGAATGTCTTTGCAGTGTGGGGGGAAACTGAAGTACCCAGAGGAAACCCACACAGGAACAGGGGAAACATGCAGAATTCAGGCAGGTAGTGTCGTGGTTGGGATTCGAATCAGTGACCCTTTTGCTGCTAGGCGAAAGTGCTAACCACTACACCACTCTGCTGCCCTGCCCTTAACCACTTCAATACACTGTGTTATATATACTACACTGACTGTACCATATAGTCTGAATTATATACTATGGGGACTGCACTCTATAAAATTGTAATTGTAATGACATGCCCCAGTCAAACAAGTGCAGAAAAATTGGGCCTTGGGTGTTGGTGGTGGCAGAACACTGTAAACCCTCGTAGTTACTCTCATTGGGCACAGGAACAGGCCCTGCAGTCGTAATTTATTTTAAAAATTGTAATGACATGCTCGGTCAAACAGGTGCAGAAAAATTGGGCCTTGGGTGTTGGTGGTGGCAGAACACTGTAACATCTAGCAGTTACTCTTGTTGGAAGCAGGAACAGGCCCTGCAGTTGTAATTTATTTTAAAAATTGTAAAGACATGCCCCAGTCAAAAAGGTGCAGAAAAACTGGGCCTTGGGTGTTAGTGGTGACAGAACACTGTAACACCTAGCAGTTACTCTTGTTGGAAGCAGGAACAGGCCCTGCAGTTGTAATTTATTTTAAAAATTGTAATGACATGCCCCAGTCAAACAGGTGCAGAAAAATTGAGCCTTGGGTGTTGGTGGTGGCCAAACACTGTAACCCCTCGCAGCTACTCTTGTTGGGCGCAGGAACGGGCCCTGCTGTTAAAAATCTTTTTAAAAATTGTTATGACATGCCCCTGTAAAACAGGTACAGGAAAATTGGGCCTTGCATGTTGTTGGTGCCCTAAACACAAAATATTGTTGGAAGCTAGCATCATCAGGATTCAGGACAGGATAGGATAGGCAGCATAGGCAGTCTTCAAGGGATCCCAGGCCCCTAGAAAATTCAATCAGTTGCGTCAGCATCAGGGGCTTGATAGCTGCTGATTCAGGACTGAGTAATTTTTATAAATGTGAGCCTATCAATGGACTCTGCGGACAGGCACAATTTTTGATCCATTACGAACCATCCAGCAGCACTGAATGTCCTTTCAGAAAGCATGCTGGATGCAGGACAGGCCAGTAGCTTGATTTCATATTGAGCCAGTGGTCCATGCTCAAGACCCAGTAACTCAGTGCATGCTCAGTTGGAAGGGTCTCCAAGTCTGCTGTTGCCCTTAGATATTCCTGCACCATATAATGGGCGCTGAGGATTGAAAAATTGTTTAAAGGCATTGGTCAGCTGGCCACCTTCTCCACCGCTCTTCCTCTGACTGAAGGAAGCCTCAGAAACACTTTGTCCAGCAGCAGGAAATGATAAACCTCATAGGCGTTGCACAAACTTGTCTTTAAAGTATCCTGAAGATATTTCATATTCTGCTCTCTCTGCGAAGGCAGGATGAGCACTGCAACTTTACCCTTCTAACATGGATCAAGAAGGGTTGCCAGCCAGTAATGATCCCTCTCCTTGATACCACAAACCCTGGGGTCTTTTCGCAGGCTTTGCAGAATCAGGGAGCCCATGCAGTGTAAGTTTGAGCAGACTTGAAAAGACTTGAGAGTCCTCTAGGTCACTGAGGATGACATTGTCAGGAACTACCTCCTCCCAGCCATGTACAACTCCTTGGGTCTCTAGGGACTGAAAACCATCCCTTGAAGACTGCTGTGTGTTATCCTCAACATCCATGTTGACACAATCCTCCTCCTCCTCCTCTTCCTCCTGTGTGTTTGGTGGCTGTGCAGGAATACTATCTGCAGAAAGGGGGTCTTGAGAGGAAAGGAAGTTCTCCTCTTCCTCCCTCTGCCTCCAGTGCCCTGCCCATGATTCCACGAGGCGTGTGGTCCATCAGGAATGCTAGAGGGACAGTGTCACTGATGCATGCATTGTCGCTGCTCACCATACTTGTGGCCTCCTCAGATGGTGACAGGACAGTGCATGCATTCTTGATCAGTAGCCTCTGGCGTGGCAAAAAAAAAAAAAAACAAGTTCCCCTGAGCCTATCCTGGTGCCATACTCACAGAGGTACTCATTGATGGCCCTTTGCTGTGCGTGCAGCCGCTGCAGCATTGCCAATGTTGAGTTACACCTGGTGGGCATGTCACAAATTAGGTGGTTGGTGGGCAGGTTCAATTCCCGCTAAATGTCAGCCGAGGACTGGCATTGTATTACCGGCAGAAATGACCACAGACTTTTCTGGCCTGCCTCAGAATATCTGATAAGCCTGGGCACCTGGACAAGAAACGCTGCACCACCAAATTCAGGACGCGTGTCAAGCATAGAACATGTGTGAAGTGTCCCTGTCAGAGGGCAGAGAGAAGGTTGGTGCCATTGTCACATACAACCATTCCTGGCTCAAGCTGATGTAGCGTCAACCACCACTGGGCCTGCCCCCACAGAGCTGACAGAATCTCTGCCCCTGTGTGGCTCCTGTGCCCTAGGGAGACAAACTCAAGCACCGCATAGCATATTTTAGCTTGACTGCTTGTGTAGCCCTTAGAAAGCTTTGTGAGCACTGCTGATTCAGAGAACACGACTGTAGAAGAGGCCACATGGGAAGAAGAGGATGGGGTGGAGGAAGCAGATGTGGCAGAAACACACCATTTTTTGGGAGGCGTGGTGGCAGAACTAGCTCCAACACTGAAATCCCTGACCATGTTGGCTGGACCATGAGTCAGCGGTAATATGTACTTTGTTGTTGACCACCCTTTCCAAGGAGGCCAATGCATTGCCTTCCACATGACAGTAGAGCATTGGAATGACCTTACGTGAAAAGAAATTTCTTTTCAGAACATACCACTGTGGTACAGCACATTCCACAATTTCACAAAAGAGGGCAGAGTCTACCAGCTGGAAAGACAGCTGTTGGAGTGCTAGCAATTGGGCCAAGCTAGCATTTAAACGCTGAGCATGTGGATTGCTGGGACAGAATTTTTTTTATGGTTCAGTAACTGGGGTAGGAACATTTGCCTGCTGACATCATCTGGTGGTGTACTGCTAGCAGATTGGCTGCTAATACTTGTGGCACCCATTGCTAGACCTTCATTCCTCTCAGTGCAGGCTTTTGAGAGGATAGTAGGGGTTGAGGTCACAGATGAGGAGTAAGGAGAAGTCTGCCTTCCTTTATGATGTGGGTCTTTCAGGTGCTGTTGGCAATAGACTGCATTGCAGGTTGTCATATGTCTTGTCAAGCATGTAGTACCCAAGCGGCTGCTGTTCTGGCCACGCATGATCCACTTCAGACATAGATTGCAAACAGCAACGGTGCGACCTACTGCACAAGTGTTGAAAAAAGCCCACACCAATGAAGTCTTGGAAGTCAGCGGGGAGTCAGCAGTGCCTTGCACCTGTGGAGCTCTGTGGTGTGATGCAATAGGGTAGCTGCCTTTAAGCTGCCCCCTGGAGGACATCCTGCCTCCTTGGAGTTGTGCCTCCTCCTCACATTCCTCCTCTCTTCTCTCAGGCACCCAAGTACAGTCATGGTCATCATCATCCCCTCCCTTCTCATCACTGGAGCAAACTTGGCAGTATGCTGCAGCTGGGGGAACATGGCTACTAGTTTCTTGTCCTTCTGTGGCAACCCCTGTCTCTAGGCTCATGTTACTCCCTTCCTCAAGTTGGGAAACAACATCAGAGCCTTCGAATTTCTGTGCATCCTCCATCAGCATGTAACCGACACTATGGCCCAATAATTCTGGTGAATCCTCCGTGCATGATGGTGAAGCTACGGAATGAGTAACTGTGGACAAGGAGCGGTTGGAATAGGCTACTTTGGCAGCTGTGTTAGAAGACAAACTAGTATGAACCTGGGTGACAGAGGATGAGGATGGCTTAGTTATCCACTCCACCAACTCTTCTGCATGTTGTGGCTCAATAACACGGCCAACAGCAGAAAAAAAGGACAAGCCTTAACCGCCTTCAGAGGATGCACCATGTCACATACCTGGTGGATGAGTCTGACATATGCAGTAGGCAACCTCCCTTACTACCCTGACTCGGGAACCCCTGGTAGAGCAGCAAGTGGCTTGGGAGTGCAGGATGGCACGAGGGTCGGATTGGGTCACTGGTGTTGGTATGAGGTCCATTGGTGCACTAGCGTATTAGAAGCGTGGTCGTACAGGCTGGATGGTGAAACAGGCTGGCGGTGCGGTACAGGAGGAACAGGCTGGTGGGTGGTCATGTCCAGGCAGGAGGAAGCTCCGGGACGGGAGGATCATATCTGGTGGAGGAGTCTCCCCTGTCTTGTGAAACATCCTGGAGAGGGCATCTGGCTTCACATTTTTTGACCCGGGCCCATATGTGATGTGGAGCTGGAACTGTAAAAGGAAGAGGGCCCAGCGGGCCTGACAGGGTATTAATCTTTTGGCTGTACTCAGGTATTCCAGGTTCTTATGGTCGGTGAACACTAGAACTGGATGTCTCTTGAGCAGCTGAAATGCCACCTGGGCTTCTGCAGTCCATAGGAAGCGTATGTTCTGCTTCGTGGGCTGGGTGATGGGGGCGATGACAGCTGAGAACCCCTTAATAAATTTCCTATAGAAATTGGCGAAGCCAACAAAGCGTTGAACCGCTTTCCTGTCAGTAGGCGCTGGCCACTCTACAATAGCAGAGACCTTCTGGGGATCTATGGTTATGCCAGAAACGGAAAGGATGAAGCTCAGGAAGGAGATACTAGAACATTCAAATGCGCACTTCTCAGCCTTAGTGTATAGTCTGTGCTTGTGAAGGCGGCTCAGCATGCTCTTGACATGACTATGGTGCTCTTCCAGAGACAAGGAAAATATGAGGATATCATCCAGATATATCACTATGAATAGATCAAGGAAATCCCGGAAAATGTCGTTGACAAGGTGTTGAAAGGTGGCCGGGGCGTTACACAGCCCGAACGGCATGACCAAATATTCGTAGTGGCCAAATCGGGTTCGGAAGGCCGTCTTCTACTCATCCCCATCTCTGATACGGATGAGGTTGTAGGCCCCTCTGAGGTCTAATTTTGAGAAGACCATGGCTGAACTGCGTCATTGGAATAGCTCTGGGACTAGGGGTAACGGTTCTTAACCGTGATCTTATTGAGGTCCCGGTGGTCAATGCAGAGTCTTAAAGTCTTGTCTTTCTTTTCGACACCGGCGGGAGATGTAGAGGGTCGGATAAATCCCTTTCTCGGGTTATCATCCAAGTACGCCTTGAGGGCTGCAAGCTCAAACTCGGAAAGTGGATATATCCTGCCGAAAGGCACCTCTGCCCCTGGTAGCAATTCAATTGGGCGGTCATAGGCCTGGTGTGGCAGCAGCTCATTCGCCCCCTTCTTACTAAAGACATCCAGGAATTTGTGGTATTCCACATTAGGGAAGGTCCGGGCAAGGTACTGTAAGGACCAGATCCAGAGGCTGCGGGAAGCAGTGGTGGAGGCAGTAGGAGGACGTGAACTGCACGTTGCCAGTGACCCAGTCGATATGCAGGCAGTGTGCCCTAAGCCAAGGGAGCCCAAGGATGACAGGGAAGAGAGGGGATGTGATGGCGTCCAGCCGTAACAGCTCCAAGTGACCATCTGGTGTGCGGGCTGGAATAGGAGTCTCATGAGTCACAGTGCCGGATTTAATGGTGGACCCATCAGCCAGGTGGATGGTCATTTGGTGGGCTTTGGGTTTGATAGGAACCCGGTGCTGGGCTGCGAAATTCAGATCCAGCAAACAACTGCAAGCCCCAGAGTCTATGATTGCCCGGACTGGGACGTCTCCATCGGGCAGCTGCAGAATGACGGAGAGCGCCAAGCGGGTCGTAGGACTGGGCAAGGACAGGGGTAGGGACCCCTATCCCGCTTGGCTGGGCAGGATCACACCATGTGCCTGGGAGCTCCACAGTATAGGCACAGGTCGTAGGTCACTTGCCTTAGTCTCTCCTCTGGGGTGAGGATCGGGCACCGGGGGGGTGACCAGTCTTTCAGAGTTGCGCTCCTGTAGGCAGCGATCGATCTGGATGGCCAGATCAATCAGAGCATCCAAGGTCGGGGGAACATCCACACAAGCTAACTCGTCCTTGATTGGCTCGGACAGGCCCAGCCGGAACTGGAAGCAGAGGGCTGCGGAGTTCCATGCAGTGTCGGCGCTCCAGCACCGGAATTCAGCCGCGTAATCCTCCACCATGCGGCGGCCCTGCTGGAGCGCAGCTTCTGCCATGGCAGCCTGGTGCGGGTCCTCATATAAATGCACCATGGCCAGGAAGAAGCGTGCCAAGCTTCTGCTTAAGTAGCTGATGAGCCCAGGCCTGGGGCTCACCCCGGAGGAGTGAGATGACCAGTGCCACTTTGGTGGCTTCTTGGGAATTGGTGGGGTTGGAGAGCGAAGTACAGTTCGCATGTGTTGTGGAACACCCGGAATTTCTTCCGGTCCCCTAGGAACCATTCGGGGTAAGGGTACCTCGGGTTCCATAGGCAGAGTGATGAGGGTGTGATCAGGGAGTGGGTCGGACCCGGATGCGGTGGTGCGGAGAGCTCCAGGACTCGGCCTTCCAGCCACACGTAATCATCTTGGAGAGCCTTCACCGCCCAAGTAAGTCTGGCCAAATGTGTGCAAAGTTCATTCGTTGGGGAGGGCCCCTGCGCAGACTCAGGCATGGATGTCTGATACTGTCACGTACCTGGTGGATGAGTCTGACTTATGCAGTAGGCAACCTCCCTTACTACCCTGACTCGGGAACCCCTGGTAGAGCAGACAGGTGGCTCGGGAGTGCAGGATGGCATGAGGGTCAGACTGGGTCACTGGTGTTGGTAGGAAGTTTGTTGGTGCACTAGAAGCATGGTCGTACAGGCTGGGTCGTGAAACAGGCTGATGGTGCAGTACAGGAGGAACAGGCTGGTGGGTGGTCGTGTCCAGGCAGGGTCATCAACAGGCGGGCAGCAAAGGTACAGGAAGATCAGGCAGGAGAGTGGTCGTAGACAAGCCAGGGGTCGGTGCAGGCAGAAATCAGCAGGGTCGGGCGTGGCCTGACGACACTGCTGAATGGCTGCTTAAATCCACAGCTCCTGTGCTAAACGGCAAAAAATGACTGATCCACGACTGACAACGGGACTTTCAACTACTACACGTATACCTGATCTCTTCTAGCACCTCCAGGAATGTCCAAAAGAAGAAAAAACTTCAAAGCTCCTAGGAAATTAACAGATTTCTATCCAGCTCCAGGCCGCATGGGGACCCAAGATGGCGCTACTCCCACAGCAGGAGAAACAGCCACAATTCTCTCCTCACCCTCGAGGGAACTACATGGATCCTCCACTCCTCCAGGTGCCTCAGGTGAGTTCTCTCCCCCACCCTCCCCCACTACTTCGAGCCCGGCGAAATCTAGACTTAGGACGGAAGAGCCCGAAATCGCCTGTTCGATCATTCCTCCGCTCGTTCTGACTGAAACATCGTTCGGGCACCCGATCTTTCCTACGAACGAACCGACGATCCCTTCGTCCCAAGCTAAGCCAGCCCTGGATGACCTCTTTGTGTCTGACAAACCTGTTTCTGAACAGGTCATGAAAGATATGCTGTTATCCTTAAGACACACTCTGCACCTGGACCTTTCATCAGTACTCTCCCCCCTGATGTCCACGGTACAGAAACATGAGCAACGCATCCAGACCATAGAAAAGGCGGTCGGAGAAATTCCAAGAGCTCACAACGAAATGGTGGACGCGGTCACATCACATGAAGAAGATATTCAACTGATCCATCTCAAACTAGCAGATCTAGAAGATCGCTCACGCAGAAATAATATCAAATTTTGAAATGTCCCAGAATCGATCCAACAATCAGATCTGAAAACCTTCCTACAATCTCTGATGCGGGCATTTATTCCAGATCTGACGGATAGAGAACTGGAAATCGACAGAGCGCACAGACTGCCGAAACCTTCGCATCTCCCCCTGTCCACTACCAGGGACGTACTGGCCCGTATACACTTTTTCAACACCAAGGAAAGAGTCATGTACGCAGCAAGGAGGAGCAATAGACTGCCAGACCCCTTTAACGCCATCCAACTATATGCGGATCTGTCAAAAACTATGCTAGAAAATCGACGCCAATTAGCCACCATAACGAAAGCTCTGCTTAACCACAAGATACCTTTCAAATGGGGCTTCCCGAACAAGCTCTTGATTACTCACCGCAACAAAACCTTTGTAGCACGTACACTACAAGAGGGACTCCGTCTCCTACAAACGTGGCATATTCTACCACAAGATTTCCCCACAGAACAGGACCGCTACAACCCCCCCATGGACACCAACGAGCTGCAACAGACGGGATGAAGAGATCCACCCTACCCGGTTGTCCCCACACCAACCGATGCCGACAGCCCAGGACCCCACTCAGCGGTGCCGTTTGCCTGAACTGTTTGACTTGGTCTCACCCTCCAGTTTTTGTTGGTAGACCTTGCACCCCCACCTGCCCTTCCTTTTTGAGCGCAGCAGGAATACTGCGCCCTGAGACCGGGACCCCTCCATCTCGGTCTCCCCCTAAAGGCCGATATAATCATGGCCCAGGAGACCCACTTCGCTGCTCAAAAGACCCCCCATTTTACATTGGCTAACTACAAACAAATCTTTCTGGCCTCCGGAAATAAAAAGAAGAAGGGAGTTCTCATAGCCCTGAGGGACTCCCTAACCATCTCAGTGCAACAAACTACGTTGGATCCCTCTGGAAGATACATCATCCTCTCATGTGAATTGAACAATACCCCTTTTACCATTGTGAATGTATATGGACCGAATAAACACCCCCTCCGGTTTTTCAAAAAACTCTGCCACAAAATACCCTTAAACACAATTACTAGGACCATCATAGGAGGAGATTTTAACTTAATAGGAGACCCATCACTAGACGCCAAGCCCACCACCCGACACCGCAGACCGGCCCTCAACCCACTCATCCGCTCTCTCGGACTGTACGATGCTTGAAGATGCCAACATGGATCAGAAACTGATTTCTCCTTCTTCTCACATTCCCAACTCTCATACTCCCGGATAGACTTTTTTCTCGTTGATAAAAGAACTCTTCAAGAAATATCAGACTCGACTATTGGCCCCATTTCCTGGTCGGACCATTCTCCCATTTCCATCACTGTGGGCCCTCGCTTGAAAACCGTCACAAACTCCTGGAGACTTAACCCATCACTACTAGCGGACCCTGCCAACATTCGTACCATTAAGGAAGAGCACC
>BLSH010441030.1:635099-666654 GCA_018402905.1 Glandirana rugosa
AACATGTCACAGGTAAACCCTAAAATTATTCACAGAGGTACGAAATTACCTTAGACGATACCATATTCCCTCAAACCTATCTAAGGTCCCATGGGTCCGCAGAGAACAATTTTCCCTATGGTCTAGTGCACAACCCCTTTTAAGTGAAAGGTATAGATGGGTATATCCTCCTAGGAGAGAAGACTTGGTAACAAATTAAACTCATTCAAATCAACGGGTTATTATCAGAAACTACACCTATAATGGGTATGGTGGTCGAAAAAACACTCTATCCAAACTCCCTTATACCATAGCAGATTCCATTAAAGCATGGAGACACTTATTAAAATCCCAAATGGACACTGTACAAATACTAACTCCGCCCATGGGCATGCAAGTCCTCAAATCTGTAATCCCCAATCTACACACTCAACATTTTGAATCCAAGGGTTTTGATAACATACGGAAGTTTTTTAATGGCTCCTCACTTAAGTCGTGGGATGCTCTCCAGAAAGAATACGATTTCCACCCTAACTCTAAATTCGACTTTATGCGCATCCAACGTTTTCTACTAAAACACCCCATCTCTCCTCTACAAGTCCCCCACAAAGCATGGGACTTCTTTAACTCCCCCAACTCCAAACAGTCTGGCATATCCCTCTTTTACAACTTGTTTCAGGACAAGCTCACCTTTATAAAAGAAACCCATATAATTAAATGGGAAAGAGACCTAAACAAAGCATATTCTCTAAAAGAATGGCAAAGTGCCATCCTCTCTATCCAAAAATTCTCCCATAGCACGGCCCATTGGGAGCTAATGTTGAAAATTTCAATGCGTTGGTACTACACACCGGCCAGAATATCTGCTTTTGCCCCAAACCGTTCCTCCTTGTGCTGGCGTAATTGCGGCAAAGTAGGAACTCTTAAACATATTTTTTGGGAATGCCCCATACTGAGCAACTTTTGGATAGAAGTTTTCGAAGTAATTTCTAAGATTACTTCAATTAATATACCTAATGAAGCGGGCCTAGCCATAATGAATTTAAACATAGACAACATACCCTCTCTGTTTAGACCTACGGTCACTCATTTGCTATTAGCGGCTAGGACAAGCATAGCTAGACTATGGAAGTCACCAAACTCGCCTACCATTGCTGAAGTGTTACAAATAACTAAGCAGAACTACATATTCGAACGAATGTTGGCAACTAACGATCTAAAAAGATCACTATTTGATACCAAATGGGCTGTCTGGTCCACCCTTTACCCCATTGAGAGTTGAAAAGACTGTGACTTTAACTCAGATATTTGATTTTGAGTGTTGGCTTGTACATATACTTGATCAATGTAAGCAATGTAGTATTTATGATGTACTATCCTCCCCCCCCCTACCCCCCGCCTCCTACTGCTTTGCTTTCTGTATGTACTCCCCCCCCCCTTGGCTTATTGTATACCTTTATAAATTCAATAAAAATTAATTAAACAAAAAAAAATGCTAGAGGGTGTTGTTCAAAGTGATTTCTTAGCAAAATAAAATGTGGAGATGTAGAAGGATGGGTGAGGTTGGTTTGAATATTAAAAATGGATTAAATATCATGTTTAGTATGTGGTTCTCAGATGCAGTGTAGTTCCGCTTTAAGTCAGCCACAGTCAGGATACTAGAATTTTGTTCAATAAGCCATTCATGGCAGCCCCTATACTTGATACTTGATTTTAATGTTAGCTAAATGTTGGTCCTACAAGATAGATGTTCTGGTTCCAGGGGATGTGACCTGAGTGTACACTTACCCAACTCATGGAATACTCAAATAGAGAGTCATTACACATTACTGTCTGTATATCTGGTCTTCTTTATACATTTTGTCAACTGAACTCTCTCACATCGCTTTTATTCCCTTCTACTATAAAACAACACATATTGGTGATTTTCAACTAGAAGAAGGCTATTTTTGTTGAACTGACTGAATTCCAGTTTTGTTTTGAATTTTGTAGCAGCTTTTGCATTTTGCCTAGTTTTCATATATCTTATTAACTTTAATTAAAGATATTAAACTGCAGTACTATAAAGAGGTAAACAAGCTAATGATTTTTAGTATGTCTCCTCTTCAACATGAGCTCCTGCTGCTGGCTAATAGAAAAATGACCTTATTATTAAACAGAAGGAACAATTAAACCATCGTTGAATAGACCTACCCCCTGATGATTTTTTTCTCAGGCATAATTATAACAATTATCATTATAAAATTCTAATTATCTTTTTGACACCAAGGACTATCACAAGTGAGACAATGGTCCAAATTAATTAATAGGGACTTTGCTTTTTCCCTTAATATTCCTATTTATAAGGCAGAAAAAAAGGACATTTAGTTCATCATACTTTACACACAATGAGCTGTCAGAAATAATGAATCTTATTATTTATTTAATTTTTGGTCTTTTCACTTCTTCATATACGAGGGAAACATTGATGTTTGAGATGAAGCCAGGCTATGTCTAGTTCCTATTGCACAAATGCCAGGGGATAATAGACTGTTTTTATGGTAGGTATTTCATTATTTTGTATTCATATGTAGTCTCCTGGAAAACAGGAGATCAATGGACTTTATGGTATTTAAAAACATGTTGATAGCAGTTGCTATTATATACAGATTACAAAAATAGTTACACTATTGAAGTGTATATAAAGTCAAAACTTTTTTTAGTTTGAATACAGTAGAGAAGGATTAACAATTCTGTTTAATTCGGTTTAAGTCATCGTCTGTGTCCATAAAAATCGGAGCTGTCATCAAAACTGGAAATAAGGGGAAATGCTCAACTAGGGACAATGGTTGAAGTGTCCAGGAGAGGATATCCCACACCTTTTCTTCTCTGTTCCTGTTGTGTCTACAAAAAAAGAAAATTAAAGGAAATTTCTGCCATGGGATATAGATAACCAAAAAACCTTACAAGAGGTTTGAACCTTTCCTATTCTACCCAAAAAAAAAATGTGTTGGATTTGAATAAACTTTAATCTTTTTTTCCACTGTTTAAATTATTATCCTCCTGCTAATAGTATGTTAAGCTAGGGTGCTGAAATTGTGGGGTTGATTTACTAAAGGCAAATAGACTGTGCACTTTGCGAGCTTAGTAACTGAGGGGAAGCTCTGCTGACCTCCATCATCCAATCATGTGCAAGCAAAAAAAAAAATTTTTTTATTATTTTCCTGGCATGTGATTGAGTATTCTTTGTAAAGTGAAGCTTTAACTCGTTTACTATGCTCTGGAGCAATTGCACTTGCAGAGTTCAACTGCATATGTAAAGTGCACAGTCTGTTTACCCTTAGTAAATCTACCACAGTGTGTGGCTGCTAGATGTCAGATCAGGCTGTTTTGGTCCCCGCTAATGATTTATCTCTATGTCAGCCATGATATAGAGATCACATTCAGATTGGAGGCCTAATTCCAAAGAAAGTCATTCAATTAAAGATGGCATAGCACAGCAGTGTACCATCATTTCAAACTGTAATTGTCAAATACAATGGTAGTATTAAAAATGGAATTAAAAAGCTTACACTAGCATAAAACTTTTTGTAAAACAATGTACCAAATAAAACCTCTTTTGTTCTCAAAAATATATGAAAATGAAATAGGTATGCATTTTTATGGATGTGATGGTTTGCTGTAATGTTGCCAGGAAGTAGGGACTCTGTTTGATATATGATAGGGGATTATCCACCATTTAGGACCCTCAGCTGTGAGATTGCACTTCTCCCATATTTAGTGTGGCATCAAAACTTTTTTTGGGATCCCTGTCCGGCATCATTTATTAATCCTAGGATTATGATCATCTTTTGTGCAAGCTTATGGAAGTGTTTTGATTGATATTTTTTCATGGGCTGTTGTGCATTACGTCATCTAGTTTTATATTTTATTGCAAGTCCTAGTATTTTGAGTTCTTCATCTAGATTGTTATTATCTATAGGTAATGCTAATGGCTCATGATGTTATACGCCTGCTGATGTGCTCTGATGTGGTGTTTGTTGCCTAGGAGATGCTTTTATATTTGTGTGTATATTTGCCATTAATAAATGACGTGGATTTAGCAACAGTGCTGTATGGTCCTTAGCTCTTTCCTCCATTTATCCATATTATGATGAGCAGTCTTTAGATAACCAGTGGAGGACCCTGGATACTCTGTAGTCTGCAGTATTTCATTTGGTGGCCCATGATTGGATTGTTTCTGCACTGTTGATCTCTTATAATTTGGAGATCATTACCATTTGGGAACTTGCACACTTGATTTCAAGGTGGTTTAAGACTTTTGCATGTGGATTTTCACTTAATTTTCAAGATTTCACAAGTGGTCTTATAATGCACACTTTTTAATTATATCTTCTGTGATTGACACTTTACCATATATTTTGATGTATATTGTGTATGAAGTCTTTTATTATGAGTTATTACTTTATATAACTTATTAATGATGTAAAGTTGGGATGGGGGAAGGGAGGGGAAAGGGGGCAAGGGAAGGGAGCAAATGGGATTATAACGGTGCCCAAACAATTTAGAAGAAAACAAAAATAAAAATTAATGATATTTTATTGATACAATGTGCCCCTACCTATGCCAATCTGTACCTGGGGGGGTGGGAGAAGGACCTTTTTGCGAATGAGAATATCTCTCATCTGCTTTGTCGTATCTTATCATGGTATCGGTATATAGATGACGTACTGCTCTTCTGGACCAGTACCAGAGATGAGCTTACCATGTTCTTGGAGTGTATCTCCCAAAACAACTATAATTTAAAATTCACTATGAACTGTGACCAACAAAGGATCACATTATTAGATGTTGAGATATATATAGGTTAAAATGGAATGATTGGCTCTACGCTATATAGGAAACCCACCACTGGCAACACTATATTGCATGCGGTGAGTTCCCACCCCAAGCCCCTTATAAATAATATATCTTACAGCCAATATCTGCATCTCAAGAGAAACTGCAGCTCAAACACAGACTTCCAAAAAGCAGCTTTTGATTTGTTTCATAGACTCCGTGAAAGAGGATATAGTCGTGCCTGTCTTAAAAAAAGCATATAACAAAGTAAATCCTCAGAACAGGCAGTCACATATTTTTTCCAGCAAGCCACTCAAAAATTCTCAACCAGTTAGAGTAATCACAAAGTATTCAAAACAACACAAACAACTTAGAATTATTTAAAAAAAAAATTGGCCATTATTGCTCTCAGGTCCTTTAGTTAGCCAATATGTAGAACCACACCCTCAAATTACATATAGATGAGCAACCTCCTTAAAAGACCATTTGGTTAGGAGTCACTTAGATGCTGTACATTTTTCAAAACTAGAACAAGCGGGCACTTATGCCTGTGGAAAATGTCAATTTTGTCCCTATTTAATGAACTCTCAGTCCCTAATGGACAAACATACACAACCAAACACAGAGTCACCTGTCAAATGGTGGGAGTGGTGTATATAGCCCAGTGCCTATGTGGGGCCTTCTACATAGGCAAAACTAAACGCCCTTTTTCGAACGCATCAAAGATTATATGTTACCTATTTTTAAAAAGCAAACCACATAAATCTGCATATGGGAAAGTGCCACAGGTTTGACACACATATGATCAAATTTGCGGCACTGGTACACATATTCATGCATCCCCGGGGGGTAGTATCGCCCGCATACTCCTCCAATTGGAGTCGCGGTGGATATACACCCTTCGGGCTACTACATAACCCGGATTAAGTGAGAACCTAAGTTTTATGCCTTTCTTGTAATATGAAGTATTCAGTAATCTGCTGCCATACGGATAATTAGCCCTGACTCATTGGGTAAATACACCAGTCCCACCAATCCCTCCTTTCCCCCATATCATACTCTATCCATTATGTGGTCTTGTCCCTTTGAATCAATGAATGCCAAATGCTACTCAAATAATCTTTTGTCAATTGTTTGTGATTTGCCATCTTTTTATTATCAAATAATACAATACATAGTGTGATTACTTAACTATTTTTGTATTGTGTTAAATTGTATTATTTTTGTTCACTTCTTCTGACCCCAACCGGATGCATGTCCTTGGCATCTGGAATTGTGTGCCGCAGGGTCCGGCCATGCTCGGGCCCGGTTTTTATCTGTGCAATCTCTGGGGATCAGCACACAGGCTTACACAGTCTCCCAATGCCCCAGTGTCAGGGCGATCATTGGTGCTTCAGCATCTGACCCCCTCCCACCTGGGAGGACCGATCGACCTGTTCGCTCGGCATCATGGGGCATGTAGTCCTCGGGCTGAGACCGGCATCTGGACGCATGTGCAGTGGCTCTTACACATCCACGCTCATACCGGTGGTGTCATACGGCAGACGAGTGGAGGACTTTATTAGCCGGCATTCTTATTGTACTTTTCGATCTGACACTGGAGGGTTGCTTACTCAACACTGTGCTGTATGATAGGTACATGATTCAACCTCACTATTTATGGCCTTTATTGTTTAACGATTCTGTTACCCCAGTTGCTAACTGTCTATTCACATTTAACTTTCTTTGTCATTCCACTGTTGGCTAAGCCTATGGATGGGGATAGCCATATTGACTGGCCCCCAGGTCTGCCCTTTGTTGTGTTACCCTGACAGTTTAATCCCCCCCTTTGGGCTAATTGTGTTAGGACCCTGGGGTCTGTACTTTACTGTTTTACAATGATGTGAGTGCATACACACTCATGCTTGCATACTAATACTCTCACATTGCCATTAACCTTATATAATCATTTTTCATTTTTATTTTATCCCTATTAAGCACCATTGAAGATTCATTATTCCAAGGCTAAAACTGATTCGCTTTGATTCCTTATTATCACGATTTCTTCCTAAAGTTTTTTCTGTTTTCTTTTGCTTAAAGTAGCCTACACCACTCAGCATTGTGGTATAGGCCCTTATCCATTACAGCACCCTCCATGCTTGACTTTGACGGCCTCCTTGATTAATGTAAGTCTAATTGTAGGCATTATATGCCACATTAACGTAAGAGCAATTATCTTTGTTTATAAGAAAAAACTTTTACTATATATTTGTATCTCATACATATATAATTCCTCTATTTTATAGAAGGTACTTTTATAAAGTCCTCTGTGGGCATGCAGCGCCTTCCTCCCCGGTGTGATGTGTATGGGCTGGCAGGGTTTTGGTGTGTCCGGGGCGGCAGCGCACAATGTGAGTCTGTTGAAGTGAACATCATCATTAAAGCATGTTTAAAATTATCCTTATTATGATCTGACATATTGTGATTTGGTATATGAATGAATCCCAAACCTTTTTTCTTTTGTGCAGTGCTAAATATTCTATTTGTGGCTAATAAATCCCTGATGAAGCCAAATTAAGGCGAAACATGTAGGATGTGCCACCTCCCATGAATTTGTACCAAAAATGAAAGCTTTTCCAATGTACATGCAATGTTTTTAATATTGTGCAAATGTGCACCTTTTAAATCATATCAATAAAATATCATTCATTTTTATTTTTGTTTGCTTTTAAAATGTTTTGGGCACCATTATAATCCCTTACCCTTCCCTTGCCCCCTTTCCCTCCCCTTTAACTTGGAGTAGCGGAACCAGAGGGGCCAGATGTGACATCAAAGATAGGCGTGCCTTCAATGCACTTCATGTCCCATATGACATGTCATCGGGAAAAAATGGTGCTAAGTATTTCTTAAGCTTTTACCTTTGTTAAAAGTCTATGTCCAGCCATTATGAATGAATAGTTAGAACCCCCCCACAGTTTTTACTGCTATCTCTGTTAGATAGATTTCCTGTCCTGCTGGCAACATTAGACCATACACGAATTGAGAAGAAATCTGCAACACAGACTAGAAGAATATCCTATATCAGCATTGTATTTCCCTCTATTGCAGATTTTTCCTTACTTCTTTCCATGTAAAACGGGTTGTAAACTTATTACAAACATGTTCAACCTTTTATAAAAGATCAGTCCCAAAGTCCCCATTCTAAATTTTGTTAAATCATTCAAGGCAGAAAAAAATAAAAAACATAAGTATACATTACATTTCATTGTATTCTCTGCTATTTTCATTGTTATAATCTAAGGCATATTATGAATGGGAACTACCAGCTTCAACTATACTAGCTCTAAAAAAATCCCAAAAGATTCTTCACAGTTTACTTTTTGCTGTGCATTATAATCCTCAATGTGCCAGAATGAGGAAACAAAGTACTGCTAACAGGAATCACCTTGGGCCTGAAGCAGAAAATTTGTCTTAATACAAATTGACTGATTTCTGCAGATGAGCAGTTGTGGTGTGTCTCGTTGCCTTGTATAACTACCCCTTATCATGTTAACCAAGTAATTAAGAACCCTTTACTTGAATGCATTTCTCTCAGTTTGTTCCTAAGGCAACATACTAAGTGACTAGAGCTTAGTGACTAGAGTACTAAATAATTACCCCCTGATGATTTTTGCTCTTTTGCCGAGTCAGAAACACTCAGTGGGAATAATTAGGTGTTAATTACTCGAATCTATAAGGAGGTGAATGGAATGGTTGAGAAAAAAATGGGTCAGAGACTAAAGGAAAAGGGAGCCAAATATTGTTTGTCATCATGTATTTATAGCACATATTTATGATTTAAAGGGAGAAATTATTTTAACAGTTATACCCAGTATCTTATATTGTTATTCTGCATACATGAACAGTCTCTTAATTTAATTAAAATATTAATTCAAAATATAATAAAATAATATTATTTTTTCTACTAAGAAAATAATCAAAGGCAATGCATGTTAGGTTTTTATATACATTCATATTATCAAGAGTAAAAACATTAAAGTATAACTAAAGGAAAAACTTTTTTTTGGAGTTTTGGATAGAGTGAAGAGGGATTAGAACCCCTGTCAATTTGTATTGCTGCCTGTGTGCCCATTAAGGAGATTCACCCTCTCTATTTGTCCTGTTTACCATTATTATTGAAAGTGAAAGTAAAAATAAAACCCCAAATTTTGGGTTGTCCCCACAAAAGTAATAGATGGGAAATCTTCCAATGGAGACACTAGTTCTATTGACTTGGGAGTCCCCAAGAAATTCCTTTAATTTGCAGAGATTTCCTCTCACTTCCTGTTTGGCTATGGGACAGGAAGTGAAGGGAAATCTCTGCAATAGGACAGAGATGGCGAAAAAAAAATCTGACAGGGTTTTAACCCTCCCTTACTCTATCCAAAATGAAAAAAAAAGTTTTGCCCATAGTTCATTTTTAATTAACATAATAATCTTTTTGCCAGGTAAGTATTAAATATTGCAAACAAACATAATGTTTTTACCATTCACAGAAAGCAGATGTACTTTTTATCAAGTTATCCTACACTACTTTCCTGAAAAAAAAAGCTTGTTGTTAAAACAACAAAAAAATCTGGAATTTACACACACACACAACAAAATTAATAAGAGGTGAGGCTTAACCCCACTACCAGTCATTTAAATTACATAATCTGAATCTGATGTGATGTGACTCAAAATTACCCTGCCCTATAAGTTCTGTTTAGAGTTGAGCGAACACCTGGACGTTCGGGTTCGGAGGGTCCCAACGAACTTTAGGAAAAAGTACGGGTTTGGCACCGAATGTTGCCCGAACTTTACCCCGCCCCCCGAACCCCATTGAAGTCAATGGGGACCCGAACTTTTAGGCACAAAAATGGCTGTAACAAAGACCTGGCAAGTGCTAGAGGGCTGCAAAAGGAAGTAAAATGGGGGTAAGAGTAGGGCAAGTGCCCTACAAAAAAAGGGGATAGGGAAAATAAATTAAAATCAAATTTAAAAAAAATGGGAAGGCTGGGTGGATGTGGAGTAGGAGCCTAGAGGTTGACTAGGCCGTGACCATGGCAGTGTAGGTGGAAGTGGCGGTGGTCGAGGAGGAGGAGGAGGTAGCCAACACTGTTTTTTTTTTGTTTGTTTATAATTGGGGTAGCCGCCAAAATATTGAGGCCTATTCAAAAAAACAAGTATACGAATGGCTGTGTGAGTTCGGTCTAAATGTTTATTCTGCACAAGGTACAGACAAGTCTTGTGGGATCCATGCCTGGTTCATTTTAATAAAGCTTAGCTTGTCCATGTTGGCTGTGGACAGGCGGCTGTGCTTGTCTGTGACAACGCCCCCTGCCGTGCTAAACACACGTTCAGACAATACACTGGCTGCAGGGCAGGCCAGCACCTCCAAGGCATAAACGGCAAGCTCAGGCCATGTGGCCAATTTGGAGATCCAGAAGTTGAATGGGGCAGACCCATCAGTCAGTACGTGTAGGCGTGTGCACACATACTCTTGCACCATGTTGCTGAAATGCTGCCGTTGTCTATCAGCTGGTGGTGCTGTTTGTTGTAGCGGGCTGCTGACAAAGCTTTGCCACATTTCAGCCATGCTAACCCTGCCTTCTGAGGTGCTGGCAGTGGCGCAGCTGCATTGGTGGCCTCTTCCTCCTCCTCTGCCTTCGAGTTGTGCTTCCACTGAGCCCCCAGTGTCATTTGGGAATGCCCTCAGCAGCGCCTCTACCAGTGTGCGCTTGTAGTCGCGCATCTTCCTCTCACGCTGCAGTGAGGGAATTAAGGACGGCACGTTGTCCTTGTAACGGGGATCCAGCAGGGTGGCCTCCCAGTAATCAGAAGAAGTTACAATGTGGGCAACTCGGCTGTCGTTGCGCAGGCACTTCAGCATGTAGTTGGCCATGTGTGCCAGGCTGCCCAGAGGCAAAGACAAGCTGTCCTATGTGGGAGGTATATCATCTGTGTCCTCTGTATCCCCCCAGCCACGTTCCAGTGATGCCCACGAGCTGCGTTGGGTGCCACCCTGCTGCGATTCCTCCTCCTCCTCATCTTCCTCGTCCTCCTCGTCCTCCATAACTGTGCCCTGGCTTGAATATTTTTGACCTGGCCTATGCTGGTGCAGGAACCCACCCTCCGAGCCACTTCTGAATGACTGGCCTGATAACCGTGGAAATGACCCCTCTTCCTCCTCCTCATCCTCCTGTGCCACATGCTCTTCCATCATGGCCCGAAGTGTTTTTTCAAGGAGACATAGAAGTGGGATAGTAACGCTGAGAACAGCGTCATCGGCACTGGCCATGTTGGTGGAGTACTCAAAACACAGCAATACGCTACACAGGTCTCGCATGTAGGCCCACTAGTTGGTGGTGAAGTGTTGATGTTCCGCAGAGCGACTGACCCGTGCGTGCTGCAGCTGAAACTCCACTATTGCCTGCTGCTGCTGCTCAAACAGTCTCTCCAGCATGTGCAAGGTGGAGTTCCACCTTGTGGGCACGTCGCATATGAGGCGGTGAGCGGGAAGGGCGAAGTTCCACTGCAGCGCAGACAGGCGAGCACCAGCAGGGTGAGAACGCCGAAAGTGCGCACAGATGGCCTGCACTTTATGCAGCAGCTCTGACATATCCGGGTAGTTTTTTAGAAAATTCTGTACCACCAAATTCAGCACATGCGCCAGGCAAGGGATGTGCGTCAAACGGGCTCGGCCCAGAGCCTCTACGAGATTTCGGCCATTGTCGCACACCACCAGGCCGGGCTTGAGGCTCAGTGGCAACAACCACTCATTGGTCTGTTGTTCAATGCCCGTCCACAGCTCCTGAACAGTGTGGGGTTTATCCCCAAAACATCAGTTTTAAAACAGCCTGCTGTCGTTTCCCCCTGGATGTGCTGATGTTGGTGGTGAAGGTGTTACGCTGAGCGGATGAGTAGGTGGTCAAGGAGGAGGAAGCGCAGTAGGAGGAGGAGGCAACAGGAGGCAAAGAGAAATGCCCTGCAATCCTCGGTGGTGGAAGGACATGCGCCAAATGGCTATCCGGCTCAGGCCCACCCGCCACTACATTTGCCCAGTGTGCAGTTAGCGAGGTATAGCATCCCTGCCCGTGCTTACTGGTCCATATATTACTGGTTATGTGGACCTTGCCACAGATGACGTTGCGCAGTGCACACTTGATCTTGTCCCCGACTTGTTTGTTGAGGGAAGAGATGGCTCGCCTGGAAAAGTAGTGGCGGCTGGGAACCACGTACTGTGGGACAACCACCGCCATCAGGTTTTTGAAACTGTCCGTGTCCACCAGACGGAATGACAGCATTTCAAAGGCCAGGAATTTTTAAATGCTGGCATTCAGGGCCAGGGATCGCGGGTGGGTAGGGGGGTACTTCCTCTTTCTCTCCAGTGTTTGGGAGATGGACAGCTGTAAGCTTCCATGGGACCATGTGGAAATGCTTGGGGACGGTGGCGGACATGGTGGCGTTGCTGTCATATCGTCTGTTTGCTGGGTGGCAGGTGACACTGTCACTGTAGAGGTGGAGGAAGAGGCCAAGGCAGCAGCAGAAGAGGAAGCAGCTTGAGGCCGAGACCTTTTTTGGATTTTGAGGTAATTATTCCAATGCAGCTTGTGCCTTGAATTTAGATGCCTGGTCATGGGGGTTGTGCTCAGGTTGAGAACATTTATGTCCCGGCTCAGGCTATCATTGCACAGCTTGCAAACCACTCGTATCTTGTCGTCAGCACATTGTCTGAAGAACTGCCACGCGGGGGAAAGCCTTTGAGCTGCCTTTGGTGTGCTAGGTCCCTGGGTGCAGTGGGTAGTAGCAGGCATACTGTCTAGGGAACGCTTGCTCCGCTTTTGCAACCTGCTTCCTCTTTTGCTGTGCTGGTGCCTCTGTACGACCACCACCTCTTCCTCCAAACTGTACATGTCACTCGCATGACCCTCAGTCCATGTGGGGTCTAGGGCCTCATCATCCTCCTCCCCATCATCTTCCACCCACCCTTCACCACTGCCCTCCTTGTCAGTCTACACACTAAGGCAAGCTGCAGCAGTTGGCACCTGTGTTTCATCATCATCAGAGATGTGCTGAGCTGGTGTTTCCATGTCCTCATTCTGCAACAGAAGTGGTTGGGCATCGGTGCACTCAATGTCTTCCACTTCTGGGGCAGCGCTATATGGATGGCCCACGGAAAGCACACCAGGAGAGTCATCAAAAAGCATAAGAGTCTCTTGCAGGACTTGGGGCTCAGACTGCTTGGCTAATTTACAAGGGGCTGAGGTGAAAGACAGATGGCCATGGGGTTCAGGTGCCAACTCTGAGCTTTCATCAAGGGACCGGGAGGGAGACAATGTGAAGGAACTGGAGGCATTGTCAGCCACCCAATCTACTATCGCCTGTACTTGTTCTGGCCTCACCAATCGTTGAGGGGCATTCTGGCCTACCATATTCCGGTGAAGGTTCTGTTGGCTACCTGAGGAAGGTGTTTCCCTTGTGCTTGTAGCTGGCACACATCGACCATGTCCTCTCCTTCCAACAGGAGGTTCACCAACACCAGCAGCACCAGCATCACCAGCAGCACCATGACCACGTCCCTTATTTGCTCTCCTCATTGTGCCCGCACATGTACTATGTAGCCCTATGTAAGTATTTATTAATACCAATTAATACCTTTTTTTTTTTTAAAACACCAACGTAGCCGGACTTTTTATTTTGGTGCAAGAAATGCACCGCTCACACCAACAGCTGGAAGCTCTCCCTTTAGAACTAGGAGATAATTTTTGAACAATAATGTGTCACTTACAGCAACAGCTAGAACCTCTCCCTTTAGAACTAGGAGATGATTTTTGAACAATAATGTGTCACTTACAGCAACAGCTGGAAGCTCTCACTTTAGAACTAGGAAATTATTTTTGAACAATAATGTGTCACTTACAGCAACAGCTAGAACCTCTCCCTTTAGAACTAGGAGATGATTTTTGAACAATAATGTGTCACTTACAGCAACAGCTGGAAGCTTTCCCTTTAGAACTAGGAGATGATTTGTGAACAATAATGTGTCACTTATAGCAACAGCTGGAACCTGGCCCTATAGGAGTAGGCAATGATTTTTGAACAATAATCTGTCCCTCTAAGCAGAATCTTCTACCTAGTGCAGTCAGATCGTTGTGTAATGCAGGGTTTGATCTGCAATCTGTCACTCAAAGCAGCAGTATGTGAAATCTCAAATTACTCCCACAATCTGATCGCTGTATACGATCCCACAATCTGATAGTTGTGTATGATCGTAACGATCGTTGTGTTATGCAGAGTTTGATCTGCAATCTGTCACTCAAAGCAGCCGTATGGGAAATCTCGATTCTCAAATTTCTGCAATCTGTCCCTCAGTGCAACAGTAGTAGTAATCTCAGGATGCAGGATCAGATGTTAAAAGGTCTGCAATCTGTCCCTCACAAAAATGCTGGCAGCTTCCTCTCCCTATACTATTCAGAGTCTCAGAGAGCATGTGACTGCAGCATCAATTGACTCCAGCTTATATAGAGGTTGGGTCACATGATGCACTAGTCAATCACAGCCATGCCATTAGTAGGCATGGCTGTGATGGCTTCTAAGGGCAAACCAGTGAAATGCTTGTTGATTGGCTGTCCTGCAGCTATTCAACATGCGTGATCAACTACCAGAACCCAGAACCCGAACTCAAACGTTTTTTGAAATGTCCGTGTTCGGGTCCGGGTCCCGGACACCCCAAAGTTCGGTACGGACCCGAACGTTACAGTTCGCTCAACACTAGTTATGTTTCATATTCAGGCCATATGAAATCTTAACTGCTGACAGATATTAAAGATACAGATAAATGCAGCTCTGTTTCCATCAATACATTATTTAATGTATTAGTTAATTGCAATTTAAAGTGATTCTAAAGTTTTTTGTTTTTTTTAAATAACAAACATGTCATACTTACCTGCTCTGCGAAATGGTTATGCACAGAGCAACCCCAATCCTCCTGCCACCATAGGAAGCTGGTTTCTATTATGACACACATGCAGGCTCTATGTTGAGTCACTCACTGTGTGTCCATTAACACACAGTGTGACTCAGCCCCACTCCTACTCACTCGTCACTGGATTAGACAATGGCTCCTGCTGCTCTCACTGGGTCCAGTGAGGGGGAGAGAGAGAGCATCGCAGTTATTTTCAGGCACATCACTGGATTGAGATTGGGCTCAGGTAAGTATTTGGGGGAAAAGGCTGGGGGCTAATGTTAGAAGGGTTTTTTACTTTAATGTAGAGGTATGCATTATGGTAAAGATCCTTCAGCCTTTACAACCACTTTAAGCTCCTGAATTCAAGCTCCTGAATTCAACCCAGGTTCATCCTTTTGCGGTCCCTGTACAGTGGACCCAAATTAAATTAGCAGGTGCCATTCAAGGCTCCAGTAAATCTTTTTATGCAACAACCGCTTGGAGTGCAGACAAGGACAGAGTGTTACGTACCTGACGGTGGAGTCTGTCTTGTGCAGGGAACAACCGCTCTTGCGCACCCGATTCAAGGACCCCTGGTAGTGTAGACAGAGGCCTGAGAGTGCGGGATGGCACGAGGGCTGGATGGTCACTTATGCTGTAGTGAGGTTCCAGGAAGTCATGTGGACAGAAGAGGGGTCGTACAGGCAGGGTCGGCAACAGGCAGGCAGCGGAGGTACAGAGGAGTAGACAAGCGGATGGTCGTGGATAGCCGGGGTCGGTGCAGGTAGCAGACAACAGGTCAAGGCAAGCCGGGTCAAATAGGAAGCAGATGAACACAGGAACAAGTCGGGGAGCTGTGGCCCACAGGTCTGGAACGCTGTAGAACGAGCAGCAGTTCAATGCAGGAGTCTCTGGGTTTAAATAGGCGCCGTTTGGCACCGTTTCCGGCGCGTGTGCGCGCACAGGAGTGCGCGCACCACCGCGGAAACGGCCAGAATTGCTGGCAACAAGTTATTTCTTCTAACATTGCCCCCCCCCAAGGGGCAGCCTCCGGATGCCTTACCGAGTGTCACCATCCTGGCGCTTTTCGAAGGCCTGAATCAGTCCGGGAGCATGGATGTTCCCTTCGGGTTCCCACGAGTTCTCTTCCGGGCCGAAACCCTTCCACTTGATCAGATATTGGGTCACACTGGCTCTCCGGCTGCTTTTTAAAATTGCTTCCACCTCAAACTCCTCCTCTCCGTTAACTAGGATGGGACCTGGTGGTCCTATTTTTCGGCCAGAGAAGGAATCGCGGACCACGGGCTTTAGTAGGGAAACGTGGAAAACCGGGTGGATCTTCAGAGATGGTGGAAGATCAAGTTCGAATGCCACCCGGTTAATCTGTCTTTTCACGGGAAAAGGCCCCAGCAACCTCGGGCCCAATTTTTTCGAGGGGCATGCGAGTTTCAGATTTTTGGTTTATAACCAAACATGGTCACGGGTTGGAGCTCCATCTCCCCCGTCTCTTCTTGTCATAGGCTTCCTTGCTAGCCTCCCGGGATTTGGTTAACGTGTCCTGAAGGAGTCGACAATTGGTGTGGAGGAAGTTGGTGACATCCTGTGCTGCTGGAACGGAACATTCTGGATTCAGGTCGGGCAGAAATGTGGGATGATAGCCATAATTGGCCCAAAATGGTGACTGCTGGGTGGCCGAATGGATAGAATTATTGTAGGCGAACTCGGCCACAGGCAGCAGTGCAACTCAATCATCTTGGGAGAAGGACGAAAAACACCGCAAGTATTGTTCCAGCGTTTGGTTCGTCCTTTCTGTTTGTCCGTTGGTCTGGGGGTGGTACGCTGAGGAGAATGCCAGTTCGATTTCTAATCCAGCACACAAGGCTCTCCAAAATCTTGACGTGAACTGGACACCTCGATCAGACACAATGTTGCTGGGCACTCCATGCAGTCGGACAACTTCCTTGATGAATATATGGGCTCTTTCGGCCACTGAAGGGGTCCCCTTCATAGGGATGAAATGAGCCATCTTTGTCCGGTCCACAATGACAAAGATGGTAGAAAACCCCTCTGACGGAGGGAGTTCCACAATGAAATTGATCGCCAGTTGTGACCACGGGCATTCAGGTATAGGAAGGGGGTTCAACAGACCCCAGGCTTTAGCTCTGTCTGTTTTGTTCCTGGCACAGACGGGACAGGCTCCAACATACTTCCTACAGTCCTCCAAAATGTTGGGCCACCAGAACGACCGTGAGACGAGCTCAGCGGTCTTTTGTGTGCCAAAATGTCCTGCCAGTTTATGGTCGTGGCAATGACCCAAAACTCTAAGCCGCAGGCTTGCCGGAATGAACATCTTCCGTCCCAGCCACCATAGACCATCCCTTATGGACAATCGAGCGTCTCGATCGGTGGCGGACTCGTCCAAGACCCGACGAAGTTGGGAGAGAAAGTCCTCATCTGTTAACAGGAAATTCCGTGCAGGAAGTATAGTATCCGGTGGAGTGGTATTGCCTGGTTCTGTGAACATTCGGGAGAGGGCGTCGGGCTTACTATTCTTGGATCCGGGACGGTATGTAAGGTGAAAATTAAACCTGGAAAAGAATAGCGCCCAGCGGGCTTGCCTAGGTCTCAATCTCTTTGCAGTTTGGAGATATTCCAGGTTTTTATGGTCAGTGAATATCAAAATAGGGTGAGAGGCCCCTTCCAACAAATAGCGCCACTCCTCTAATGCAGATTTAATAGCCAGTAGCTCCCGGTCTCCCACGTCGTAATTCCGATCCGGGGCGGTCAGCTTCCTAGAAAAGAATGCCACTGGGTGGAGCAGGGCCTTGACACCCTGGCGCTGGGACAGGATAGCCCCTACTGCAGTCTCAGATGCGTCCACCTCCAGGACGTATGGCAAAGCTGGATCCGGGTGCTTCAGAATAGGAGCAGACGTGAAGAATGCCTTGAGTTTCTGAAAAGCGGCTTGAGCTTCGGGGGACCACTGGAACCGGATATTTTGTTTGGTTAAACTTGTGATGGGCTCCACGATGGCGGAAAATCCTTTAATAAATTTTCTGTAAAAGTTTGCGAAGCCCAAAAACCTCTGTACTCCTTTTCGGTCCGTGGGTGCAGGCCATTCCAGGATGGTGGAAACCTTCTGGGGATCCATGTGGACGCCCGTCGTAGAAATGACCAGCCCCAGGAAATGCATACTGGGCTGTTCAAACGAACATTTCTCCACTTTGGCGTATAAACCATGCTGCCTTAGACGCCCAAGAACCTTGGTGACGTGCCTGCGGTGTTCCTCCAAGGAATTGGAAAAGACCAGGATGTCATCTAAGTAAATTATAACAAAAAGATCCAGGAAGTCTCGAAACACGTCGTTGACGAAATGTTGGAAGGTTGCGGGGGCATTACATAGGCCGAAGGGCATCACCAGGTATTCGTAATGCCCAAACCTAGTACGAAATGCAGTCTTCCACTCATCTCCCTCCCTGATCCGAATAAGATTATATGCCCCCCGCAAGTCGAGCTTGGTAAAGACAGTTGCTGACCCTAGCCGCTGAAAAAGTTCAGGAACCAAAGGTAGCGGGTACCGGTTCTTGATGGTTACCCGGTTGAGCTCCCTATAATCTATGCACGGCCGGAGTGAGTGGTCTTTTTTCTCCACGAAGAAGATGCCAGCTCCGGCCGGAGATGTAGACGGCCTGATGAATCCTTTCTTGGTGTTCTCCTCCAAGTAGGATTTAAGGGCCGCCAATTCAGGTTCGGATAGAGGGTAGATCCTCCTGAACGGCACCTCTGCCCCGGGCAGCAGTTCAATGGGGCAATCGTAGGGCCTGTGCGGCGGAAGTTTGTCTGCCCCCTTCTTACTAAAGACATCTATGAATGCATGGTAGGCTGGGGGAAGAAGAGCCCGAACATCCGGTTCGGTGTCGGCCTCCAGGCTTAGGAGATTTGGAACAGTCCCGTCCCTAGGGCCCAGACAATGCCGACGGCAATACGGAGATAGGAACCGGACCTGGAGCCAGGGCAATCCCAGGATGATGGGGCAGAGCGGAGAGGCAATGGCATCCAGCCGCAGATGTTCCTGGTGACCATCCAGGGTGCAGGTGAGCAGAGGGATCGTCTCATGTGTGACGACTCCGGATTTGATGTGCGATCCGTCAGCCAGGCGGATCACCAGTTTGTGAGCCTTGGGTTGCAGGGGGATGTGGTGCTGTGCCGCAAAATCCAGATCGATAAAACAGCTGCACTCGCCAGAATCAAGGATTGCTGGCACCGTGATAATCCCTCCGAGGAGCTGCAGAGACAAGAAAATAGTGAGATGGGCACGGGAGTTAACCGGTACACCAGAGACAGTGGACAGGCACTTACCGCGCTTCGCGGGGCATGTCCGAACCATGTGACCAGGTTCTCCACAATAGAGACACAGACTCAACTGGAACCGGCTTTGTCTTTCCTCACTGGAGAGTGATGGTCGAAGCAACCCAACCTGCATGGGCTCAGAAGAATCCGGAGGAGAGGAGGTCGTTGGCTGGAAGGCCGGCGGCGTCGGGTAACTGGGCACCCGAGGGAGCATCCAGGTAGGACATAATTGCCCAGGGGACCTTTCGGCACGGCGCTCTCTGATGCACCGGTCTATGGAGATGGCCAAGGTGACCAGCTCCTCCAGGGTCTTAGGAATCCCCACTCGAGCCTACTCATCTTTTACTGCCTCTGACAGCCCCATGCGAAATTGAAAGATGAGTGCCGCGCTGCCCCAGGCAGTATCTGAACTCAAACGCCGAAATTCAGTGGCATAATCCTGCACAGGGCGGCGGCCCTGCTGGAGGTTGTACAGGGTGGCTTCGGCCGTGGCGGCCAGATGGGGATCATCATAAAGCTGCGCCATGGCCAGGAAAAGGGCTGCAGCAGAGGCAGTCTCGGGGGCATTCTGCTCCCATAGTCGGAGGGCCCAGGCTTGGGGTTCACCCTGCAACAGAGAGATCACAAATCCAACCTTGGTGCTTTCTAAGGAAAATGTCCGTGGCTGGAGACCCAAATATAGGTCGCAGGTGCTCCAGAAGACCCGAAACTTGCGTCGGTCCCCGGAGAATTTATCCGGCAGCGGGACTTTGGGCTCCGAGGGCAGGGCCATGATGGTGCGGGCAGCTGCGGAACCGGAGGCCGGGGAGGTAGACAGTTCCTGTACCCGCTCTTCCAATTGGGTGTATCCCTCTTGCAGGTTCTTGACGGCCTGGGTGAGGCCAGCCAGATGGGCGCACAAGTCGTCCATAGCGGAGCGTGTTCCCTTCGCAGACTCAGTCATGCCTGCTCGTTTCTGTTACGTTCCTGATGGTGGAGTCTGTCTTGTGCAGGGAACAACCGCTCTTGCACACCCGATTCAAGGACCCCTGGTAGTGTAGACAGAGGCCCGAGAGTGCGGGATGGCACGAGGGCTGGATGGTCACTGATGCTGTAGTGAGTTTCCAGGAAGTCGTGCGGACAGAAGAGGGATCGTACAGGCAGGGTCAGCAACAGGCAGGCAGCGGAGGTACAGAGGAGTAGACAAGCGGATGGTCGTGGATAGCCGGGGTCGGTGCAGGTAGCGGACAACAGGTCAAGGCAAGCCGGGTCAAATAGGAAGCAGATGAACACAGGAACAGGTGGGGGAGCTGTGGCCCACAGGTCTGGAACACTGTAGAACGAACAGCAGTTCAATGCAGGATTCTCAGGGTTTAAATAGGCGCGAACGCACACGGGAGCGCGCGCACCACCGCGGAAATGCCCAGAATTGCTGGCAACAAGTTATTTCTTCTAACACAGAGCTTGTCACAGCTAACAGATGAATGCAGAGACCCGCCTTTGGACGGACATGGCAGCTTTGGAGGAATACCTTAAAGAAAACAGGATAGAGGCGCAGGTGCAGTAGCTTCAAAGATGGCCACGATCCACTGAAGCTCTGGTTCACTGTTTTTTTCCGGTCATCTATCCCCCACTGCAGCACTCAGAGTGCTCGTTCTGGGCCCCCTCCTTTGGTGATCAATTGGGGAACATCCCGGGAATACCCTGATGTCTGCGGGCTCTGCTAGGAGGGCTCTCTCTTGCCAGCTGGACTCTGCCATAAGGCCCCAGAGCCAATCCAAGATGGTGGCCTTGGCTGCACAAGGCAGAGATGCAGACACAGAAGACTCTATTGCAGACGAGGACTCAGCAGATGCCTCAGTCCTCCTCACTCCACAGAACACAGTGAGTGATTCATATCTGTTTGCACTTTTCCTTCCATTATGTCAGCATTCTCCAAGATGTTATCCAGAGGCTTGGCTTAAATTGATGCACTGAGCACTTCTTACATCCATCAAATGGGAACTGGGTGCAAGGATTGAAATCATTGAAAAGAAAGCTGACCAATCTGTAGCCAGAATTAACCAAAATTCTGCAAGAATTCAGGATATCCAAGGCCAAATAGAGACTACACTTTCCAAAATTGATGACCTGGAAAATAGATCCAGACACTGCAACTTTAGAATCAGAGGTCTCACTGAAACAGTGAAAGAAGTCTATTTAGAAGTCCAGGTTCATTAAGGACTTAATTCCAGACACCCCACACCACCATCTGGAGTTAGACAGGGCCCACAGAGTTTTGCAACTGCCTCGTTCAGATGGGCTCCCAAGGGACATCATAGTTAAACCTCATTTCTATGTTGTCAAGAAAGAAGTGATGAAAAGGTCCCGAGCCTCAGACAGACTCACCATCCATGGTCACCCAATATAGATCTTTGCTGATCTCTCACCTTATACAGTACATAAACAAAGATCTCTGAAACCTCTTCTTCAAGTCTTGGCACAAAAAGAAATAACCTACAGATGGTCTTTTCCACTTCGTCTGAATTAATCATATAGCAACAAAGGCTATGGCTTTTCATCCTTCATGAAAGGCGAGCGCCTACTCCTTCAACTGGGCCTGGTAACACAGGAAATCCATCCACCTTCAAACAGCAAAGGTTCTTCTTCTTCAACAAAGAGACCACCTCTTCTTAGTCCCTTCATGCCTGCTTGGCAGAAACCACACTCCAAGAGGTCAAAGAAGTCTGAATCGCTTTGAGGATGTCACACAAGATGATGTTATAGCTGCCTTGAACTGTTTGACTCTACTCCTCATTCCAAGTTGGATAGGCAATTCTTCGGGAACATTCTAGGGGGGGGTGGGAAAAGGAGAAGGGACTTAGCCCAAAGTTATATATTTATTTTATTTATTTATTTCAGGTACTTATATAGCGCCGTCAATTTACGAATACATTGTACATTCACATCAATCCCTACCTATAAGGAGCTTACAATCTAAGGTCCCTAACTCACATTCTACATTATCTTATATTACATGGTACTTTACATATAAGGGGGCATGTTCTTGCCTCATTTCAGTTGTTCCTCTCTTTAAACCATGGTTCTTTATCAGATCAAAATACCTTCTGTGGGGGCTCCCGGGGCTGCCTTTACTTTAGGGGAGCTCTGGAAACTTCTATAATTTTGCTGATTATATGATTTTACTTGTCCTTTATTTGGGGTCCTGTGCGGGGGCTCCCTTGCTGTTACAGATCCTCCTGAGGGGTTCCCGTGCTGCACGGGGACTGCTGGCAGGGGGTTGTGGGCCCACGAGGGGACTAACGTTCATGCCCTTTATCTCCCCTTCATAGTTGGGGACAGTTTTCTGTTCATTTGAAAATTATTTTGTTTCTCTAAGGCGGGGGGACCGTAGCAGCTGCAATGCACCTCCATCTGCCTTTGAGGGGTGTATGTTTTCCTCTCTGAGACAGATTGATGTTTCCCTAATTAGGGGACTTCAGACAGGTCATGGGATGGGAAGTGGCTAGTCCCTTCCTGACCCGGGTGGGGTTAGGGGTTTATGGCCTGCATTGCCTAATTTTTGTTCTTCTTCACCATTTCATATTTTTTCTTCTTTTTTCCCTACTCTTTCTTCGTCAATTTCTATTTTACTCTAGATCTCCCAGGAAGTCCTATATGGTCAACTCCCAGGATTGGACTGCAAGATGCATTGTTGATGAATCTCATTGCCAGGAGACATTTCTAAATTTGGTGAGACATAGGGTCTGATTTACTATAACTCCAAAATGTACTCCAGCAGTGCCTTATAATACCTCCCAATTGAAGGAAAATAAGACTTCAACTCTCACAAAATGGGAGGAATTGGGAGGAAATTCACACAGAACAGAGCTCTATTATCCTAGGAAGATGTCTCTCAGATCACATATGCTGAACACTGGACGTGAACTGGGTTTGAAATTGTAACTTTCAAATGCCACCATTTAAAGCTTCAATGCAAGTTCATTGCCCTAAAAGTGTATGAGGACCTGCGTCTTGCTCTAGGAGACATGTATCAATAGAAAATAAAGTTTTTAAATTGATTGTTTTTTCAGGAGCAGTTGTTTTAATAATGCTCAAAGTGAAAAAAAAAATGTAATATTCCTTTAAATATCGTGCTTGGGGGGTCCCCTTAGTATGGGTCTCTGTGATGTTTAGAACAGTGCCACCGCAAAATCTCCATAATGTTTGGGATTCGCCAAACAGGCGAACCCCCCAATGTTCGAGTCAAACATACATTTGACTCGAACCGGGGGGACCATCCCTACTGACCATGGATGTACATCGCGAGACACTTTGTTAACATAAAAGATTGGACATAAAATGTCTTGATTTTTAAAAACATTTTTACACTTTTGAGGTAAATGGGTAGGGGTATGATGTACCCAATACCCATTCACATAGGGAGGCCAGGATCTGGTGGCCCCCTTGTTAATGGGGGCTTCCACATTCTGATCAGCCCCCCAACCGCAGACTCCAACAACCACCAGCCACGGATTGTTGGAAAGAGGCCCTTGTCCCCATCAACATGGGGGCATGGTGCTTTGGGGTGAGGGGCCCCTCTGCCCCAAAGCACAACCTCCTCATGTTAAAGGCATGTGGCCTGATTTGGTCCAAGAGGGGGGGCCTCACGTGTCCCCCCATCCTGACCTCCAGGCTGCATGCTCAGAAAGTGTCTGGCATCGATTTTGGGGGATCCCCCGCCGTTTTATAAAAAAATTTGGCGTGGACTTTCCCTTAAAATCCATCCCTTAGCCAAAGGGTTTGGTATGGATTGGGGGGGGGGGGGGACAATACATTATAGCCGCAATCAAGCTGAAATTATATTTTTGATCAATGTAGGGTAGGATGTGGTAGCTATTTTTGGTGTGGGTGGGGCTCATTGATTTGTTTATTTGGCGTCACCACACAATTGCTTACAATCCATGTGCACACAGCACTTCCTGTTTACAGCCACATTACACTTCCTGCATTTTTTCTGCTGATGTATATCTGTAAGGACTATGCAATATAAATGAGAGGATGACTTATCAGCGCTGGTTCACACTAGTGTGATGTGGGAACCCTGCAAATCCAAATTTAATGACACCTCCATTTCATCTCGCATATCACAGTGTGAACTGCCAGTTCGGACATGAATCGGATCGCACAAGTGTGAACACCCATGTCATCAGATTCTGGTCCCGGTGCGCGAGTTTAGCCTGACTGATGCAATTTGAGCCATACTAGTTGTATGGCTGAAATCGCATCACACAGATATCACATGTGATTTGCACTGCAGTGTGTTTTGCGAATCACATTTGATATCGTGCCAGTGTGAATCAGGGCTGAGGGTCGGTTCACACTGCACAGTTGTCCACAGTAAAAATCACATGTGATCTCTGTGCGATGATATTTCAGCCATACAGAGAGTATGGCTGAAATCACATCAGTCAGACCAATCTCGCACAAGACCCTTTTTTGGTTCCGCATAAGAATAGGATCGCATATGGCAGTGTGAACTGCCTGCGAGTCATTGTGCCTTGTGGGAACCCTGTGAATCCACTGCCATATGCAAACAGCTGGGAGTGTCAATAGAAAGCTAATGACACCCCCAAATCAGTTTGCAGATCGCACTGCAAATTCAGACAGGAATTGGATTGCATGGATGTGAACGCCCATGTGATCCGATTCTGCCGTGTAACAAAAAAGGGTCCTCTGCGAGTTTGGTCGGGATGCGATGCAAATTAAGTAATACTATCTGTATGGCCAAGTTTGCATAGCACAGCGATTGCATGTGATTTTCACTGTGGTGTGAATCACATCCGATCTCGGACAACGCAGCAGTATGAACTGGCCCTAAGGAAGGTAATCCCCTTCCCCAAAATCACCACCTCCCAAAACGAATTAAAAAGTTACAAAAGAGAAAAACAACATGCAAAATCAATTTCCTTTTATTTTGCCAGCAGAAATACAAGTATGTACATATTTACTGGCATTAAAGTATTTACAGTATATATGGTGCTACATGTAGCAAAACAGTTAGCAATTGGGTTCTAAGGACCCTGCTCATAGGAGCTTACAATCTAAAATTGGACTAAACCTTACAGTATACACAGCTTTACTTTCACAGTGTATAACAGCTCACACATTTCATAGAACAACTAAACACCCACATCACATTATTAGCTGCACAATTACAGAAAGATACTTAAAGTGGTAGTAAACCCATCCATTTAACAGTTTAACCACTTGCCGACCGCCAACCGCAGGTTGATGGCGACAATATGGCTCCGCCAGGCAAATCGCCGTCATATGATGGTGGCTGCCAGATCACTCACTGTGTCCGGGGGGGGCCAGGGAGTGGGTACAGCGGACTAGATCTCCGCCGGCTACCCGTGATGCCCCCCCGGAGTGAAAGAACGGAGATCCGTGTATGTAAACACGGATCTCTGTTCTGTGAGGGGGGAAGGACTGTGATCACAGCCTTCCTCTATATGGAAGCTGTGATCACTCCCCTCCCCCAGCCAGGGCAGCCCCCACACAGTTAGAACACGCCCAGAGAACACAGTTAACCCTTAGAGCGCCCCCTGCAGGTTAACCCCTTCACTGCCAATGACATTTACACAGTAATCAGTGCATTTTTATAGCACTGATCGCTGTATAAATTCCAATGGTCCCAAAAAAGTGTCAAAATAGTCTGACATGTCCACTGCAATATCACAGTACTGCTAAAAATCGCAGATCGCCGCCATTACTAGTAAAAAAGAAAAAAGAAAAAACACCCCCAGAAATGAATTCTCATCATCCGTATACGCAGCAACTTTTGTGCAAACCAATCAATAAACGTCGATTGCGATTTTTTTTATCACAGATATGAGGAAGAATATAAATCAGCCAAAACCGTTGAAAAAAATTTTTTTTTATATTTTTTTTTTGGATTTGTATTTTAGCAAAAAGTAAGAAATTTGTTTTTTTTTTTTTTGCAAAATTGTCACTCTTCTTTTGTTTATAGCGGCGATCAGAAATGACACAGCGGTGATCAAATACCACCAAAAGAAAGCTCTATTTGTGGGGAAAAAAAAGGACACAAATTTTGTTTGGGTACAAAGTCACACAACCGCGCAATTGTCAGTTAATGCGATGCAGCGCTGAATTGCAAAAAGTGCTCTGGTCCTAAAGTGTGAAATCCTTCTGGGGCCATTTCCGGAAATGTAACACTCCCATTGGTTGTGCTCTAAACCAAACTGTCAAACCATCCAATGGCTGGTGTCATAGCTGATCACATGTGCAGCATCATGGCAGTTGTAGATTAAACAGAGGCCAAGATGGCAGCTTCCTTGGCTGAAAATGATAGGAGGGTTTACTGCCACTTTAACAGTCATGCTAACAAAGCATTACAACATAATATTAACCACTTCCCGACCACCGTATACAGAATGATGGCCGGGAAGTGGCTGAGTTATCCTGACTGGGCGTCATATGACTTCCTCAGGAAACCTGTGTAGTGCGCGCCTGTGGGAGGGCGCAGTGCAGCGGTCATGGGTGATCAGGCTAAACAGCCAATAAAATTGGCTGTTTACCACATGATCGGCTGAGTCTAAACACAGTCAGTCACTTCAGAAGAATCAGTTGCAGAGGTGCACATGAAGTGTGCCCACGGAGGACTGCACATCGGCGATCGGGGGGAGTGGTTGTCCCTTGGACACAGCACTTCCCTGATCAAGGCTGTTCACCTATGAAATCGATCATGTGAGGAGAGGAGATTAGTGAGTAACAGTCAGTGTCTTGTCAGTTTACTGTCAGTGTATACCAACACAGCACACAGCCCCCCCAATAAAGAGAACCTGTCACCTGCACTGTCACACAACCTGTCAGGATCTGTCACAGCCCATCAGGATCTGTCACAGCCCGTATGGATCTGTCACAGCCCGTCAGGATCTGTTACAGCCCATCAGGATCTGTCACAGCCAGTCAAGATCTGTTACAGCCCATCACGATCTGTTACAGCCCGTCAAGATCTGCTACAGCCATCAGGATCTGTTACAACCATCAGGCTCTGTCACAGCCCCTCTGTACAGCCCATCTGTCACAGCCCTTTAGTCCGTCAGCATCTGTCACAGCCCGTCAGCCCGTCAGCATCTGTCACAGCCTGTCAGAATCCGTCACAGCCCATCAGCATCTGTCACAGCCCGTCAGCCCATCAGCATCTGTCACAGCCCATTAGCATCTGTCACAGCCCATCAGCATCTGTCACAGCCTGTCAGCCTGTCAGAATCTGTCACAGCCCATCAGTAACAGCCCATCAGCATCTGTCACAGCCCGTCAGTCACAGCCCAGGTCACAGGCCCGATAACAGTACTGCCATCAATACTCTCATAAATAACATCACACAGGCCTGCTATCATGCCTGAGAGAGTGTAAACACCTGAGGAGGCTTATGAGATCCTCCCTATGTTGGATGATGAGAGTAGCGGGGAGCTCCCATCATTCGATTCTGGTTCGGAATACGATCCAGTGGAGTATAGCGGATCAGAGACAGAGTCAGAGGAAAGGAGTAAGAGGAGGAAACCCCCCCCCCTCCAAAAATAATTAGATCAGGCTCAAGATCTGAAGACCACAAATTTTACCCAATTTGAGTATTTTTCCCTGAGGATTTGCTGCAGTGGACCAAACAAACTTGTATGCAGAACAATTTATTGCTGCCAACCCCAATTCCTCCTATGCCCGCTCATTTCATTGGCGTCGTCTCACGCTAGACAAATTCAAAATATTTTTGGGCCTTGCTCTTAATACGGGGTTTACAAAGAAAAATGAACACCATTCATATTGGTCCACCAACCCCATCCACCATATGCCAATATTCTCAGCAGTTATGTTCAGGACACGCTATGATACAATAATGCGTTTCCTGCATTTCAATGATAATGCGCAGTGCCCTCCCCGAAGTCACCCCAACCATGACAAACTCTACAAAATACGGCCCCTAATCAATTCATTTTCACAGAAATTTGCAGAAGTGTTAATCCCCAATAGAAATATATGTGTGAACAAGTCCCTCGTACAGTTTACTGCAGTTCAAGCAGTACATACCAAACAAGAGAGCCAGGTATGGGATAATAATGTACAAATTGTGTGATTGAGCCACCGGCTATGTAAACTCATTCAGAATTTACGAAGGAAAAGATTCCCAGTTCCAGCACCGTGATTGCCCCACATATATTGAAAGCAGTGGGAAGATTGTCTGGGAGCTGGCATATCCCCTGTTTGGAAAAGGCTACCATTTATACATCGATAATTATTATACCAGCCTGCCCCTATTTCACCAATTTTACAGCAAAGACACCCTGGCCTCCGGCACCTTCAAAAAAAACGGAAGGGATTCCCACAAAATTTATTGACACAACGGCTAAACAAAGGAGAGTATGCCTTTATGAGAAACGAGGAAGAGTTGGCGATGAAGTGGAGGGACAAGAAAGAGATTTACATCTTCTCTACCATCCACAATGACACTGTGGTGGAGGTTCAGAGACGACACCAATAATTTGGCTGTGCTGACCATGTTGCTGCCTGTAATGACCCAGGACTTTCTGGACCATGTTTCTTCCTGCTGCCTGGACCAATACTTTGGCTGTGCTGACCATATTGCTGCCTGTAATGACCCAGGACTATACTTTGGCTGTGCTGACCATATTGCTGCCTGTAATGACCCAGGACTATCTGGAACATGTTTCTTCCTGCTGCCTGGACTAATAGTTTGGCTGTGCTGACCATGTTGCTGCCTGTAATGACCCAGGACAATACTTTGGCTGTGCTGACCATATTGCTGCCTGTAATGACCCAGGACTATCTGGACCATGTTTCTTCCTGCTGCCTGGAACAATACTTTGGCTGTGCTGACCATATTGCTGCCTGTAATGACCCAGGACTTTTCGGACCATGTTTCTTCCTGCTGCCTGAACCCATACATTGGCTGTGTTGACCATATCTCTGCCTGCTGCCTCTACTGACTATGGACAGTATTTCTGCATGGACGTCACTGCCTGCTACCCTGGAACAATGCTTTGGCTGTGCTAACAGTATCTCTACCTGTATGAACTATGGACAGTATTCCTGCCTGCTGCCTGGACAATTGCTTTTGCTGTTGCTGACCACATCCCTGCCTGCTGCTTGGACTGATTGCTCTCCTCTGTGGACCACTGCACTACATAACGACAGGTAATCTTTTGTTATTTAGTATGTATATGCTATGTGTTAGAAATATGAAGGGCCTTCAAAAATGTGATCAGTAGTCAGAAAATGATATGTGTAATTTATGCTTCTAAAATGCCTGATGGTGCTACTTCAAGGCTGTGTAAAAGTCTCACACATGTGATATCGCTATACTCAGGAGGAGTAGCAGAATGTATTTTGGGGTGTAATTTTTGCTATGGACCTGCTGTGTGTTGGAAATATCTTATGAATGGACAACTTTGTGTAAAAAAAAATTTGTTTTCATTTTTTTCCACATTTTCCAAAAACATCTGGAAAAAATTAACCATTCAAAAGACTCATTATGCTTCAGATTATACATTGGGGTGTTAGCTTTCCAAAATGGGGTCATTTTGTTGGTTATTCCATTGTCCTGGTGCTTCAGGGCCTTCAAAAGTGTAATATGTAGTTGAGAAATGAGATGTGCAGTTTATACTTGTAGAATGCCTGAAGGTGCTACGTCAATGTTGGGCCTCTGTATGTGGCCAGGCTATGTAAAAGTCTCACACATGTGGTATCGCCATACTCAGGAGGAGTATCAGAATGTATTTTGGGGTGTAATTTTTGCTATGTACATGCTATGTCATAGAAATATCTCATAAATGGACAACTTTGTGTAAAAAAATGCGTTTTCATTTTTTTTCACATTTTGCAAAAACTGCTGGAAAAAATGAACCATTCAAAAGACTCATTATGCCTCATAGATTATACGTTGGGGTGTTAGCTTTCCAAAATGGGGTCATTTTGTTGGTTATTCCATTGTCCTGGTGCTCCAGGGCCTTCAAAAGTGTAATAGGTAGTTGATAAATGTGATATGCAATTTATGCTTGTAGAATGCCTGAGAGTGCTACGTCAATGTTGGGCCTCTGTATGTGGACAGGCTGTGTAAAAGTCTCACACATGTGGTATCGCCATACTCAGGAGGAGTAGCAGAATGTATGTTGGGGTGCCATTTTTGCTATGTACATGCTATGTGATAGAAATATCTTATAAATGGACAACTTTGTGTAAAAAAATGAGCTTTCATTTTTTTTCCACATTTTGCAAAAACTTCTGGAAAAAACGAACCATTCAAAAGACTCATTATGCCTCATAGATTATACGTTTGGGTGTTAGCTTTCCAAAATGGGGTCATTTCGTTGGTTATTCCATCGTTCTTGTGCTCCAGGGCCCTCAAAAGTGTAATAGGTAGTTGAGAAATGTGATGTGCAATTTATGCTTGTAGAATGCCGGAGGGTGCTACGTTAATGTTGGGCCTCTGTATGTGGCCAGGCTGTGTAAAAGTTCACACATGTGGTATTGCCATACTCAGGAGGAGTAGCAGAATGTGTTTTGGGATGCCATTTTTGCTATGTACATGCTATGTGATAGAAATATCTTATAAAGTTAAAACATTTCTTCTCTCCATGCCTCCGCACTTCTACTTCCTCCCCACATAAAACACCTTTTGAACATGCCTGTGATCGTGAACCTCACATGCGAGGATTGATTTCACTACTTTATAACCACTTACTAGACCCCCTTGCTCACTCTTCCCTCCCATATGTTCAGAAATGGGAAGCAGATCTACAAACCCATTTAACTCCCGAGGAGTGGAAAGACATCTGGTTAGCCACCAAATCAGCCTCACAGAATGTAGTAGCCTCTGAAGCGAACTACAAAGTACTCTTTCGCTGGTACCTTGTCCCCTCGCGAATCGCGAAATACTCCCCCAGCTATCCTGCAAACTGTTTCCGAGGCTGCTCGGACAGAGGAACACATCTACATATCTGGTGGGACTGTCCCACTGTCCAAAAATTCTGGAATGAGGTTTTCCAAATTATTTCAACCCTTCTAGGCCGCTCCCTGCCCCCTAGCCCTACCACAGCCCTACTCAATCTTCAACCTCCAGACACCACTCGCAACCAGTTTAAACTTATTCTGCAAGTAACTACAGCAGCAAAACAAACCATAGCGAAAGCCTGGAAATCCCCACTCCTACCACTCACTGAAACTAAACACAGAATCACTAATGCAATGGTCCATGCCAAAATTGAAGCCACATTTCTCAACACCATCCCCAAATTTGAAAAAGTATGGTTACCATGGACTAAACATTTCCTCCCCCCAGACCTGGACATTGACCTGCTTCACCCATAATATCTATGTCGCACTAACTCTCTGTTCTCCATGCATATTACTGGTTGCCACGTGATCTCTATCCGGCACTCCCCCCCCCCCATTGTACATACTACT
>BLSH010441030.1:666968-681376 GCA_018402905.1 Glandirana rugosa
TATTTAACGTGTAGAGTAAAGAGTTGGTAGATAATGTGAAAACTCCCGGGACCTCGTGGTCTTGTTACCTTATTGGTTGTTTAACTGGGGTAAAATTTTTCGATTGTGGGTTTGCGTATTAGAGACTCCGTATTACTCAGAAAAATTACCAAGTAAAAAAAGGTCTTCAAAAACCTTTTACACCTTTTTTTACTTTTACGTAAAAAAAATGTGTTTCAACAGGTAAATATTCTATAAAGAAATAACAAGTTTGAGTTATTATACATTGCTATATGACTGCATTATTACTAGACCTGCTGGTCTCTATTGTTAAACCACTTTTCTTGTATTTTGTTTTTTCTTTAATAACATTTTTTGAACAATAAAGAAATATCTTATAAATGGACAACTTTGTGTAAAAAAAATGCATTTTCATTTTTTTCCACATTTTCCAAAAACTTCTGGAAAAAAATGAACCATTAAAAAGACTCATTATGCCTCAGAGATTATGCGTTTGGGTGTTAGCTTTTTAAAATGGGGTCAATTTGTTGGTTATTCCATTGTTCTGGTGCTCCAGGGCCCTCAAAAGTGTAATAGATGGTTGAGAAATGAGATGTGCAATTTATTCTTGTAAAACGCCTGAAGGTGCTATGTCAATGCTGGGCGTATGTATGTGGCCAGGCTGTGAAAATGTCCCACACATGTGGTATCGCCATATTCAGGAGGAGTAGTAGAATGTATTTTGGGGTGTAATTTGTGGTATGCATATGCCATGTGAGAGAAATAACCAGTTATAATGAAAATTTTGTGATAAAAAAAAAACTTGATTTTGCAAAGAATTCTGAAAAAAATTCTGAAAAAATTAAACCGTAAAAAATCTCACCATGCCTCTTACTAAATGCCTTGGAATGACTACTTTTCAAGAAGGGGTCATTTTGGGGGGTGATTGTACTGTCCTGGCTTGTTAGGGTCTCAAGAAATTAGATCGGCCGTCCAGTACATCAGGTGTGATCAGATGTGATCAATTTTCAGTAATTTGCACCATAGCTTGTAGACTCTATAACTTTCGCACAGACTAAATAATATCCACAAATTTGTTTTTTTTTTTACCAAAGATGTGTAGCAGTATACATTTTAGCTCAAATTTATGAAGAAAAATTATTTTACAGTAGAAACTAAAAAACAGTGTTTTTGTTTCAAAATTTTCGCTGTTTTTTTACTTATATCGCAAAAAATAAAAAACCCAGCGGAGACTAAATACCACCAAAAGAAAGCTCTATTTGTAAGAAAAAATGATAAAAATGTTGTTTGGATACAATGTAGCATGGCTGAGTAATTGTCACTCAAAGTGTGAGAGCACTGAAAGCTCAAAATTGGTCTGGTAAGGAAGTGTTCTAAGTGCATAGTATTGAAGTGGTAAAAAAGGCACATATTCAAACAATAACACCCACCACCCCCCACATTCTACACACATACATTGGTGAGTATTTTTTTTCCTAGAAGAATGCATGGCAAGAAAAAAATACACATCCCAATCGGACAGCATGGTCAAATCAAGCCACTTTTGATGGTCAGAATGCACAATTATTTCAGAAAACAAACAGCTCTAGTGAGGCATTTGTCATTATGCACAATATCATTCATTATCCCACAAAATCCACAGCAAAAAAACCTGACCTCTTGTCAGGCCAAACCAACCCCCCTACTGAAGCCCTTTATATAAGCTAGCACACTGACACACGCCCAATAGAAGTACACGCCCACCAGTATCTTTCAATCTGTCTGTTCAAATTGATTTCACCTGAGGGGCTGCAATACCTAATAATATTTGCTGTGTTAACCCTTGGCTATGTTCATCAAATCAGTATAACTATAGGACAAAATTCTAAGTCAGTGGCTCTCAACCCTGTCCTCAAGTACCCCCAACAGGTCATGCTTTCAGGCTTTCCATTATTTTGCACAAGTGATTTGATCAGTTTCATTGCCTTGGTAATTACCACAGCTGTTTCATCTGAGGGAAATCCTGAAAGCATGACCTGTTGGAGCGCCTTGAGGACTGCAGTTGAGAAACACTGATCCAACCAACAGTTTTCTAACCAGATATACCTGTTCAGTGTAAACCCTACAATTTGAAATGTCCAAGTTCTTGGCTGCAATGAGCTTCCAATTTAAAGTCCCAAAATAACTTGCTTACATTACAGACTATATGGACAAGAGACAAATAAAATGCCAGCAGCCAAGCGCTGTAGTAAATAAACCCCATAGTCTATTTCCGAGTTATACAACACAAAATACAACATTTCCAACCATGAAAATTATCTCCCACAATAGTTACCCTCAATTCTTTCTAGCCAACACTGAGAATAAAATCAAAGGGGTAGCAATTTGCTTTTCCAAACACCTAAACTTTTCCCCATCAAGAGTGCTCAAGGACCCAGTAGGCCGCTACTTGTTGGTGGTGGGTACCATAGACGGAGACACCTACACATTTGTCTCCTACCATACTCCAAACAAGGGCCAAGCAAGGTTTTTTGACTCCTTGACACGAACACTAAAGCAACATTTCAAAGGTACAGTAATTTTCGGGGGGTTCTAATATAGCCTTTGACTTTTCCTTAGACAAATCAGCGAGTGGGAAACCTAGGCCCTTCAGACAGAGCTTAAAAATAGCACATCTTTTAGACTCGATTAGACTGGTAGATATTTGGAGGTAACTAAAACCCCACGATAAGGACTATACGCACTTTTCTGCACCACACTATACCCATGCCAGGATTGACCACATCTTCATGCAGTCTACCTCTGTTCCTATTGCCTTAACTTTCAAAATCAGAGACACACCTCTATCAGATCACTCCATAATGATGTTAACTATCAAACGGTCTTTAGGGGCAGTGGGTCCCTTAAAATGGGGACTCAGTGAAGCTCTTTTAAGTGACCCAGTCCAATGCACAATGTTAGAAAATGCCATGAAGGAGTACTTTACTAATAATGATAACGACTCAGTAACTCCTGAAACCCTATGAGCAGCTCACAAATCAGTTATGAGAAGAACGCTCATCCAGATCACTTCCAATTTGAAACGTGAGCGCAGAGCCGAAATTCAAAAGCATATAGAGGAAATCCTCTCACTGAGCACATGACACAAACGCAACCCCACGCATGATACTTTAGCCCAGCTTGATTCAGCCCGAATAAACCTGAATCTAGTTTTAACTACAGCAGCTTTAACTACAGAGAAATGCCTTAGATGGACGGGAGCAAAATTTTATTCTCAGAAGGATAGGATAGGCTCTAGATTAGCAACCAAAGCAAGTCCCAAAACCCACACTCTAGCCTTCACAAAATTTTCACCCCCGTCAGGTGACCTGACCCAAAATCCGACTCAGATTATGGAAGCCTTTCATGTGTTCTACTCAAAACTTTATGATTCAAATTCTCCCCCCTCCCCTCATGAAGTAGCTTTTCTTCAAGAATCTTTTCTTCAAGACCTCCCCTTACCCAAAATCACTCAGAACCGTAGAGATCTGCTTGATAAACCTATCTCGTCAGAGGAGGTTTTGGAGACAATCAAGTCTCTTAACCACTTCCCGCCCAGCCTATAGCAAAATGATGGCCAGGCGGTGGTTCAGTTATCCTGACCAGACGTCATTTGATGTCTTTCAGGATAACCAGGTGCGCATCGTGGCAATCCGTGATGCAATGTGTCAGTCTGACACACCGCATTACCGATCTTGGTAAAGAGCTTCCATCAGAAGCTCTTTACCACATGATTAGCCATGACCAATCACAGCTGGTCACAGTGTAAACAGGAAGAGCTGTTTATCTGCTTTTCCTCTACTCGCGTCTGCAGATGCAAGTAGAGAAGAGCCGATCGGCAGCTCTCCTGACAGGGGGGTCTGCACTGAATGTTTATCAGTGCAGCCCCCCTAGGATCGCTACCCAGGACAACCAGGGAGCCCACCAGGACCACCAGGGAATGCCCACCCAGGAACCACCAGGGAGACCACCAGGGAAGCCCACCCTGACCACCAGGGAGCCCATCCTAGACCACCAGTTAGGGGGCACAATGCCCAACAGAGATGGCACTCAGTGCTCATCTTGGATGCCACCCAGAACCACCAGGGAATGCTTCCAAAAAAGTGCCATCTATCATTGCCACTTATCAGTGCCCACCAGTGCCACCTATCAGTGCCCATCAATGCCACCTATCAGTGCCTATTAATGTCACCTATGAATGCCCATCAGTGCCACCTATGAGTGCTCATCAGTGCCGCATATCAGTGCGCATCAGTGACACTTATCAGTGCCACCTATCAGTGCCCATCAGTGCTGCTTATCAGTGCTGCATATATGTACCTCATCATCAGTCCCCATTAGTGCCACCTCATCAGTGCAGCCACATAAGTGCCAACCAGTACTGCCTCATCAGTGCCCGTCAGCGTAGCCTCATCAGTGCCCATCAGTGATGGAGAAAATGTACTTATTTACAAAGTTTTGTGACAGAAACAAAGAAAACATTTTTTTTTAATTTTTAGCCTTTTTTTATTTGTATCGCAAAAAATAAAAACCCCAGAGATGATCAAATACCACCAAAAGAAAGCTCTATTAGTGGGAAAACAAGGATAAAAATGTTGTTTGGGTACAGTGCCGCATGACCACGCAATTGTCATTCAAAATGCAACAGTGCTGAAAGCTGAAAATTGGTTTGGACAGGAAGGGGGGGTAAGTGTCTAGTATTGAAGTGGTTAAGTTAGGCACGACCCCAGGTCTGGATGGGTTCTTGGTCTGTTACTATAAAAAATGTGGCCCCTATTTAGATTCCTATATGGCTTGGTTCTTTAACTCCTTCAGGGACGGAGCCCCCCCATGCAGGGATGTTAATTCCACCTATACAATTGTGCTCAAAAGCTTGCATACCCTGGCATAAATCATTAAATTTTGGCATTAATATTGAAAATATGACTGATCATGTGAAAAAACTCTCTTTTATTTAAGGATACTGATCATATGAAGCCATATATTATCACCTAGTTGTTTGGCTCCTTTTTAAATAAAAATGGTAACAGAAATAACCCAAATGGCCCTGATCAAAAGTATACATACCCTGGAATGTTTGGCCTTGGTACAGACATACAAGGTAACACACACAGGTTATAATGGCAATTAAAGGTTCATTTCCCGCATCTGTGGCTTTTTAAATTGCAATTAGTGTCTGTGTATAAATTGTCAATGAGTTTGCTAGCTCTCACGTTAATGCACTGAGCAGGCTAGATATTGAGCCATGGAGATCAGAAAATAAATGTCAAAAGACCTGCTTAACAAGGTAATGCAATTTTATAAAGATGGAAAAGGATATAAAAAGATATTCAAAGTGTTAAATTTGCCAGTAAGTACTTTTCAATCATTTATTAAGAAGTGTAAAATTCGGGGATCTCTTGATACCAACCCAAGGTCAGGCAGGCCAAGAAAGATTGCAGCCACAACTGCCAGAGGAATTGTTCGGGATAGAAAGAAAAACCCACAGGTTACCTTAGAAGAAATAGAGGCTTCTCTGGAAAAAACGGTGTGTTTTTTTAAGGAGCACAATACGATGATACTTGAACAAAAATGGTCTGCATGGTTGAGTTGCCAGAAAGATGCCTTTACTGCAACAATGCCACAAAAAAGCCCTGCGAGGCATGTCAAGGCATTGTCTGGCATATTGTTACTGGGCTTTTTTGTGGCATTGGTGCAGTAAAGGCTTCTTTCTGACAATTAGACCATGCACATAATTTTTGTTCATCGTATTGTGCTCCTTAAAAAACACACATAGTTTTTTTTACAGAGCAGCCTCTATTTCTCCTATGGTTACCTGTGGGTTTTTCTTTCTATCCCAAACAATTCCTCTGGCAGTTGTGGCTGCAATCTTTCTTGGCAATTTATACACAGACACTAATTGCAATTTAAAAAGCCACAGATGTGGGGGCCATTTGGGTGATTTCTGTAATCATTATCATTTAAAACGGAGCCAAACAACTATGTGATAATAAATGGCTTCATATGATCACTATCCTAAAATAAAAGAGAGTTTTTGTGGCATGATCAGTCATATTTTCAATATTAATGCCAAAATTTCATGATTTATGCCAGGGTATGCAAACTTTTGAGCACAACTGTATTTGTGTCATCCCCAAACCTGGGAAAAATGCCAGTGATGTTAGCAACTATCGCCCAATTTCCCTTATTAACAATGATCTCAAAATTATGACAAAAATTCTTGCCTCGAGACTATCTAGTTTTATTGTGAAATATATTCACAAAGATCAGGTGGGCTTCATTCCTGGGAGACAAGGCCCAGGCCAAATTAGGAGAGCCATAGACATAATTTCTATACTCCACTCCCAATGGGATGGAGGTTCCCCCCCAAAGGATTTCCATCTCTCTATCGACCTCCAAAAAGCGTTTGACTCAGGTTCCTGGTCTTACCGCTTTGAGCTTTTGAAGAGATGGGGGTTTGGCCCTAAATTTAGGGGCATCATCCATTCTCTTTATTTGACCCCTAGTGCACAGGTTCGCTTGATGGGTAGATATTCTGAAACATTTCATATTAGAATAGGGATCAGACAGGGGTGACCCCTATCCCCTTTAATTTTCTCGATCGCTATCGAAACTTTATCCATTACTATTAGAACTCATCCCGACATTAAAGGAGTCCTATGTGGACCTCAAGAACACAAATGCGCACTGTTTGCGGATGACTTGCTCCTATTCCTCACCTCCCCATTGACATCCACCTCCAATGTTTACAAATTACCCCGGGATTTTGGCATAGTATCAGGTCTCAAAGTTAACGTATCCAAATCTGTTGCCTTAAACGTATCCGTTCCTCCTGAGTTGGTAGATCAACTAAAACAACACTTCTCATTCACTCAGACCTCTGATTATATACCCTACTTGGGCATTCAACTTACACAGAATATAGGCAAGTTATACTCAGTTAATTATCCTCCCATGTTTTGTAAATGTAAAGAGGACTTGACGGCATGGTCGAGGTCTGGTCATTCCTGGCTGGGCAGAATAAATGCTATCAAAATGACATTGTTACCTCGTTTATTATACCTCTTCAGGTCCCTCCCAATACATATAAAGAAAAAACTACTCCCTGAAGTCCAGTCGCAAATCATTCATATTGTCTGGGTGAAAAAGGGTTACCGATGTGCCAAAGATGTCCTTTTTCGCTTGAAAACTCAAGGAGGTCTGGGTCTCCCCAAACTTTGGTTGCACTACCAGGCAGATCAATTGGAACAAATTTCAATAGTTTACTCCAGGGGGCCCAAACCTGATTAGGTCTCCATGGAAAGGCAAGCAGTTCCCCTAAATACAATTGACTAACTGCTCTGGAGCAACTCAGCATTGAGACCCTCTATCTTAGCACCTACCCTTTCTCCTTCTATGGCCCTATGTGACACCTTACACAAACAGCCCTCGTTAATCTCCTGCACAAGACCATTGGCACATACTGTATATTTCATAACCCATCCTTCCCCCCCGGCATGAAATTTCATGCTGGTGGCTAAATAAAGGTCTATTCCGAATAGGCCACTTCTTTAACTCAATGGGACCAATCTCCCTGGGATATTGTTTAAGCAAACTTGAAATGCCCCCCTCTGAGAAATTCAGATATGCCCAAATTAGGCACTTCCTTAATTCCATATGGCTGGACAAACCTGAGACCTCCAAATCCACACTTTATGAACAATGGTGTTCCAATCCCATGGATCAGAAGGGAGGCATCTCGATTATTTACTCCTTACTGGCATGTAGAGATGTCAAGCCTTCCTATGTCCAAGCTAGGGAGCTTGACATGGAGATTTTGTGGGACTAAAATGAAGCGTTTCAAGCATTCCAACGCTCATTCAAAGGTATCATGAACATCTCCCTAATTGAAGCTAATGTTAAACTTCTTACTAGGTGGTACTATATTCCCTCTAGGTTGGCAATGATTTATCCAGACACTTCTCCCTTATGTTTTATCGGGTGTAACCTGGTGGGTTCCATGTTCCACACGTGGTGGTCTTGTTCTCGCATTAGAACCGAGTTTGCGGGCGTGGCAGACAGGTACTATGATGGGATGACAGACAGATACTCTGATGATGTGTGCAAATCACCGAGCTAATATAAAAGTGCTATTTACCAATGAAGGAATATTGCTGCTGCTTAAAATATAAAATATCAAAACATAGGTGAAACAAATAAATCAAATAAATCAACCAATGTTCACAGCAGCGCATGTGCTTATCATATATAAAGTGCAAGTGCATCTGTAAGCCATTCGGTGTATATCTTAAAGTCCATAGTCCATACTTCAAATAAATAACAGTGCTGAAATTTAATCTGACACCAACAAATCTTCCTCCACTGGGGATAAACTGTTCAGGGAACATCCAAAAAAACTGAGGCTCACCAGACGTCTGATTAAATCAGCTGCACAGATGAAAATCACCCCGTATAGGACAAATAAATCTTAGCTTCCACTTCCGAGCTCCAGATATAGTAACTCATGGAAAAGATAAATGATAGGGGCCTCTCATAGTGTAACTCCTTTTAAAATCACTGCTTTATTTAAAACCAAATGTGCTTACATGTAAAAGAATGTTAAATCACTTTTGTACAAAGGTAGGCTGTCTGTTACCAATCAGCATTCACTGGGGCTCGTCTCCATCCGATGCCATGACACGCTTGGCACACGTCCACTCTGGCTCTGAGTCATCGTATAGCCACGGCTCTGATGCGTTTCATCACATCCGACTTGGTGACCAAGTGATTGGACACAGCCGGTAACATGGTAAAGAGCCAATTTCATTGATCCACTGATCAGGAATGGGCTTGCCTCATCCCTGATCACTGAGCTGTGCACCCCTGGGAGCATGCAGGAGCGGTGAGAATGGGCAGACGTCATATGACGCCCGCCCGGAGGGAGAGAGTGTTCTTGCTGGCGTCGTATTACTTTAGCCCAGTATGGAACTGGTTAAACTGAAACAATAAAATTTAAATATTCCTTTACAAATAGTGCCTGGGGGGACCGCCTAGTTTGCCTGAAAAGTGGTGCATCTGTACCATGTATAGAACCTGCTGAAGCAAAACTGATATTTGCAATCTTTCTTTATTTGGACATGCTGGAATTTAGACAAGAAGCATGTGGGTGGCAGGCATTTTTTTCAATGCAGCTGCTGGGGCAGATAAATGTGCCTGCTATACTCTACAGCTGGTGGTGTGCTGCTGGCAGACGTGCTGCAAGGACCTGTGACACCCTTTGCTATACAATCATCCCTGTCGGTGGAGGTTGCTGAGAGGTCATGATATATAGCGGGGGACATGGTGAAGAGTGAGGAGGAGAAGAATTGTGTCCCTTGTGTGTGGCTTTCAGATGCTCTTGCCAATGGGCTGAGAGGTGTGAGGTTAAATGCTTTGTCAATCATGCAGTAACCAAATGGTGTCTTTGCTACACTTGATCTGCTTGTGGCAGAGATTGCAAATTGCAACGGTGCGATTGGCTGCATATGTGCTAAAAAAGGCCCACACAGCTCCACAATCTGATGGAATAGGGTGGCTGCTCTGTAGTCTTCCATGATGGATACCTCTGGGGGACATCCTGCCTCATTGGGGTTGTGTCGCCCCCTCACTTTCCTCCTCTGCTCTATCTGGCACCAAAGTCACGTCAGTGACCTCATCCTTATCATCCCCTCCATCCTCATCATCACTGGAGCCAACTTGGCAATGCGCTGTGGCTGGATGACTGCCGATTTGTGGTGTATCAGTGTTCTCCCCTCTCTGTAGGCTCATGTTACTCCCTTCCTCTACCTCAGAACTAACGCCAGAATCAAGCAGTGTCTGTGCATCCTCAAGAAGCAAGTGGCTGATGCTGTGTTCAAATAATTCAGCTGACTCCTCCATGCATGATGCTAGGGCTATGGCAGGAGTAGCTGTGAACAAGGAGACAGTATAAGCCACTCTGGCAGCTGCGGTGGACTGCACACCGGTGTCAGCTAGAGTCATAGAGGATAAGGAGGATGAGGATTGTAAGGGTCTTGTAAATACCCACCCTTAATTATGTACTTATTTTCTCCTGTGCTATAACCTAATTTAGAGTGCTTCTTAAACATTGGCTTGTTAGCTGACAAGTTTTAATATGTGACAACATTGTTATTATTATTATAGGAAAGATGATAAAGAATGTGATAAAGATAACTTTAGGTGTTTTTTGGCGAAAGGCCTAGAAGATGTTTACCACAATATAATCATAAATACTGATAAATATGTCTAGGACATAATTGGAACTAAGATTGTACAATAATACACACACAAATACTTTATCAAGATGTGTAGTAATTACTAACAGGCGTTATTAAGAGTGATCAACATGTGTATAGACAATTCTATGAAAGTGGGTTTGTCTTTAATGATGATAAGCAATGGTTGGACATTTCCTTTATTGGTTTCTATTGATGTAATGTTGTAAATATAACTTGGTCATATCTTGATAATATATTATATTTAAGATACTGAACCAGGAAATAAAGAACGAGTGATGTATTATTCTGTGTCCATGTGTTGACTTGGTCTGCATTGCTCCCAACAGAGCTCTGTGTGTCTGTGTGTCTGTGTGTGTCTGGGTGAGGAACAGAAGGTGCTGGCACAGGTTAGTATAGGAGAAATATATAGGCAATAATTCTTAATGATAGAAAGATATTATTAACTTGTAAAGTTAGGTTGTGTAACCTTTCAGTGGTGTCAGAAGATTGGGTAGGTAGAGGCCACCTTTTTGGTTGCCCTCCTATAGCGGACTCATACTGGGTTAATAGTTAGAAGAGAACCGGATGGCAGCTGCTTCAGTGCATATGTCCTCTATGGATGCTCAGGAGAACTGCAAGGAAATCTGCTTAGAATGCATATTGTCCATAATTTTAGCAGTGATTTTAGTATTTAGTATTTTTGTGGGGTTGGACGTGGCCATTTGGGTCCATGCGATAAGCTGCTTTACTGCATATTGTCGCACTTGATTGCCCACCCTTCTCGGACAAGACTCAAGAGCCTCAAGCACTATTGTAGCACTGAGAGAAGCACTGGAGATTGGAACCCATGCAGGCATTGGAGCTTGAAGCTCATGCAGAAACCACGAAGCTTGGAGCTCGTGTGTGACCATAAAGCTTGGAGCTTGTGGGGATATTAAGAAGCCTAGGTAGGTAGGGATATGTCATGGAGAGACATAAGTAAGATAGGGAACTCTCTTCCACAAACCCAGACAATTGAATGATAAGTGTTTATGTTTGTGAATAACCTTAAAGTGATAAGGGTTTATTTTATTCATGCAACTAGTATATGTTAAGTAGCTTTATTGATAAGTTTCTAGGGACTGTTAGGGTGCACCGCGTTCCTCAGAAAAGGTTCACCTGCTCTAATCTTGTAAATGCCAGTAGGCAGCTTGACAGAGTCAGTATAGCGTATTTTTGAGTGTGACAACACTAGGTCTTGAGAGAGATGCCTGGCTGGTTGATCACCTTAGCCAGTGAGTAGTTGCACCCTCAGAAATACATAAGGTCTGCTCGCATAATCTGTTTTTTTTCCTTCTAAGATGAAGGATTCCTTAGATAAATAGAGGGTCTCACATTTATCTATAGTATCATTTAGGCTGTTAAGAAAATATATATTTATATAGAAATTACAGAAGGAAAGGGTTTTTGTCATGAAAGCTAAAATTAAAGAAATAACATGAGAAAGCAAAAAGATAAAGTGCCTAAGAGAATAAAAAAGAAAGTTGCTGAAAATAAGAACAGAAATTAGAGATGAGGAAAGTCTAAGTTAATAAAAGAGATTCAGGAAGGTTCAGAATTTGCTCAATTGTTAAAGGATACAATGAGTATGAAGGAAAAGCGGAAGTATATGATACAAAATAAAATGAGTACCCTTTTGAAAACAATAGGGGATTCCCTTCCCCAGTAAAAAAGATATATATATATATTTTGATATTTTAGCAAAAAAGTCCCCACATTTACAAATGTACATTATATACTATCTGTATGACTGAATTTGCATAGCACAGAACGCATGTGATTTGCACTGCGGTGCGAATCACATCCGATCTCGGACACCGCAGCAGTGTGAAGCAGCCCTCAGGAAGGTAATCCACTTCCCCAAAACCACCACTCCCCAAAACTAATTTAAAAAGTTACAAAAGAGAACAAGCAAAATCAATTTAATTTTATTTTGCCAACAGAAACACAAGTATGTACATATTTACTGGCATTAAAATATTTACAGTATATACACATTTAGCAAAACAGTTAGCAATTGGGTTCAAAGGGTCCTGCTCATAGGAGCTTACAATCTAAAATTGGACTAAACTTTACAGTGGACAGTTTTACTTTCACTGTCCATAACCGCCCGCACATTTCATAAAATGACTAAACACCCACATGACATTATTATCTGCAAAATTACAGAAAGATAATTAACAGTCATTCTAACAAAGCATTACAACATATTATTAAAAAAGGCACATATTAAGCCAAGAACATTGGTGAGTATTTTCTCCTAGAAGAATGCATGATAAGACAAACAATACACACCCCAATCTGACAGCATGGTAAGATCAAGCCACTTTTGATGGTCAAAATGCCACAGCAACAAACCTGACCCCTCAACAGGTCAAACCAACACCCTCTACTAAAGGGCCTTATATAAGCAAGCACTGATACATGCCCAATAGAAGTACACGCCCACCAGTATCTTTCAATCTGTCTTTTCTAATTTATTTCACCTGAGATCAGTATAACTCCAGGACAAAATTCTAAGTCAGTGGTTATCAACCCTGTCCTCAAGTACCCCCAACAGGTCATGTTTTCAGGCTATTATTTTGCACAAGTAATTTGATCTGTTTCACTGCCTTAGTAATTACCACAGCTGTTTCATCTGAGGGAAATCCTGAGAGCATGACCTGCTGGGATGCCTCGAGGACTGTAGTTGAGAAACACTGACCCAAGCAACAGTTTTCTAACCAGATGTACCTGTGCAGTGTAAACCCTACAGTTTGACATGTCCAAGTCCCTGGCTGCAATGAGCTTCCAATTTAAAGTCCCAAAATAACTTGCTTACATTACAGACTATTTGGACAAGAGACAAATAAAATGCCAGCCTGTCTTTGGATTGTGGTGAGAAACCCAACCAGGGGTTTATTATAAACTTCAACAGAAGTATTAGCATATCCAGGACGTGAACTAGCAACCTTTTGGGTGCTAGGTAGATTTGCTAGCCACTTAGCTAGTGAGCACATGTTTTGTCTATCGCTGTGGTGTGAACCAGCCCTAAGTCCATAGCCATGCTCAGTATCACAAGTAATATACAGGGTGGGCCATTTATATGGATACACCTTAATAAAATGGGAATGGTTGGTGATATTAACTTCCTGTTTGTGGCACATTAGTATATGTGAGGGGGGAAACTTTTCAAGTTGGGTGGTGACCATGGCGGCCATTTTGAAGTTGGCCATTTTGAATCCAACTTTTGTTTTTTCAATAGGAAGAGGATCATGTGACACATCAAACTTATTGGGAATTTCACAAGAAAAACAATGGTGTGCTTGCTTTTAACGTAACTTTATTCTTTCATGAGTTATTTACAAGTTTCTGACCACTTATAAAATGTGTTCAATGTTCTGCCCATTGTGTTGGATTGTCAATGCAACCCTCTTCTCCCACTCTTCACACACTGATAGCAACACCGCAGGAGAAATGCTAGCACCGGCTTCCAGTATCCATAGTTTCAGGTGCTGCACATCTCGTTTCTTCACAGCATATGGTTTTTTTATGGTTTTTTATGGTCAGTAAAAACCAATACCGGGTGAGCTGCTCCTTCCAGGAGGTACCGCCATTCCTCCAAAGCCGACTTGATGGCCAGCAATTCCCTATCACCGACATCATAGTTCCAGCAAGATGGTGCACCACCACATTATGGGTGTCAGGTCCAAGCATTCCTAGATGAACAGTTTCCTGGAAAGTGGATTGGTCGTCGTGGGCCAGTTGAATGGCCCCCAAGGTCTCCCGATCTGACCCCCTTAGACTTTTATCTTTGGGGTCATCTGAAGGCAATTGTCTATGCTGTGAAGATACGAGATGTGCAGCACCTGAAACTACGGATACTGGAAGCCTGTGCTAGCATCTCTCCTGCGGTGTTGCTATCAGTGTGTGAAGAGTGTGAGAAGAGTGTTGCATTGACAATCCAACACAATGGGCAGCACATTGAACACATTTTATAAGTGGTCAGAAACTTGTAAATAACTCATGAAAGAATAAAGTTAAGTTAAAACCAAGCACACCATTGTTTTTCTTGTGAAATTCCCAATAAGTTTGATGTGTCACATGACCCTCTTCCTATTGAAAAAACAAAAGTTG
>BLSH010441030.1:681386-694031 GCA_018402905.1 Glandirana rugosa
TCAGGACTGGAGTTGGGCTGTCTTGTGGAAAACCGACTTAATCTCTTCTCTGGCACTCGGTCCGGAAGAGTAGGTTTTAGTCACGGACTGGAGCGTTTACGTGAATACCTTCTTACCTGTTTGTAAGGGTATTTGTGTGAGGATTTGGAATACCTGTTGGAAGGGTCTTCTCAACTTCGAGAATATCGACGTTTACCACCGGGTTGAGATATGACTTGGGACCCGACGGTGATATCAAGTACACACACATTTCCGTGTAAAGGGTTATGAATCCTTTTAGATAAGATGTCCCACCCGGTAAATATACCTATGTGGAATTATTTTCCCCTTACCAACCACTATAATTGAAGGACAAACACCGTGTAATCATATACACTCCCCCCTTTGAAAAGTGAAAAGTTTCCCCCCTCACATATACTAATGTGCCACAAACAGGAAGTTAATATCACCAACCATTCCCCTTTTATTAAGGTGTATCCATATAAATGGCCCACCCTGTAGAATAGATTTTCCTAAGTATTGGGAAATGTGCCTTTACACACACATGAACTATAGTGGCAGCCCAGGGTTCAGTATAGAGTTGGGCCACCATTTGCAGCTATAAGAGCTTCAACTCTTCTGGGAAGGTTGTCCATAAGGTTTAGGAGTGTGTTTATGGGAATGTTTGTCCATTCTTCCATAAGTGCATTTGCGAGGTCAGGCACTGATTTTGGATGAGAAGGCCTGGCTCACGGTCTCTTCTCTAATTCAGCCAAAAGGTGTTCTGTCGGGTTGAGGTCAGGACTCTGTGCAGGCCAGCCAAGTTCCTCCATACCAACCTCCTTCATCCATGTCTTTATGGCCTTTGCTTTGTGCACTGGTGCGCAGTCATGTTGGAACAGGAAGGGGCCATCCCCAAACTGTTGCCACAAAGTTGGGAGCATGAAATTGTCCAAAATGTCTTGCTGATGCCTTAAGAGTTCCCTTCACTGGAACTAAAGGGCCAAGCCCAACCCCTGAAAAACAACCCCACACCATAATCCCCCCTCCACCAAATGATTTGGGCCAGTGCACAAAGCAAGATCCATAAAGACATGGATGAGTGAGTTTGGGGTGGAGGAACTTGACTGGCCTGACCTCAACCAGATAGGACACCTTTTGGCTGAATTAGAGTGGAGACTGTGAGCCAGGCCTTCTCATCCAACATCAGTGCCTGACTTCACAAATGCACTTCTGGAAGAATGGCCAAATACTCCCATAGACAAACATCCTAAACCTTATGGACAGCCTTCCAAGAAGAATTGAAGCTGGTATAGCTGCAAAGTGTGGGCCAACTCAATATTGAACCCTACGGACTAAGATTGGGATGCCATTAAAGTTCATGTGCATGTAAAGGCAGGCATCCCCATTGCCTAGCTAGTGTAACTAGTATATCTGGCAAGATTTGCAATGGTGGTGGAACCCCCCTACACATAAATACTACATTTAGACATAATTTAGATAAGGCCCTGGGTCATGTTTAACAACATAGGGAGAACAAACAACATCTCTACATGAAGTGACATGTTTGGGAATCAAACTCAGGATGTCTGCAATGGTAGAAATAATTGCTACCTTTTAAACCACAGGGCTACTACATGTCAAGTCCTCCTACACATAAAGACACAGATACTGCATGTCTATGAATATATAGGACTTACATTAGTCAGGAGTTAATCTTCTAAATGTAATCTGTGATTTTTGGTGGTTCTTGCTGCGTGAGCGTAAAATAGTAATTTTATCTTCAGATTTTTGGTAATGACCTTTTTATTTCTAATGTTGGTACACATATCACATTTTTGGGGCTCAAATTAGGATCATTTAGAAAGAATAAAATATAAAAAAATGGCACTAATTTTACATTTCCATAAGCAATGGTATTTTTGTAGTTTGTAAAGACACATGTGTGAGTTTGGCTAAATATGTTTATGACATGGACAGCAGCATGTGAATGTGACTGAGAAAATAATTATTTACAAAACACAAAGAGATTTAACATTCTAGCATTCTTAAAAACCAAATAGACTATCAAATTTGCAACATTGTTGCCAGGACAATTTCTTTGAGAGAAAGATACATCTCAACATTTCTTCAGTCGGCTAAAGTAAGCCTTTGCTTACATTTGAGTTATCAGACTTTCTTGATTGGTAAAGAATTTTCCGGACAAAGGGTGCCTATTTTATTCTCCTTATTCTAACTGTATTGCATGGGGTTTATATGTTATGTTGGCACTGTCTACTGTCCATTGGAGTGTTATAGATACAGAAAAAAAGAAAGAATGGTGCTGTTTACAAGTTGTATGAAGCACACATCTACTGTAATAGTAGTGTACAGACAAGAGGATATAGGTACATGTCAAGTATGAACCAGAGTTGCAGTTCAGCCTATACTGAGCCCCTAGATAAGGGGTTAGAGTGGACAGGGACCCACTTAGGGTAACTGAGTTACCAAGGTCCATAGGGACTAGAAAATGATGCATATTAAATAATTAGAGAAAGAGCTATCTGAGCAGGATGGTTCAAGGATGACAGGAAAAATATTAGGCATAAAGGGAAGCGTTAAGTGATTTATTTGACTTTCAGTTCAAGCACTACTTTTGATAAGTCTGGGGCCTCAAGCAGACGGGCATATTGAAAAAATTAGCTGTAACATCGGGACCGACGCCAGGAAAAAAACAGCGTTTTACATTGGCGTTAATGCGCGTTATTGAGCGTCAGCGCTACGTTGTGTTTTGTTTAAAAAGACATCCCTCTGCTATTTCTGGACCTGAAAACGTCGGCCCTAAAAACGCTGGTTAACATTGCTATGGTACTAATGCGCGTTAATGAGCATTTTTCTGGCTTAGCGTAAAAGAACGCTCTAGCGCTGCAGCTTCAGAATGCGCTGGCCGTGGGTTCTGCTTGTGTATGGGGTTTTAAACATGAGAAAGTGCCTAAACAGAGAAATGTGGGTACAAATATATAGGAATCAAATAATGTTAGCCCTGGCCAAACAGAAGATGTCATATCTTGTCAGAAAATACATATTACAAGAGCATTATCGGTGCCCATTTAATTATAGAAGCAAGAGTTAAGTTTACTGAAGTAGATGGAATGAAAGACATATTAGAACAAAATAAGGAAAGCAGATTTTAGAGAAGATTTTAGAGAAGTAAGAGTAAGGATGGCGAGGTCACACATGAGATTATTTTTATTACTCATAGTCATAACAATATTTGCTAGCTTACTTAATCTAATGATAAACAATGTGATCACAATTATTTTGGATCTGTTTCCCAAGCATGGTAAAAATAAGTTTCAATTTAAAAGTGTACTGGGGTTATATTACACAAGATAATTTTCTTCTTAGATAGTGGAAACACTGTAGTTTTGTTTTTTTTTTAAAAAGGGAAATTAAGTAAAGCCTCCTCCTTTTATTAGAAATGTCTGTGTTATTGGAGTTAGGGTGTGATATTAATAATTATCACTTTATTAATTTCTGATATGATGTTAACAATTGTATTAATAATATAGAGATATTGTAATTGGTTTAGACAATCGTTGGGTGGAAATACAGGTTATTAGGAAAATATGTAATGTGGGGTTACTTTAGCTTAGTATAAGTTGTTATTAATTATAATACAGCTATCATAATAGTTTTGGTTTTATTTATTGTTATTTTTGAAATTCAAAGCCGAGTGTGTGGATTATAAATGATGTGTTTTTTCCTTGTAATTGCTAAAGAAAACCTTTACATTTACAGACATCTCCATAGCCACACTGTATGGTTATTATTGATTATGTTATGACATCAGGAAAATAATGTCAAATGGAAATGTTATCTTGCTGAAACTAACAACAGAGCAAGCAAAGTGAGTTTGTAATATAGCCAGGGAAAGGTTTTTGGTTTATGAAACTAGAGGCTATATATTAAAAAAAAAAAAAAGTGTTGTTGGTGGAAAAATGCTTTTTTGAATGAGTGAGTGCGTAAATTGGATGGCCAGTGGATAAATGTACGAGAAGGTGTTTAATTATGTTATGAATTACAAGAAAACATGACATAATAATATAACAGTGTTGGAACAAATTTGGGTTATGTGTAATATGTGCACAAGATTTACCACTTCAATCATTGCTGTTAGACAATTAATAACACTGCGTTCTCTGTGTGCCTTAAAATGTATACCAGTAAGTGTTTTTTGTCTCTACTCCTACCCTAAGAGTAGAAGTTGATTTATAAAAAAAATGGATATTAAGCCTAATATCCATATATATATTGACAAAAGTTGAACTAGAAGTTTGCTAATGAGATTTTGAGTTTAACCACATCAGTACTGGGCCCTTTCCTGTCCAGGCCATTTTTCAGCTTTCAGCTCTATCACACTTTGAATGACAATTACTCAGTCATGAAACACTGTACCCATATGAAATGTGCGTCCTTTTTTTTTCACACAAATAGAGATTTCTTTTGGTGGTATTTAAGCACTAGGGGTTTTTTATTTTTTTGTGCTATACATAAAAAAGATTGAAACTTTTGTGAAAAAATACCTTTTCCTTTGTTTCTGTCATAACATTTTGGAAATTAGTCATTTTTCTTTGTAAATTTTGGCCAAAATTTATACTGCTACCTATCTTTGGTAAAAATAACCCAAATAAGTGTATATTATTTGGTCCTTGTGTAAGTTATAGAGTCTACAAGCTATGGTGCCAATCATTGAAAATTGATCACACCTGATATACTGATAGCCTATCTCATTTCTTGAGACCCTAACAAGCCAGGGAAGTATAAATATCCCCCAAATGACCCCTTTTTGGAAAGTAGACATTCCAAGGTATTTAGTAAGAGGAATGGTGAATTTTTTGAAGTTGTAATTTTTCCCACAATTCTTTGCAAAATTAAGATTTTTTTTCTTTTTTTTTTTCACAAAATTGTCATTGTAACAGGTTATTTCTCACACCCAGCATATGCATACCACAAATTACACCCCAAAACACATTCTACTACTCCTCCTGAGTATGGCGATATCACATTTCTGAGACATTTTCACAGCCTAGCCACATGCAGAGGCTCAACATGCAGAGAGCACCGTCAGGTATTCTAGGGACATAAATTACACATCTAATGTCATAGTTACATAGTTACATAGTCAGTGAGGCTGAAAAAAGACAGAAGTCCATCGAGTCCAACCTATGTATGTATTTTTATGTTAGTTTATTACATTTTATATCCCTCAATGTTGTGGTCCCTTAGGTGTGCATCTAATAGTTTTTTGAAATTATCTATACTCCCAGCAGAAACTACTGCTTGTGGAAGAGAATTCCACATCCTCGATGCTCTTACTGTAAAGAAACCTCTACGCATTTTAAGGTTAAAACGCTTTTCTTCTATTTTTAGTGAATGGTCGCGTGTCTTTGTGTATTCCCTTGCGCTGAATAGTTTTGTCCCTATTGTGGGGTTACCAGTACAGTATTTGTACATTGAAATCATATCCCCTCTCAAGCGTCTCTTCTCCAGAGAGAATAAGTTCAGTGCTTGTAATCTTTCCTCATAACTAAGGTCCACCAATCCCTTAATAGGCTTTGTTGCCCTTCCCTGAACCCTTTCCAATACCAGGACATCCTTCCTGAGGACTGGTGCCCAGAATTGGATGGCATATTCCAGGTGTGGCCTCACCAGAGACTTGTATAGTGGGAGAATTATTGATTTATCCCTGGCGTTGATCCCTTTCTTGATGCATGCCAGTACTTTGCTAGCTTTGCTTGCAGCAGCTTGGCATTGCATGCCACTGCTGAGCCTGTTCTCTACTAGGACCCCTAGGTCTTTTTCGATCCTAGATTCCCCCAGAGGCTCTCCCCCCAGTGAGTAGTTTGCGTTTATGTTTTTGGTACCCAAATGCATTATCTTACATTTTTCTACGTTAAATCTCATTTGCTACTTGTCTGCCCCCCCCATTAATTTATTCAGATCTTCTTGAAAGGCTTCCACATCCTGTGGAGAATTTATTGCCCTGCTTAGCTTGGTATCATCCGCAAATATTGAGATTGAGCTGGTCACCCCGTCCTCCAAATGGTTTATGAATAAATTGAATAGGATCTAGGACAGAACCTTGGGGAACCCCACTTTCTACACCAGACCATTCTGAGTATTCCCCATTTATCACCACCCTCTGGACTCGCCCCTGTAGCCAGTTTTCAATCCAGGTGCTCACCCTTTCATCCATGTTGAGGGATCTTAGTTTGTACAGTAAACGTTTATGTGGAACTGTATCAAATGCTTTTGCAAAATCCAGGTACACCACGTCTACAGGCCTTCCTTTATCTAGATGGCAGCTTACCTCCTCATAGAAGGTTAATAGATTGGTCTGGCAAGAACGATTCTTCATGAACCCATGTTGATTACTGTTAATGACACCGTTCTCCTTACAATAATCTTGTATGTAATCCCCTATTATTCCCTCCAAGAGCTTGCAAATTATTGACGTTAAGCTAACTGGTTTGTAGTTCCCAGGGATATATCTTGGTCCTTTTTTATATATAGGTACTACATTGGCTTTCTTCCAATCAGCTGGTATCATACCAGTCAGAAAACTGCTCTTAAAGGTCTGACAATAACTTGGCTAAGTTCCTTAAGGACCCCCGGGTGTAAGCCATCTGGGCCCGGTGACTTATTTATTGTTCAGTTTTTCAAGCCTATTCCTGATTTTGTCCTCAGTCAGCCATGAGGTTGCTTCCTGCGATGTGTGAGGACCAGCATTGTAGTTCTGAATGATTTAGCCCCTTGTTTCCTTTGTGAATACTGAGGAGAAAAATTAGTTTAACACCTTTGCCATTTCTCCATCCTTTGTAACCAGGTTTCCTTCCTCATTCTTTATGGGGCCAATATGATCTGACCTCCCTCTCTTGCTGTTTATATACTTAAAGAATTTCTTGGGATTCCTTTTACTCTCTTCAGCTATATGTCTTTCATGTTCTACCTTAGCCGCTTTGATTGCACCTTTGCATTCCTTATTGCGTGTTTTATAAATATGAAAATCTGACTGAGACCCCTCCACCTTGTATTTTTTGAAGGCCTTCTCCTTTGCTTTTATGTGTGCCTTTATGTTGGAGTTAAGTCATCCTGGTCTTTGATTAGCTCTTTTAAATTTATTTCCTGTTGGGATACACTGGCTAATACCTTTGTTTAGTATGTTCTTGAAGCACTCCCATTTTTCCTCCGCGTTCTTTGTTCCTAGAATTTTATCCCATTTAACATCTTCCAGCAAGGAGCATAGTTTCTGGAAGTTGGCTCTTTTAGAATTCAGTGTCTTTGTATTCCCCTTATGTTTCCTATTTGTGTAATTTATACTGAAATGAATTGACCGGTGATCACTATTTCCTAGATTGCTCCTTACTTCCACGTCTGTGATCAGGTCTGTGTTGTTAGTAATTAGAAGGTCTAGTAATGCTTTATCTCTTGTTGGTGCATTTACCATCTGACCCATGAAATTGTCCTGCAGGATATTTAGGAAATGGCGAGCCTTAACTGAACGTGCAGTACCTTCCTCCCAGTCAATATCTGGGTAATTAAAATCCCCCATTATAATAACACTTCCTATCCTAGCCGCTATTCCAAATTGCGATAGGAGGTCCGCCTCCCCCTCCTCCCTCTGATTAGGGGGCCTATAGCATATTCCCAGTAATACTTTCCCCCTGGTATCTTCCCTTTCTAGCTCTACCCATAAGGCTTCAACTTCCTCCCCAGAACCACTAGTAATGTCATCTCTCACATTAATTTTTATGTCATTTTTTATATATATATATCATGACGACCTATCACATTTTTGAAGGCCCTGGAGCACCAGGACAATGGAATTGCACACAAAATGACCCCATTTTGGAAAGCAAACACCCCAAGGAATGATCTATGAGGCAAAATGAGTCTTTTGAATGGTTCATTTTTTTACAGTAGTTTTTGGAAAATTTGGGAAAAAAATGAAAAAGCATTTTTTTTACACAAAGTTGTCCATTTATAAGATATTTCCAACACATAGCATGCACATATCATAAATGACACCCCAAAATACATTCTGCTATTCCTCCTGAGTATGGCAATACCACATGTGTGAGACTTTTACATAGCCTGACCACATACAGAGGCCCAACATTGAACTAGCATCTTCAGGCGTTCTACAAGCATAAATTACACATCTCATTTCTCAACCCCGTTACACTTTTGATGGTCCTGGAGCACCAGGACAATGGAATTGCCCACAAAATGACCCAATTTTGGAAAGCAAACACCCCAACATATAATCTATGAGGCATAATGAGTCTTTTGTACATGTCATTTTTTTCCAGTAGTTTTTGGAAAAAGTGGGAAAAAATGAAAACGCTTTTATTTTTACACAAAGTTGTCCATTTATATGATATTTCCAACACATAGCATGTACCTAGCAAAAATCACTCCCCAAAATACATTCTACTACTTCCCCTGAGTATGGCTTTTACACAGTCTGGCCACATGCAGAGGCCCAACATTGAACGAGCACAAATTACACATGATGAGTGACTGGCAGTGGTCACTGATGGGTGACTGGCGGTGGTCACTGATAGGTGATGGGTGACTGGCGGTGGTCACTGATGTGTGATGGGTGTCTGGTGGTGGTCACTGATGGGTGATGGGTGTCTGGTGGTGGTCACTGATGGGTGACGAGTGTCTGGTGGTGGTCACTGATGGGTGATGGGTGACTGGTGGTGGTCACTGATGTAATAGAAACTGGGAAATGTGGGATTGGGAAATGTGTGATGGGTGACTGGCGGTGGTCACTGATGGGTGACGGGTGCCTGGTGGTGGTCACTGATGGGTGACTGGTCGCGGTAACTGATGGGTAATGGGTGACTGGTGGTGGTCACTGATGGGTGACAGGCCACGGGTGACTGACGGTGGTCACTGATGGGTGATGGGCCAAGGTCAGTGACTGGTGACAGGCCATGGTCAGTGATGAGTGACAGGTGACAGGCCACGGTCAGTGATGGGTGACAGGCCATGGTCACTGATGTGTGGTGGTTGACACACCAGGTAACTGATGGGTGACGGGTAACATGCCACGGTCACTGATGGGTGTTGGGTGACAAGCCACGGTCACTGATGGGTGACAGGTGACATGCCACGGTCACTGACGGGTGACACGCCACGGTCACTGATGGGTGACAAGCCACGGTCACTGATGGATGACGAGTGACATGGCACGGTTACTGACGGGTGATGGGTGACAGGCCACGGTCACTGTCGGTGATGGGTGACAGGTGCACTTTATGACGGCAGTCTGATGACAGGTGCACTTTATGATGGCAGTCTGATGACAGGTACACTTTATGATGACAGGTACACTTTATGGGGGCAGATGGGATGACAGGTGCATTGGGGGGGCAGGAGTGAAGTGGCAGTGTATGTTGGTGTTTTACAGATCAGTAACTCACTGATCCGAGTTCTTCTCTCCTCACACTGGAAACTGTGTGAGGAGAGAAGAGCTGGTAACAGTGAGTTACTGCTCTGTTTACACTAAAGTAGATCACAGCCGATCACAAGGTAACAGCCACCGGCCAGCGGCTGATACCAGTGTCGGTGACAGGCAGTGTTCCCTGGGAACACTGCACCACTGATGCGCACGTGTGCCTTGCGAATGGGGGAAAGTGCCATTTGTGATCAGTCGTGACTTCGTCATGGCCGATCACATAGTAAACAGCAATGACCAATGGTGATGCTGTTGTGATGCGGTGTGTCCTGGGGACACGACGCCACTGACAGAGCCGGGATGCACACGCCCGATGGTGCGCAATCCCGGCTTAAAGGGGCGACGTCATATGACATCATCCCAGAACAATAGCCATTCCGTCCAGCCGTCATTTGACGGTGGGCAGACGGCAAGTGGTTAAACAACGATAAAAAAAAAAAGGTTTTGCAAATGGTTTATGCATGCTTTTGTAAAAGTTGCTAAGATTTTGTTAGGAATGTTTATTTTCATACAGTCCTAGAGAGAGCCTGCCTTTTTTGGTTTTACTTCACTCATTTGGTATGTTGCTAATAGTCATTTCATTTGATTATGACAATTATGTGTTGCAAGGTTGCAGAAAAGGTTCTAAGGCAGAATATCTGCTTAGGTAAAATGTGCTGTCCTAGGGCACTCTGATTCTGCTTGGCTCCAGAGGATAAGAGGAACTGAGGGTGTTTTTGCCTCAGGTCACTTCTGGAACCTATCTAGGATTGGGCTCTTTTAATGCTTAGTTGAATCCTGCTGCAATATTGAGTTTGAGAAAGATGTTCAATTGAATATATACATGTCTAGTAATAAAAAAACAGCTATGAAATATTTTTATTTTCGCAGGCTTATGTACTTATATTTGAATTTTTAAATGGCAAGCATGTTATTGTTAACACCTTGAAAAAGACTTTATCTAGTAGTTTGATTCTGTGGTTATTCAAGTTGACTGGAGAGTATCTGCCCCCTATTTTTACCCTTTTTTTATGCCTCTATCCGGATGTTCTACTTGAAGAAATTACTGGATCCTTGCATGGGGATCCTTGTTGTTAAAGGCACAGGAGGGCCTGAAAAGGCCTTGTCAACCCATCATTTCAGAATGACCCTTCTCTACTCTTCGAAATGCTGAAGGTTGAAAGAGACTCCTTTGAAAGTTCCTTCCTGGGGTGTCTGGAGGAATAGATGCCAACCCAAGGCCTGGAAATTCCAGTGGAAGAGAGAGCAATCTGAGGTGCCATCCTGAAGACCCGAGTGGCCTAACCTGAAGGATGACTTCTTTGTGTTTCTTCTTGCAGCATCAGTTCCAGTTTGTCCATGGATGTCAAGTTTTGTCCTTACCAAGAGACAAGCTCTTATGGGGTGATAGATTTCTCAAAAGTGATCAAACGTTTAAGAAATGAACTTTAGGACTGAAATAATGTGGACTTTGTACAACCTGGACTTTTGCAAGGCTCCATAAACGAGAGCCTTTTCTGTTCTGTTCTATTTTGCTGAAAATTACTTTATTAACTTGAGGACTGTCACTGTAATGTTCTCCTTGTTTCCTTATTTCTCATGAACATTTGCTATACAGTTGATATCACCCTTATGTATAATTATTATCTTGCCATATGCAATGAAATGTGTTATATGTATGATTTCAAAGCTAAAATGTAGAAGATTTGAAAGGGATAAAGAGGATTAGCAGGACTATATGTTAGACCTATATTAGTGATCCTGTTGGAAGATCAAAGGGGAGGATTGTAAGGGTCTTGCAAATAGCCACCCTTAATTATGTACTTACTTTGTCCTGTGCTATAATCTAATTTAGAGGGTTTCTTAAACATTGACTTGTTAGCTGACAAGTTTTAATATGTGACAACATTGTTATTATTATTATTATTATTATAGGAAAGATGATAAAGAGCGTGAGAAAGATAACTTTAGGTGGTTTTTGGCGAAAGGCGTAGAAGATGTTTACCACAATATAATCATAAATACTGATAAATATGTCTAGGACATAATTGGAACTAACTAAGATTGTACAATAATACACACACATATACTTTATCAAGATGTGTAGTAATTACTAACAAGTGTTATTAAGAGTAACCAACATGTGTATAGACAATTCTATGAAAGTGGGTTTGTCTTTAATGATGATAAGCAATGGGTGGACATTTCCTTTATTGGTTTCTATTGGTGTAATGTTGTAAATATCGCTTGGTCATATCTTGATAATATATGGTATTTAAGATACTGAACCAGGAAATAAAGAACGAGTGATGTATTATTCTGTGCCCATGTGTTGACTTTGGTCTGCATTGCTCCCAACAGAGCTCTGTGTGTCTGTGTGTGTCTGGGTGAGGAACAGAAGGTGCTGGCACAAGTTAGTATAGGAGTAATATATAGGGAATAATTCTTAATGATAGAAAGATATTATTAACTTGTTGTAAGTTAGGTTGTGTAACCTTTCAAGGATGATTTAGTAAGCCAGTCCACCACCTCCTCTGCATGCTGTGGATGGATAGCATGGACAACATCACTAAACAGAGGCAAATGTTCCCTGCCTGAGTACGGACCACGGTCCACTTTTGCCTGTGGACACAGACACTGCTGGCCCCCTAGTGGCATGGGAACATCTGCCTCTCCTTGTTGGCCTCCCAGATATGATGGAGGGGGCTTTTTACCCACATGTAATAAAAGATGGGAAATGTGTGATTGGTGGTGTTTGGTGCACTTTAACCACAACAGTACCTGGCACGAAAACCCCCTTCCTGTCCAGGCCATTTTTCAGCTTTCAGCGCTATCACACTTTGAATGACAATTACTCAGTCATGCAACACGGTACCCATATGAAATTTGCGTCCTTTTTTTCACACAAATAGAGCTTTCTTTTGGTGGTATTTAATCACTAGGAGGGGGTTTATTTTTTGTGCTATAAATAAAAAAAGATTGAAATTTTTTTGAAAAAATGCCTTTTTCTTTGTTTCGGTCATAAAATTTTGCAAATTAGTAATTTTTCTTTGTAAATTTTGGCCAAAATTTATACTGCTACCTATCTTTGGTAAAAATAACCCAAATAAGTGTATATTATTTGGTCCTTGTGAAAGTTATAGAGTCTACAAGCTATGGTGCCAATCATTGAAAAT
>BLSH010441031.1:10633-35900 GCA_018402905.1 Glandirana rugosa
ACGTTTTCTTTTTCTGACTGTCCTTAATAAATATTGGGAAAATATGAGATAGAACTTTTTTTTTAACCGAATTATATGTCATATGAGGTTCAGGTATACAGGTAGACAATTTATTAAGACAGACATGTACGATTTATCCAGATATTTTTTTACTAACTCACCAATTAAACAAATTTTACAGACTGTTAAGTTTCGTACTCTATTGGAATATGATCATTTCAGTCAACAAAATTCACCAGTAAATTATTGCTGGTATATGTGTCTGCTCACATCAGTACGTAGATATTGATAATTAGATTATAGGCCAGTGGACGTCTTCAGTTTATACTAGTCGTAGAAAACCAGAATAGTAATATAAAGGAACGTCAGAATTCAAATAAAATCTTGGATTTTGTTAAGCAGCAAAGTATTTAATTTATCTGCTCATGCATGAGACATTTATCATAGTTAATTTATTCATTTAGACCAAAAGATGCTGATCATATTTGACTTCTGCAGGTGACCGGATATTAGATTAATAGTTATAGATGCATGACTACACTCGTCTGTGTATATGGTCGTTATTAAATGACCACTTAAAACAACTGACTTTACTAGTATAAGGTTATCTCATGCTTTGAATTGTCAGACATTTTAAACAAATTAACCACTCAATCATTTTTTTATAGACCTATTTAGCATGTACAGACAGAATTATTTAACAGATGGACATATGGACTTGGAGTATACTGTATATTAAGCCAATTTTTTTTTCAAGATAGAGTATAAAAGGGTTATAAATAATTCCTGTCAGTCTTTTTCTTTTGCATGTGTTCCATTGGGTGTCATCACTTGACTTCCAATCCTAAATACACAGCCGGAAGTGACAGGAAATACCTCTAAAGTATTGGGAATTACCTCTTAGACAGTTGACATTAGAACAGATGTCCCCATAGGCAGATTTCCCTTCAATTCCTATTCTGATGACATCTGTAAAATGTTAAACCTATTATCACTTTTGCCCCACTAACAGTGGGTGCTGAAACAGCAGTAAAAAACAATAAAACAGTTGTTTTTCAAGAGCTTTATTCCTATATAGCTCCTTTGGTTGCTGGCATTTCCTTTCATGGTTTGAGCAGTGCGCTTCAGTTCCTGTGGTTTCACATATGTATCCATATACATAACGGGGATAGTATAGAGTGTCACTTGATTGACAGATGTAAATCTGCTGGGACTGCTGACATCACATCCAAACCCATCAGCAGCCTTAAAGCTTTTGGATGTCTTCACACAGGTAATTAACATGCATAAAATATGTTGAATGCACATATAATCTAATATAAGATTTGTTGAAATTAATAGTCTGGCAGCAGGGTCCCTTTAGGGCTTGTTTTAAAGTTCACTGCTTGTTAGGAATATGAAGATACTTGATTGTATATAGCCTGGCCCCAGGTTCAGTTGTATTGTGCATGTTTCTGTATATATGTAGCAGTAACTATAGTGGGGATTGTAGTGGAATCTGACCTATCTCACTCAAAATCCACTTATTTTTTTTATAACATAGAGGCTGGCATATTTATGAATAACCTCCAGATAACTTCTAGACATAGGGAATAAATTAAGGAAGGTAGCCCAGTAGAAGCAGTCATACAGTGACAGATCACGCTGATAAAGTTATCATACAACCAGGTTTTTCACTACATCTGGTTAATATCTGACTGTTGTTGATTAATTACTAACACAGACAGTGGGTTGCCTCTACTCTACAAGCTATTTCTCAAAAGTTTATTCTATATAGACCTCATTTGTATTTTTTATACCCACATGGATTGACACCTTTACATGCTTTAAAAATGCATCAAACAATTTGTAAAAGCATTGTTAGTGAGTGTCTTACATTTCATTGTACAGCAAGTGCAAAGTCCAGAAGTTATCTAAAACAAATGAATACTGTAATTTATTTTATTGTCACATATGCCAGAATTTTTGTGTCAACATACATAAGCATATGAAGTGATTGAAACCTAATTTGTTTTTCAAATATAATTTCCACAAAATAAAAGTATGAAAATGATAAGCCAATAGCAGCACAGTTTCCATGGGTGGTGCTGAACCACCTCTGGAAGGGTAGGGGAATTAAAGAGGATGTAAAGACTTATACAAATATGCATATACATTAGGAATGATGTTCCCTGTGTAAAAGTGCTTTAAAAACAGTAAGTGAAATTTCACCTCTGTTCTGTTCTCCTAGCCATTGTTGTGTCGGTAGGGGATTATGGGCACCAGAATATTACTTACGGTAGCATGGGACTTCAGTTCCCATTATCTTTCCTTATTCTACCTTATTCTACCTTCCTACACTTTAAATGAGAAGATTGTAGGTATGGGCAGTGGCAGATTGGCAGCCAAGTAGTGGATAATGAACCACAACAATGTCTGGAAGCAAGCCCTCCAATTGCATCCTGACATACTGCTGTGATTAAGGAACTGAAAGGGGGGACAAGGCAACAAAAGTTTCAATGAGAAAGTGAATGTGAGCCATGCTTTATAGGAGTTTTTGCCTTCCTCTGGATCAACTGTGGGTATATTGTCCTGAATATGAATGGAGGTACTTTATTCATTTATTCATTTTTTTTATCCGTTGAACTTGATGGATGTGTCTTCTTTCGACAAGAATAACTATGTAATTCTACAATGACTGGCTTTTCAAAGAAAGTTGTTTTGCCAGTATGATAGAAAAGTAATGAAATCATATTATTGTGGGCATTTTCAAAAAAGACATAGTAAAAGGGTTAAGGAGACAACAGTCTTGCACCACTAACCTAGGAGGTAAAGAGTATCTCAAAATAATATTACCCATCTGCCAGAGGGTGATATAGGTTCAACCAGGGATGTGCAGTCAGGTGAGGCAGAGCCATAAACATACAAATAAATAAATGATTGAACTTCAAGCATTGTAGCTCAGCGACCTAGGGTCACAGAGACCCCAGATTTGGGGGTTAGGTAGCCAAAGTCCTACCCCATCCTTGGTAAAAAATGTGGGGCTCCTATCATATAAGGTTAGGGAGATACAGGGCTCCTTGCTCAGCCTGTCAGAAGCTATATATAGAGTGGCCAGTTTAAATACAAGCTGGCACACTTTGTTTGCAGCAGACCGAGAAGATGAGCGCACAGTACCTCTCACTTCTTGTCAGAGGTACTGAGCTCAATGGACAGCTTGGAGCCTTGGACCAATGGTAAGGCACCATTGCTCCAAGCTGTCCAATAAAAATGCTACAGTGGAGGCTGTCCTCTCACTGCAGTGTCATAGAAGGGGGCATGTGTCTAAAAGACAAATACAACCTTCCAGCCCAGCCCTCTTAACTACAAGGAAAAAACATGGGTTTATGGGTATAAGATTTACCCATAATCCCATGTTTTTCTCACACAGTTAAGAGGGAGAATCTGCTGCTGAAAAGGTACTTTTTTAATCAAGCTAAATTATTTATTATTATGCTATATGCTATATGTTATAACAAAATAATTATTATTTATCTATTTACTGTGAAATTACTGGTTTGAAGTTATAACTTCAAACTTCAGTAATTTGTCCATTAAGCCACCTGCTTGAGTACAGTTTTTGAAAATGCAGTAAATTACCTTAAAAATAATAGATAATAATTATTTGTATATTACTTACATTTGGTAATTAACCACTTGCCACCCAGGCCAATTCTGACACTTCTTCCCCTACATGTAAAAATCATAATTTTTTTGCTAGAAAATTACTCAAAACCCCCAAACATTATATACAGTATATTTTTTTAGCAGGCACCCTAGGGAATAAAATGGCAGTCATTGCAACTTTTTATGTTACACTTTTTTTTTTTGGGAAAAAAACGGTTTCATGAAAAAAAAAACAGTAAAGTTAGCCCAATTTTTTTGTATAATGTGAAAGATGATGTTACGCCAAGTAAATAGCTACCTAACATGTCACGCTTTTGCGGCATATGTAACCTGTGTGTATCTGACTCTGATACTAGCCAGTGCCTCACCAGCCACTCACCTCACTGCACATCTCTAGGTTCAACATATACTTAAAACATCTCTTTTTAGTGGACCAGCTATTTAAAGAAACTTTAGGTTAGTGTGTGTGTGTGTGTTTGTGTTTTTTTTTCTGTTTATTTTTATGTGTTTGATACAGAGGAAGGCAAAAAAAAATATTTCCTAACCCCATACTGGTAAATCCCTGGATCACCCTTCTAATCAAATGTAAAAATTCCCATAGTCCTGTATTTTATGCAGATTTTTTTAAGTTATGAACACGGTCAGCTAATACCACTTCCTGGAGAAGAAAGTTCCACATTTCCACTGATGTAAAAATAAAGAACCCCTTTCTCAGTTCAAAATTAAACCTCTTTTTATCCAACTTTAATTGTGGCCACATGTCTTCTTCAAGGACCTTAACAGGTTACTACAGTTTATGTAATCATCATTGATAAATGTATACATTGTGATCATATTCCCCTTTATGCACCTCTTCTCTAGAGTGAATAAATGTAATCTTTGTTATTGTTTCTCATAACACAATTTCTCCCCTCCCCCCATATTAATTCTGTTGACCCTTCTCTAGATCAAGGATAGATCAATTCTGTTGACCCTTCTCTAGATTCTGTGGATTGGTGACCATGGCTGAATCAATGTTTTATAAAGGGGGCAGAATTGTGGACTTATCTCTCAAATATACAGTATGTATATTTTAATACAAGAAAGTATGCCACTAACTTTGCTAGCTGCATCTTGGTATTGCATGCTGTTGCTATGTCTGTGATGTACAAGTACTCCCAAATACTTTTCCATTACAAATTTACCCAGGGAATCCTGTCCTAAAGAGTATTTGCATGCATAGTTTTAGTGCCCAAGTACATGAATACATTTTACAATATTCACGTTCCACGTATCTGCTCATCCCTTATTTTGTCTGGGCATTCCTGTAATGATGATACATGTATTACACTATATAATTTGACATTATTAGAAAACAGTGAAAGGGGTTGCAAAGTCAGACGGTTTTTTATCTTAATGCATTCTATGCATTAACATATAAGCCTTCTGTGTGCAGCAGCCCCCCTAATACTTACCTGAGCCCCATCTCTGTCCAGCGATGTCCATGAGTGTCTAGTCCATCCAAGACTCTGCCTCCTGATTGGCTGAGACATAGCAGCTCCCACTGCTGTCAATCAAAGTAATTTAGCCAATCAGGGGAGAGAGGGGTGGGGTCAGGCCACAGCTCAGTGTCTGAATGCTGTCAGCTGCTTGCTGTGGGGGCACTCAACAGGAGGGAGGGGCCAGGAGCACCGAAGAGGGACCAGAGAAGAGGAGGATCTGGGCTGCACTGTGCAAATCCACTGCACAGAGCAGGTAAGTATAACATGTTTGTTATTTTTATAGAAAAAAAAAAAACAAGGCTTTACTATCACTTGAAGTTGAACTACTTATTCCAACCAATATTTATATTCAACAAGGTAAAAAGCATTAGCCTCAATACAAAGCCATGGGCACACCACTCACAACCTTAGTCCATTTAAAGAATGAACCACGGATCACTGGTCTCTGGATATGTTCCTGTAACCAGCTTTCTACTCATATTCATATTTTTTTTTTCTACACCATTAGACCTTATTGTGTGAATTATACGTTTATGGGGTACAACATTGAATGCCTTGGCAAAATCTGGAAATACTACAAAAAGTGGCATTCCTCTGTCTAAATTCTTACCCACTTCCTCATGGAATGATAACAAGTTTGTCTGACAAGAGTGATCTTTCATAAATCCATGTTTTTTTTTTTACATATAATACAATTATCACTAACAAATTCTTGAAAACAATCCCTTACCAGCCCCTCAAGTATTTTACAAACAATGGATGTTAAGTTGACTGGTGTATAATTCCCTGGCATCAGGGGCGTTGCTAGGGGGTGGCTATTGGGGCTACAGCCCCGAGTCTGGGGCCTATAGCCCTGAGTCTCTTACCGGGTGGGTGCAGTTCTGCAATTTGCAGGTATGTCTCGGTCCGGAATGCAGGAGGCAGGGGCAGACTGAGCCGCGGTAGCACGGGCTCTGGCTCGGCCCTCGCCTCCACCTGATGTATGGGGAGGCTCTCTGGGTACCCTGATGTATGGGGAGGAACTCTGGGGACCCTAATATATGGGGAGGTTCTCTGGAGACCCTGATGTATAGGGGGTTCTCCGGAGACCCTGATGTAAGGTGGGGCTCTCTGTGGAGCCTGATGTAAGGAAGAGGCTCTCTGTGGACCCTGATGTAAGGAAGAGGCTCTCTGTGGACCCTGATGTAAGGAACAGGCTCTCTGGGGACTCTGATGTAAAGAAGGGGCTCCCTGGGGACTCTGATGTAAAGAAGGGGCTCTCTGGGGACACTGATGTAAGGAAGGGCCTCTCTGGGGACCCTGTTGTAAGGAAGGGCCTCTCTGGGGACCCTGTTGTAAGGAAGGGACTCTCTGGGGACACAGATGTAAGGAAGGGGCTCTCTGGGGACCCTGATGTAAGGAAGGGGCTCTCTGGGGACCCTGATGTAAGGAAGGGACTCTCTGGGGACCCTGTTGTAATGAAGGGACTTTCTGGGGACCCAGATGTAAGGAAGGGGCTCTCTGGGGACCCTGATGTAAGGAAGGGCCTCTCTGGGGACCCTGTTGTAAGGAAGGGACTCTCTGGGGACCCAGATGTAAGGAAGGGGCTCTCTGGGGACCCTGATGCAAGGAAGGGACTCTCTGGGGACCCAGATGTAAGGAAGGGGTTCTCTGGGGACACTGATGTAAATGGGGGGCTCTCTGGGGACCCTGATGTATGATGTTTATATAAATATATATACACACACACACACACGCGCAAACAGGTATATTATATACATGTGCATGCCCGCTCAAGCGTATGACTCTACTTTGCTGCTATGGGCTCTAGCCCCAGATCTTTTGTAGACCTAGCAATGCCCCTGCCTGGCATGCATTTCAACCCTCTTTTAAATATTCAGTCAGTAAGATGTCCTTAAAAATTAGAAACAGGTCTAGCTTTAACAAGCTATTTGAGGACTTGTAGGTGTTAGGCATCTGCAGATGATGTCAGTTAAAGCAACCTGACAAGTAAAAAACATTTCTTTTTCTATTACCCTTAGTTTACCCTAATCAGCCCTAAATATTATTACAATATTAAATATTGTACCATCACTTATGCACAGGTTTCAATATATTTTGTACAATCACATCAGTCCCTGCCCTCAAGAAGTTTACAATCTCAGGTCCCAAACATTTATACATATAAGGGTAATTTAGACAGGAGGGTACAGGAGTACCCAGAGGAAACCCATGCAGGCACAGGGAGAATATGCAAACTTTGTGCAGGTAGTGCCGTGGTTGGGTAATTAAATTTTATTCCCCTCGCCCTTCAACTATTATTTTTCTGCTGATTTTTTTTTTTTTTTGCTTGTTTATTCTGGTTTTATTAACCATTCATATTTAAAGTTTTTTTTATTTCTTTTTTGTGTTTTGCTTAAAAAAAGCACACAACTTAAGACATTTCTTTATTTTATATGTAAATAACGTTGGGATGTTTTGTAACAGAATCATAATTTTAGTGTAATTTAAAACAGGACAAAGTATAGAATAAAATGTATACCTTTCATCTACAGTAACACCATTCTTTTAAACAAACACTGATCAAAAAGAAAAAATGGTGTCTTTTTCTAGTTTTGTTGCTATTTTGATTGCATAAAATAATTTTTGCAAGAGAAAATCATGATAAGAAAGCCTTGCGTGTCCTTAAAAATGTATATGTATTATTTTGATATCTTAAGTAAAGAGAACGTTATTGCTGAATAAACAGGTCCATAACAGAAATGTAAATAATGCTCTGGTCCATAAGGTATGCACAGGTGTGATTGTTGAAGTTGTCAAGACATCTGCATTCCCCTTATCACTTGTGACCAACTCCCCGTATTAATCTTTTATGGGGCCTGCTGTATGTGTCTTTACCTTTACCTGTACTTTTTACTTGTAGCAATATGTATATTTATTTTAGTTGCCCTGCTCCTTTGTAGCTTTTGTTGTAGCTCTGAAATGATGAGTTCCTTCCAATGTATATTTATTTAACAGCAAGATTTTCAATTTCTCTTTTCACAATAGAACTGAACCACATAGGTTTGAATGTATTTTATTTATATTTGTTACCCATTGGAATACATTGGAAACTGCAGTTGCTTAAAAAGTCCCTCAATACTGACCAGTGTTCTGTGTTCTTAAATATTAATACCTGTTAAGAATATTTGATTGTGTTGAATATTATGCAGTAATGAATGCAGCTTAGCTTGGTGAAGTTATCCTTTCTGATATTTAGGGGTTGATTTACTGAAGCAAATAGACTCGGCACTTTTCAAGTGCAGTTGCACTCATTTTCCCCAGAGATTAGTGAATGCAGTGAAACTCTGTTGGTTTTCATCATCCAATCTAGTGCAAGCAAAAACATTTTTGATATTGTACTTGCATCTGATTGAGTATGCTTTATAAAGTTAAGCTTCATCACATTCACTAAGCTCTATGTAGAAAATGAGTACAACTGCACTTTCATGCAGTTCATTTGCAACCACTTAGTGTTCTTGTCATATTGATATGCCTCTCTTTTATGTAAATTAGGGTAAATGTAACTACATTATGATTACCAAGATTGCCTCTAAGTTTCACATCTGTAATGTGATCTGTGTTATTTGAAATGAATAACTCCAACAGGGCAGTTTTTCTAGTTGGGGCTTCCACCCTATAACTCGTGAAATTGTTGAAATTGTCCTACAATTAGTTCAATAAATGACAATTTTTTGTTAAATGCAGTTACATTAGTCTAATCGATATAAGGGTAATTGAAATCCTCTGTTATAAGAATATTGCCCTGTTTCCCAACCATTCACTCAATGAAAGGGGCTGAATCTCATTCTCATCTAATATGTTAGTGGGGTCACTGTTATTATGGTTATGTTGTGTTAAGATTTACCACTTTATTATTGGTCACTCTTGATTAACAGTTTGATTCTGAAATGCTTTATGTGTTGGACAGTGATAATGCAATCTCCCTGCCATCTAGTATGAGCCCCCCTCCCCCTCTTCCTGTTTTCCCATGTAACCCTTGCTTACTATATGGTATATTTTTGTTTAAACCTTTCCCACTCCTCCAGATTCTAGTTTAAAATCTCCTCCAGCCTTCTAACTATTTTCCCCCAACACAGCTGCACACGCCCTATTTAGATTCAGTTCATCCCTACCAATGAACAGTCAGCTTAATTCTATAGGGACCCAAATGCTTCCTTACTTCACCAAATTCTTACTATTTCAGCTCCCTAAATTCCCAATGTCTCTCTGGTGTGGCTCATCACACAAGAAATATTAAAAAATACTACCTTGGTGGTCCTACTTTCAAGCTTGCTTCTCAAGTCCCTGAAGTAATTTTTTTGGACACTCCATCTACCTCAAACTTTGTCATTCATACCAGCGTGTACCATGGGAGCTGGGTCTTTCCCATCCCCACCCATAAATATGTCAACCTTATCTGTAATATGTTGAACACAAGCACCCAGTTAACAAAAAAATGATTGGCCATCCTGGAGCTGGTGACCGATTTCCTTATCTGTCCTTATCTGTCCACCTAATAATTGAGTCCCATATCACTGTTACACCAGTATAGTCTCTCTATACCCAATCCCATTACCACAATTATAATAATGTTATACAGTAGATTTGTTTCAAAGCTTTAACTTGTTCTTCTGGTCCTTGTGTTTAACTATGCCCCTGTGTTAACCAATGCACATAACACTGTAATTCACGTTACACAGCAAGACATACACAGCTCAGAATTTCACTTGTATTCACACAACTCAGAACATTGCTTGAAATGTCATATAAATTCAAGCTTCAGTTTCAGCCTGTAATGTACATCTCAAATATATGTAAAAGATTGCCCGCGCTCACTTGATATCAGAGAGGTATCAATAAACAATTTTTTGGCTGCTCGCAAAACAACAGATCAAAATTGTTCAGAAATAGTCCCAAAATCAATGCAGCGCCAAAACAGAATGATTAAAACATTGTTTGTTAAATTTTAAACCATGAGTGACGAATAAATGAACAGTCATAGAGAAATATAATAAATTAGTCCTGATAGCACTTTCAATCAAGATATAGACTCTCTAATCCAATAAATCAGGGTATAGACCCTCCAATCCAAAAAATGGTATCAGACATTAACCAAATAGTCCTCATTGGAGATACACTGGAGTCCCTTGGAAATCAACAAAAAAATCCAGTAACGGTTCACTCAAGTGTAAGATGTGTGCTTACCAGAATCTGGTAGATCATGCGCGTAAATCAAATCCCACTCTGATGGTAGAGATGTCCGCTGGTCATGATGGAAGGAGAAAGGGAAAAATAGTATGATACAGTTTAAGGAAAATTTTATTTTGAACAAAGGGATTACCAATACTCACATTTAGACAGATAAAAAGAGCTCTATAGATAAAAACGGTGTGACAGAAGGACTCCTTCGGTCACACCGTTTTTATCTATAGAGCTCTTTTTATCTGTCTAAATGTGAGTATTGGTAATCCCTTTGTTCAAAATAAAATTTTCCTTAAACGGTATCACACTATTGTGGCCTTTTTCCTCTCATATCACACATGCTGAGTGCTGGATCAACCCGTGGAGCATTACTGAGAAGGATTAGAGCCACGTCACTTGAACAGGTTTTTCCCTTTCTCCTTCCATCATGACCAGCGGACATCTCTACCATCAGAGTGTGATTTGATTTATGCGCATGATCTACCAGATTCTGGTAAGCACACATCTTACACTTGAGTGAACCGTTACTGGATTTTTTTGTTGATTTCCAAGGGACTCCAGTGTATCTCCAATGAGGACTTATTTGGTTAATGTCTGATACCATTTTTTGGATTGGAGGGTCTATACCCTGATTTATTGGATTAGAGAGTCTATATGTAGTGTACAGCTGGCTGATTCAAGATTATTTTATTTTTTAATTGGTAATGAATTATATTCTTTGGCAAGCATTCAAATTATTTCAGCTAGAGGCATTTTCACATATAAGCATTATTACATAGCAATATGCATCTGGTGATTTAGAAATTTGTATTTTAAACCACCCTTTAGTCAGACTTTTTGACAATGCAACAATCAATTATTTAGCTTGCCTCTTTCAAAATATTAGGCAGAGGTATAATGATTGTCCAATTTTTCATGACCAGAAAAAGCATGACTTGTGTAATAGAGAATGAGGTGCCTTTTTTTTCCAGTTGACTCTGGGTAAAGTTATAGGTGCATACATCCATAGATGATTCACTGGGGAAATGGAAAGGGTTTAAACAATATGCTGATCTCATCATATGATAATTGTAATAGGAGGAAATGCAGGAAGTAAAATTTAGCTACAAACTGATATAAAGATTGCAGGTGCAAAGTAATGATATAGAACTTCAATAGTTGTATTTCAAATAAATGCTTAGCTTGAAGATAAAAGAAATAAAGAATACATTTGGATGTTAAACTTATACAAAATAACTACTACAGTGGAGGGGTTTCATAGTAATGGAAGTCTTGGGTATCTCAGTGTTTGTAAACCCTCTTCCTCCAGCCCAGAAAAAAAAAGCTGGAGAGTGCAAAATCTGGTGCAGCTGTGCATGATATCCAATCAGCATCTAACTTCAGCTTGTTCAAATAAGCTCTGACAAAGAAACCTGGCAGCTGAATGGTTCCTGTGTAGAACTAAACCAGATTTTGCATGCTCCAGCTTTAGTAAATCAACCCCTTTCAGACTTATGTGCTGCCATAATATGCTTTATACCACCACGGTAACATACGGGACTCATGTGTTGAGCTGTGCATTACTATGCCATTCATTTATAATAGCAGCCCAATGCATAGGTAAATTAGGTGTCAACAGACTCACGCTGTGGTGCACGTTCCGTGCATTGTGGCGTCCTTCATTGAAAAAAAAAAAAATAGTGCAGGTCTGTTTTTTTTTAATATGTAGAAAAAAATCCAGTGTTGAAAGCTAAAAATGAATATACAATGAAATTGACATAAATGTAAAACCATACTAATCATGTAAGTGATTATATACATCCTATGAACTATAAAGTGCAGTCATAGAAATGCCAAACAAAGTCCAAACAAACTCCCAGGGGAATGCAGTCTTATCAGTGCAAATTTACTTCACAGCTCCAAAGTGCATAGATCACAAGGATAATTCATAGCTTAGATGGTTTTAATTCTGTGTTTATTTTAAGTCAGTGCTCCAGAGAAAAAAAGAAACAGTGTCCGCTCTTTCAGCACAGTTTGCCAGTGGAAACAAACTCACCAATCCAAAACCCCCACTGAAAGTGTATCTAAACCCAAAATGTACTACAGTATATTGCAGCTTACCATTCCTTAGATGTAATGGTACATAAGTGACTAACAAATTAACATATAAGATTATCTCCAGCTAACACATTTTTATGAGTTACAAAAAAAAAGTTTTTTCCTTTTGCAATAAAAGGAACTTTTATGCATGTGGGACTTTTGATGCACTTTCAGAAAACGCACCGAAACTACAAGGCATAATAGAAGTCTATGACAAAGCTTGGTTAACCTTCGCCAAAACCGTGGGTACATTGTGCTGCTGCCAAATTGCCAATGCCAAATATGTACCACTTTTGCTGCACAGCATGGCCAGTTAACAGAAGTTGAAAAATAACAACAGGACGAACAAGTAAAAAAAAAAGCTGTCTTACAGGTGATACTTCTTTGTCAATGCTAATGACAGGCTGCATCATATACAGGTATGTCATTTTAAATTTTGCCTTGTAGCACTTTAAACTAATGAGTAGTGCTGCTAAACGTCTCTAACCTCCAGCAATTCCAGTATGTACCAGCAACGGCTCCCACACAGAAAGTCTACCATCTCTTATTACACAATAAAAGCTATCGTTACTAAATAATGTGACATGTAGGAGCCATAAATAAGCTACACGTGGCATGAGATTGCCTGTGCTGGGAGCTGAGTATCTGCAAAGATTACTACAGATTAGAGGAAATCAGCAGCACTGTTACTAAATGTCAGGTCCAATCTGGGGGTAATGGAGAGCCTTTCGTATAGGCCAAAAGGCTATACAGCACAGGGACATACCTTAACTAGAGTTGAGCGAACCCGAACTGTAAAGTTCGGGTTCGTACCGAACATTTGGGTGTCCGTGTCCCAAATCCGAACCCGAACGTTTGAGAAAAACGTTCGGGTTCTGGGTTCTGGTATTTTATCACGCATGTTGAATAGCTGCAGGGCAGCCAATCAACAAGCGTTTCACTGGTTTTCCCTAGAAGCCATCACAGCCATGCCTACTAATGGCATGGCTGTGATTGGCCAGTGCATCATGTGACCCAGCCTCTATATGAGGCTGGAGTCACAGTGCTGCATGTCACATGCTCTCAGGTTAGTGTAGGGAGAGGATGCTGCTGGCACTGTGAGGGACAGATTGTGAGGGACAGATTGCAGTGATAATAACTAGGTAGAGATTACTACTACTGCTTTGAGGGACAGATTGTAGATCTATAACATCTCATCCTGCATTACAGAAAGATCTGATTACAGAACAATCTTGCATCCTGCATTCTGCATCCTGCATTACAGAACGATCTCTCATCCTGCATTACAGAACGATCTGATTATGGAACGATCTGATACTGGACTAGGTAGAGATTACTACTGCTTTGAGGGGCAGATTGCAGATCTAATAACATCTCCAATTTTTCTTCCTTTTGCAGCCCTCTAGCACTTTCCAGGACTTGTTTACAGTCATTTTTGTGCCGAAAAGTTCGGGTCCCCATTGACTTCAATGGGGTTCGGGGTCCGGGGTAAAGTTCGGATAACGTTCGGTACCGAACCCGAACGTTTCCGGAAAGTTCGGCCGAACCCGCCAAACCCGAACGTCCAGGTGTTTGCTCAACTCTAACCTTAACTTATATCTACTGAACTGTATCCTATGTCGTGATGGCTGCTGGTTATTGTGAACATTGTCTCTTCAGTGAGGCCTGATCCTCCTAACAGTGGTGAACTTCTAGTGCTGCATGCCTCAACTGTAACAGTAAAGGATCATGCCACCAATCCTTCTTTTTTGCTACACTTATCCATTCACAAAACACCTTGTGCTATTTGCACAGAATGCAAAGTGTTCTGTGAATAGCGGAAAGGGATCCTGTAATGTATCCTCCTCTTCTAGTATTTGGGCCTAAGGGTATTTAAATAGGCTATGCACATGTGTTCCCACATTCTACATGTAATTTCCAAGCCGAGCAGTTGGAGAGGGTTGGAAAGACCTAGCGACCAACTTTGTGAAAAAAAAAAAAATTGCCAATGGAAAAAGACTTTTGGGGAAATCAGACATAGAATAACTGAGAGTCTGATATAACTGAACATATATATAGTGCACAACTGTACAACTTTTTTTTTAGAGATTGACTATCTCTTCCTGTCATGACAAAAGTGATCACTAGAAAAAATCCCTAGCAGGGACAGCAATAAAACCTGAAGAAGGTTTTACCCTACATTTTTTTAAAGCTAACAAGCAAGCTTTGTATATGCTTTAAGTACAAAAACATCAGTTCATAAGACATGTATTTTCAGATTTAATGTCAATGCACAACTTGTGTTGCAAAATACTTTACTCATGTTAGTGGTAGGAGCTGAATATTAATGTTACTTGTTGAGAGACATTACATGCATAACAGAAACATTCCTTGTACAAAGAGTTATTTCATACATGCGAAGAAGAACCGGCCTTATTTAAAGTGTACCTGTGGGCATAATAATGTTATAAAGCTGCCATATACAAGCCACAGCAAGCATTACCAGGTGCCCGTACGCTGGTACAAATTTTTCTATGAAGCATCTCAGGAGCCAAGAAACCTACTCTCTTTTTTTTTTTTGTTTTAAGTCTGCGGTGGTGCAAAACCTAGAAAAAACCTGTAAGAACAAAAACATGCATGTGGAACACACACTAAAAAGTGCACTTAAGGGTGTGCTTTAGTCCACACCCCCCCCAAAGGAGTAAGACCTCTACCCTGACCCCCGGGGCGCAAGGCTTCCAATGGGGACATAGGTTTACATGGTCTGCCTAGCCAGAAGTCCTGGCAGACCCCTTTCTTCTAAGACAACCAAAGCCATCCTTGAATACTAGGTCAGGGGAGCTCTCCCAAAGAGAGATCCCCCAGAGGCAGAGAAGGAAGGAACCCGATGGCCACACTTTCTTCCCCTAGACGTCAGGGTGACCCCAAGGACACTCTTCATCTGTGAGAAAACACACACAAAAGTTAAAGGTGACAAACAGTGTGAGAAAATAAATAAAAAATAAAAAAGTGGCCGTGCCAAACCATGCACTGGCCAGGCCCTGAGGCCTGGTAAACAAAAATTGCCCCAGACTTTAGCCAAAAGGCCCAGCCCATGAGGCGCAGTACAGAAAAAAAGCATAATTTGGTGCTGTGAGCATGTGTTCTGCTCACACCGTGGGGTCCCACACCCAAGTGTTACTAAGAGCACCCCTAGGGCGACCACTCTCAGAGGGCATAGGCACCACAGACCTTCTGCCTTCCCAGCTCATGGCCAAACAAAGTAGAACATTCAAACCAGGAGGTAATTGGCTCTTTCGGCTTTCCTGGGGGAATTACGCCCGTGCTCTAACTGCCTGTGGGCACCCCGGCTTCTGTCCCAGCCAGTATTAACCTTCCTAGCCCCCATTACTCCAGCAGATTTGCATAGCCACCATCCCAACCTTGGTCAGGTTAGGATGACAACACAGCACCCCCACTGGATAACTGATAAGAACAGATAATACACTTGATCTTAGCCAAGAGGCCGAGAAGAAGCCAGGAAACCTACTGTGCTATGTAATGCAAACAGCAACCAACGTCCATGGTTGTGGTCTCTGACCCGCCTCCCCCCACATTTTAACAATTCATCATTGGTTAGTGAGATTCCCCATTGCAGTGACCAACCAATAGTGAGCCACAAAAGGTGGCATGAACCCACTACAACAAGTGGAAGTTCTCTAGTTTTATAACCAAATGTTTGCTTTAATGTTTCACTGTAGCAAGTACAGACAATACTCTGCCTGCAATGTGAACATGAAGCAAAGGTAAAAAGCTATTTTTTACAGATTTTACCAGCTTACAAAACTGTCCTATAGAAAGCCACATTTGTATAACTCATACTCAACACTTTAACCTACAGTATCAAAACCTCAGCTGCATGAAAGAACACTTTAATACTATTACAAAAAACATGCTAATTATTTTATATTTGATTTTGTGATCCTTGAGGGCAAGTTTGAAAAAAATCCCAGTACACTAAAGTGTATTTGTATAACTTTGTAATTTTTACATACTTGTCCACTTAATATATTTAATGATTGATAGCAGCACATAGAAATATGTAGAAAAGATAAAATGACATATTTTAGATATCATATGATGGGGAGATAAGTATATAGTCACACAGGAAATGAGATAGCCCAGCTGTTTCAGTAAGCTGTCATGGAATATAAAAACACCCAGTACTGTGCTGAATGTGAGAAAGCTATCGCTAGTATTATAAAACTAAATAAAATATTTTTCAATTTTGTGTTCGCTTGAAACAATGTTAACATAGGGTTGTAAACCCTAAGGAATGTTTGTGATTTCTGCCTGAATGGCTTCTAAAATTTGATAAGATCTAAATCATGCTACACTAAAAGGGATTGTAAAAGAAGAAGGTTTTTTTTATCTAAAGAGGAGGTCTGCCCGCCCTTTCAAAATTAAAAATCAGCAGCTACATGTACTGTAGCAGCAGACTTTTAACATTAGGACACTTACCTGTCTTGAAGTCCAGCGATGTCGGCAGAGCAGCTGATGTTTCCATCAGCTGTCAGGTGCGGCCGCCGCCATTGCCGGTACGGGAACCCATCAGTATAGCCTTTCGGTTTCATGGCCGGGTCCCTACTTTGCATGTGCGAAGTGCGCTGCGCTCTCTCACTGGCCTGGCAGAAGGGGAGGGAGGAAGAGGGGGACCGAGCTGCTGAAGTACTTCGCTGTGGCCTGGTCTCCCAGAAGTGGGGAAAGGGTACCTGTCAAAGAAAGGTGCCAAATGTGGCACTGGAGGGGGGATCAGATAAGTGGAAGTTCCACTTTTGGGTGGTACACCACTTTAATGAATATTATGCATTAAAATAAAAAGCCTTCTGTGTGCAGCAACCCTTCTAATACTTACCTGAGGTCCCTCTAGATCCAGCGATGTTGCAGGAGTGCAGCTGGTGCAGCTGCCTGGGACTCCCCTCCTCATTGGCTGAGACAGCAGTGCTGCGCCATTGGCTCCTGTTGCTATCAATCAAAGTCAGCCAGCCAATGAGGATAGAAAGGGGGTGGGGCCGGGCTGCGGCTCCGTGTCTGAACGGACACAGGGAGCTGTGGCTCGAGTGCCCCCATAGCAAGCTACTTGCTGTGGGGGCACTCAACAGGAGGGAGGGGCCAGGACCACTGAAGAGGGACCCGAGAAGAGGATGATCTGGGCTGCTGTGTGTCACCCCAATCTATAATCTCGGATGATCCCCAAAAGGGAGGGCAATGCCTCGATCCTGATGGGTCCGTATAAGGCTCCAAGGGGCCCTAGGGATGGCGGGATCGACCGCTTAAATCCCAACACCGGTGATGCCTGACACAACTGAACGCTCCTGCCCGCACACGTGGCTGCTCCAGCTCATTTCAATGGGATTTAAGATGTCAAGCGACTTGGGGCGACACAAGTCAGAGTGCAAGTCACCCCTGTGTGGACGGGCTCTAAGTGAAAAATGGGCAAAATGATAGCAGAGTGTATTCCATCCAGGTCTCACCCACCAATATAGCAAAGATCCTTCTAAGCATATCCCTGCTCTTATTTCCCTTTCCTATGGCCATTAATGATCTGGCCTCTTAAGGAAGGAAAGATAGGCTAGGATTTGAATCACAGAAAGATATTTCCAAAGAAAATATATTTCCTAATGTTAATAAGGATCTGATTTGCTTTGGATGGAAAAGAAGGGCAAGATTCCAATCACAGATAGCACCCAGGTCTAATGTAACAGGCAGGCCACAATTTAAGTGTATCACCAATTCAATCACTATTACAGAGGTACTGTCATTATGACATCAAGCAGCGCAAGCACAGTTGGTTGTACAGTATATGGAATAAGAAGTAAACCTATTCACAGTATCCTGTATATATAAGGTTCTATTTGCAAGCTAGCTTTGTCGATATTAAGGAGAGGTTTTAGTACAGTGTGAGTCTCCCTTGATAGAAAATATGTGAAACATCATATTTATATCAACCTTCCTACTTGGCAATAATCTTAAACAAACAATTTCTATAGCTGTTGATTAAAACTATGCAGCCATTAATGGTTATCTTGCTTCTTTCCTGTATTCAAAACAGTACCTTAGATAACCCTGATTTTTTTTTATTAAATGTTTAAAGATTGCTCTGATTATTGTAGCATGGCTACTCCTAGCAATAGCATAAACCGTGCCAGTTTTCTTAATTTATCAACTATCTGCCAACTTTAGAAGCTGCCAACTATTCTTCTTAAGTCCTTAAAGTGGTTGTATCCCTAAAAAGTCATTTTCACCAACAGGTAAGCCTATAATAAGGCTTACCTGTAGGTAAAAAAAATCTCCTAAACATATTCTCACTGTAAGCGCTGCTGATGCCAACAGGTGCCTGTGCAGTGATGGCCCGGCGAAAGCCCGGCGCATAACACCGGACCCTGTCGTTAAGTCCACCGCAAAGACGGGCTCCCGCGCATGCACAGGAGAGACGTCTCGTGGCTCCGGCCACTCACAGCGCTGGAGCCACGTACCCGGAAGGATCCACGGAGGGAAGATGGCAGCTCCCTCCTCGGGACCGGGCGGACTTGTCGGAGCTTCGTTCTGAGGTAAAAAAAATTGTGTGAATTTTGATCAAGCACTTTGCTGTGTGAAACGCATCAACATTCCTGTGTGCCTGTGCTGTTCATTCTGTCAGTTTGGTAATAAAACAATCATTATTATCCTGTTGTGGAGTGCGGCCATTTTCTTCTTTCTTATAAATTATAACTACCTAGGATGTCCCAAAGCAATGCACATGAGGGGAAGGAGACACAGTTGCCACCACCAGGCCCAAAGAAACCAATCCACTGCTCACAAAATATCGCAGGCAAAAGCAGTATCCACAACAGCCCTTGTGTCTACCTGGATAACAACTTGTAAAGGTGTGTACCGAAACCAAAGTTGCAGCCTTGCAAACCTGAGCCACTAAAGCCTGATGACGAATAACCCAAAAGGTTCTGACACTTCTGGTAGAGTGAGCCTACACCTCAAAAGGTGAAAACCTATCCTTTAAGTCATAGGCTTGGGCAATAAGCAAATGAATCCACGAAAAATGGTCAACTTTGTAACCACCTAACCCTTCCTAGGACCTTCAGAAAGGAAGAACAATGAATTCAGCTGCCTGATTGCAGAAGATGCTTGCAAATACATCTTGACAGCCCAAACCACATTTAATGTGTGAAGGGCTTTGTGTCCCGGTGACTGAGGCCTGGATAAAAGAGAAGGCAAACAATGTCCTGATTAAGATGAAACAAACTTCATCAAAAATGACAGGTCAATCTCAGGGTCAAAGGTCGGGGTCAGTATATTTTTGGGAGGATTTTTTTTTTCAAGATTTTTTAAGTTAGTGTCAGTGTCAGTTAGTGTCAGTATCAATTTGTTTTAGGTAGGATAAATAAAAAAGCAAAATGCTCATCATTGTTTCTGGGCCATACTACGAGTACAAACAACAAATAACGTAAACATATGTGGTATCGCTGCAATCGTCAAGAACACAACAATTTATTTTGGGTTTATTTTTGTAAATTATTTTGGTAAATTATGGAAATATGGTCATAGCAAGAAATATACAGCTACATTATTAAAAACATGTTTTTTTTTACTATTTTAGGCCAATTTTACTTTGATAATAAAAAAAACAGGAGATATCCGTTACCATTCACCACCAAAAGAAAGGCCAGTTTGTCCTGAAAAAAAAACCTGGCATAATCCACCTGGATACACAAAGTAGTTGTGACAATATGTACAGTTTTACTAGCATATTTCAAAGTTGTAAAAATGTGTTCAGGTATTAACATTTGTTTTACCCTCAGTGACTAATGGGTTAAAAAAACTGCCTTCAATATCACTTTAAAAGCAGCAATAAAATGGATACCAAAATTGGCTTACAGGACCTTATCAATCTCGTCACAGGATCTGTCTGGGAAGGCAAAGATCTAACCTTCACCCATCATGCTTGGCAATGTCTAATTAGGCCATGAGGAACTCAATCCCCCTTTCTTGGGGTCCTCTATCCTGGACCTGTACCGCACCCTACTGGAAACAAGTTGGTCAGTCATTACTATGCAAGGTTCTATATACACAGGGTCCACAGTTGCATTATAGGCAATCCCCACATGTTTGTTCCAATCTCATTGTAGCGGGGCCTGGTCACCATCCACCTTAGCATCCCATTTGTAGGATTGGATCTGGATAACACCAATCTCCTGATCCCTGTTGGAACAATTGAAAATCTGGTAGCATCATGCAGGGAGCTGCACATCAGTGACCATCACCTTCAGACAGTGGAGTGGTTTCTTTGAGCCTGACATTTGCTACTGTTCCCCTTCCCCTCATGTGCATTACTTTGGGACATCATGGGTAGTTATAATTTATAGCCTGCTCTGTGTCCTGTGATGTACAAAAAAGAAAACAAATTAGCATAAATCATTAATTTAGCACTAACATTTTCTGTAATTGTAAAAATGGTAAATGGCATTGCTCAAGCTGGCATGAGTGTTTGATGCTCATGCAATAAGTTATTTTTTTATATCAAACATCCAAGATGTTCATTTGGGAGGAAGTTCTTATATTTTATTTTTCACACTTTTGTCAAAAACAAATAATTTGTAAGAATGATTTACTGCTTGCTGTTATCAGGAAGCAGCAGATTAATACTGCAGAATGCAGAAGAATTGTGATTGCACTTTTTAATGGAGATACATTTTGACTATTTGAAAAAAAAAATGCTTCTAAACGCAAACGTGGCAAAACGCGGCAAAACGTCGGTAAATGTCGGTTACTATCTGTCAAGTTAGATCATTCAGGAGAGGTTTTAAAATGTCCCATGTACATTAAAGTGGAGTTCCACCTAAAAGTGGAACTTCCGCTGGTCGGATTCCCCCCCCTTAGGTGTCACATTTGGCACCTTTCGGGGGGAGGGGGAAGAGGACACCTATCTTTGACAGGTGTCTTTTTCCACACATCCGGGAGCCCAGGGCCACGGCCGTAGCCGTCAGCAGCCAGGCTCTCTCCTCCTCCCTCCTCCTCCTCCTCCCCCACCGCCGCCAATGGGAAAAAGCAGCGGCGGCTCACGCATGCACAGTAGGGCCCCGGCCCTGGAGCTGAATGGCTACACGTCCGGGTTCCCTTAGTCCCAATGGCGGCGGCAGCACTCAACCTGCCGATCCGAAGATCGGCAGCGGTGCCGGCATCGCTGGACTCCTGGACAGGTAAGTGTCCTCAAGTATGTACACTGCATACACTACTGTATGTGTAACTGCTGACTTTTAATTTTTAAAGGAACGGTGGCAGGCAGCGGACCTCCACTTTAAGCCTTAGAGAGCTAAATTGTAAGAGTATTACTATGCAGGAGATTACTGATTTTGGTATCAGGACAGATTACGGTACAGTATGTATGCTATGGATATAACTATACACATAATATTTAAAGCCTTTCCTTTTCAAAACACCCATCCTGTTCCCATCTATTTACAATTTTGTTTTAGCAAAACACTTCTTAATCTCATTTGACATACTTGGATCCCATGTCATATGGCTCTCTGAAACGCCTCTATAGTGAGCGAAGACCATTGATCCATTGATTCAGTCCAGGCCCACCACTGACTTGTCTTGTTGCTGTCCCTAATCATTATGCTGCTGCTGGAGCATTTAGGGCCTTCTAGGAGCCATGCCAATGGACTGATTGGGAAGTGTCCACATCACAAAACACTAGTGTGTGAACTTAAAGCAGGACCCTCCATCTCAACAGTCCAGAAGAGAGAAGACTCAGGATCTAGTGCTACCTGACAACAGATTTAGGTGAGTATTTGGGCCATTTAGTTAGGGCTCTTTTTAAATTACTGAAGCAACTAGCACAGAAGGGGCGCTGGGTATTGTTTGTGAATGGAATGAATTAAATTATATTATTGTATATTCCTCTGGAGTTACCAATTCAGTTGTTCTGAATTGGTAGGGTAGCCAATGAAGGCTTGAATCAAAAGAATCATAAATAATATTAAAGAAGGTCAGTAAACAAAACCTTAGCCTTTTCTTACTGTGTTGTGCTTTTCAATATCAAACACAACAGATACTAAAAAAAATAATAGAACCAGACAGGCAATTAACAGGTGATTTATTGCTTTACTGTCTAACATCATAGTATATTATTCACCAGATAGTGTTACGTGTTAAAGCATCTTATGATTGCCGTAAGTTTTATTCCAATGAATGAAAAATACTAAAATATAATATATTGACACAACATTAATATCACACACTAGTGGTGTGCAGATGATCAGTGGATCTAGACAATACGGTAATTCATATTCAGGGATCAGCTAACAGAGATGCTTCTGTGTTGGAGCAGATGATGCTGCTTGAGCAGTATGGCTGGGCCAGGTCAGTAGAGATCCATTTGTAGAGAGAGGAATGAAATGAGCACAGTATGTGTTTGATACCCAGTCAAAACTACTGTACAACTCATTTCACTGTGTCATAGCCATTATTTCAGAATGCACCAAAAATAATAAAACGGAATTTGATTTAACTTTCTGATCCAGCTTTTCTCGCTAATCAAGTCAGTGCTTCCTGTGGGTTTTCAAGTAATTCCTTTTGAAATGGTTGAAGAACTTGCCCTGCATAGAGAAGTCAATAGTTGACCATATACAGATGAACACAGCTTGAGTTCTGCATAATGAGGTTCAGTAAACCATGCCTTCTCACTTCTGAGGGTAATATTTGCCTTTTGGCAAGTATACTCTACAATCACAGCCAAGCTGTGTGATTTCTGCAATCAACCACCAAAAAAACCTTTGGCATAAATTGAGAAACTCCTCAGCACCCTGTCCAACATAATTTTCAAACCCGTGAAAAGCAATTACAGAGAATTATTATTTGACAGTGTTAGCAAATAATTTTCAATACGGTAAAAACATAAATTTCATAATTATGCCCACATTTCTTAAAACACTTGAGTAGCCCTTTTTGTTCAAGAACAAAATACAATATTTTTAGTTGGACGTATTTTTTTTGACAGTTTTGGCAGGTTACTAAAAAAATGAAAAAGTGAATGCAGGATTAATAACGCGAGCCAGTTTTCGAGTCTATTTTCAGTCTATTAATATTGTGGATTTTTGTATTACACCTACATAAACAGAACTAAACCTAGTGGAAACAAATTACTTGATCACTCTGTAAACTTTAAATGACAATTGCTGGCACTGATGCCAACCTGATTACAGACATACTGTGACATACTGTGAGTTTTTATGTCATATGCATGATTTTAATAAATATCTGTGGTTTACAACTTGTGTTTATTAAGTTTTGATGACCATCTTGTTGAGCACAGTGGCTGCTGTGCTTGTAAAGTTTCCACATGTAGTGTTATCAAGGAAAAATTTCAGTGATTTGAGCTCTCAGTTAGAACTTTATACCAAACATAAAGGTTTCCCAGCAGTCAGCCCTGTTAGGCTGCAAAAAGAGCCTAATTAAAAGCTGCTTCTAATGTTTCAGTTAAAACAGAGGTCTCAGTTTCTCCCATTGTGCGCCTCATCCCCTCCTGCTGTGTACTGTCCCTGTTATTTATACATTATTGTCAATTCACTAAGCTGCATTAATTCATTTAACCCTGCTTGCTATTTTATTTAATAATAATGTTCTCATTAAAATGTAAAATGTTTATACCTAAATAATACATAGCTGTGAATTTGCTATCCTAAACTTATTAAAAGTTTAAAGTATAATTAAACCCACCCCATAAAAAAATCATAAAGTCCCTAAAATGTTTCTATGTTTGTGTAAATGTTTCTTTCTAATATTCCTGCTTACCTTTTAATTTTCTGAACATTGTGTACTAATCACTTCTGTTTAGCACCCTCCAATCCTTTCCACTTTGTGCACTTGGATGCAACTTTTCCCTTAGTTAAATCACAAGCCAGCATGCAGCTGGCTAGCCAGTCTTTACTATTGATGCTGTAAGTGGGCAATAAGCCTTTACTTATGTGCAGGATTGATAATATTTATGAATTGTGTTTTTAAATGCAAAAAAAAAAAAACTATTATAGACTACTAAAAGAGAAATGGTGTATGCGGTAAATAAACCTGAAACCTACAGCCCAAACATTTTTTAAGTTATTTTTTCAATTTTTAAAGCATTGGAAGGATTAGAACATCTGTCATGTTTTTACTACTCTCTATGTCGTCATCAGGGATATTTGCTTGAATTTCCTGCTCCAATAAACACAACAGAAAATAAGTAGAAATCTCTCCAAAACTAGGGAAAACCCACCTCTGACAGTTTCTAGAAGGTATCCCCTCTATTCCGACACCCGTGACACAATTGGGGATTTGCTATTGTCACCAGTGACAGAGGTTATGAATAAGCACATCATATTTGTGTGAAACAGGTCAACCTCCTGTTGTCTGGTGTTTACATAGAAAAATAGAAACATAGAAAAGTGACGGCAGAAAAAGACTGAGTAGTCCATCGAGTCTGCCCCTTTTTATTTATTTATTTATTTATTTATTTATTTATTTATTTTTTTACATTAACCTTGTTGTCTGACTATGGATTTATGTTTATCCCAAGCATGTTTGAAGCCATTTACTGTTGACTGTCTCACAACCTCTGTTGGTAGTTTATTCCAATCATCAACCACCCTTTCAGTAAAATAATACTTTCTAAGATTAGTTTTGAACTTCCCCCCAGTTAGTTTGAGGTCATGTCCCCGTGTTCTTGATTTTGGTTTCATATTGAAAAGACGGCCCTCCTGAACCTTATTTACCCCCTTGAGGTATTTAAAGGTTTCGATCATGTCTCCCCTCTCCCTTCTTTCCTCCAGACTGTACATATTAAG
>BLSH010441031.1:37886-53730 GCA_018402905.1 Glandirana rugosa
ATGACTTCCGATAAATAAGTGTTTGACTTATAAATTTATGTAACATAGTGTAAAAGAAATTTAGAACCATACTTTTAAATTTTAACAACATTTAACATAGTAAATATTAACTTATTAACATTTTACATATTAACATCATTTTGAAATAAAAACACAAAATGTAACATCCTATCGTTCACTTTTCTTATATTGGGGACCTTTACAAAAATAACGATAGATACCACCGGTGTTAGGGACAGTGACTACCGCTACCGTTTAGGGGTTAACAAAGTTCCCACGTCCTTATCTCCCCTATGGAAGATCGTTGACAGTCTCCACCCCAAAGGTTACTTTCATTACCGACGTGTGGTACGACCTCAGATTCAGGTAAAATAACCTCACTGACATACCATTTCCAAAACCAATACAATCAGTACTACGATGGGCCACCAGCCTGTTCCATACCAAGAAGCTCAGTGCCCTTGTGTGAGGGATGCAGGCCATCTCTCTTGTAAAGTTCAATGTCCGACCACCGGGTAGCATCATGACTAACATAACCAAAACCTTTACCATACAGTCACTCCAATAAAATGGACTTAGACTCCAGCATGGTGTGCAGCCATTACTTTCATTGGAAACCCCACCTCTGACAGTTGCTAGAAGGTATCCCCTCTATTCCTGCACCCTTGAAACAATTGGGGATTTGCCATCGCCATCAGTGACAGGGATTGTGGCCACCATAGATAGCAATAAAAACATTTCCAGGGGTTATATTCTTTTCACTTGCTATCCTACAATGTAAAACACAAAAATAAAGTTTTACTACAATTATACATTTTACAATTATTCAATTATAAATGATACAATTTACAACAATTTTAAATTTTCATACCAAGATTTAAAGAAAATGTGATACAATGTATTTAAATATTCAGTTTGTGAATAAATAGCCTTCAGTATTCATTCTGGTGTAGGGTTTTCACTAACAGAGTTGTGAAACTAGTAAAGGTTTACATTACATGCAGCAAACCCTCACATCGCCAAGGTACATGCAGCACAATGTAATTATTAAAATGATTTTATTTGATATACTGTATCTCTCGCTCTTATTCTCTCTTTCTTTTTCTCGCTCTCTCTGTATATATATATATATATTCATATATACAGTATATTGCTATCCAAAATATGCAAGTGATTTCACAGTATCGCATTTGTGGCTTTTCTCCCCAGATATTTATAAACAATGAATGGCATGATTCAGTCAGTGGTAAAAAGTTTGCTGTCATTAATCCTGCTACAGAAGAAAAAATATGTGATGTGGCAGAAGGCGATAAGGTAAGGATGCAGTTGGTATAGCTCTTCTGTTAAAGTTCCTAAAATCTCTAAAGTTCTTAATTTTTTTCTCACCATGAAACCGATAATTCAGTTACAGTGCTCAGCATAAATGAGTACACCCCAACAGATTCGTCAGAAAAACTTTACTTTCTTTTCAGAGTCAACATTTTCTATGGGACACTAAACTACAAAATACTTCCACAAATGTGGGCCATTGATTGCAACCATGATTTGTTAATTTACACACACAAAAAGGTATTTTTCCTAACAAATTCATTCAAGACCATGTTGCAAAAATGAATACACCCCAATGAAAGTCTTAGGAGCAAAGCTAAATTTTAGACAACAAAATACTATTTAACAAGCATTCAACTACAGGTGAGTCTAATTGTTCATTAAACAGGTGTCCAGCACACGGTTAACCACTTGCCGACCGCCAACCGCAGGTTGACGGTGACAGAGTGGTTCGATACCGCAAATCGCCGTCATCTGACGGCGGCTGCGAGATCGCACACTGTGAGCGTGCGCGCGCCGCAGGAGGCGCGCTCGCGCGCTCACTGTGTTCGGGGAGGGCCAGGGAGCGGGTGCGGCGGCTTCGATTGCCGCCGGCTACCCGCGATGCCCCCCCCGGAGTGAAAGAACGGAGGTCCATGTAAGTAAACACAGACCTCCGCTCTGTGAGAGGGGGAAGGGCTGTGATCACAGTCTTCCTTTACACGGAAGCTGTGATCGTTTCCCTTCCCCAGCTAGGGCAGTCCCCATACAGTTAGAACACGCCCAGGGAACATAGTTAACCCTTAGAGCGCCCCCTGCAGGTTAACCCCTTCACTGCCAATGGCATTTACAGAGCAATCAGTGCATTTTTATAGCACTGATCGCTGAATAAATGCCAATGGTCCCAAAAAAGTGTCAAAATGGCCCGACATGTCCGCTGAAATATCGCAGTACCGCTAAAAATCGCAGATCGCCGCCATTACTAATTAAAAAAAAAACCCAAAAATGAATTCTCATCATCCGTAAACGCGGCCACTTTTGCGCAAACCAATCAATAAACGCCGATTGCGATTTTTTTATCGCAAATATGAGGAAGAATATAAATTGGCCAAAAACGGTGAAAAAAAATGTTTTTTTGTATTTTTTTGGGGGATTTGTATTTTAGCAAAAAGTAAGAAATTTGGGGGTTTTTTTGCAAAATTGTCGCTCTTCTTCTGTTTATAGCGGCGATCAGAAATGACGCAGCGATGATCAAATACCACCAAAAGAAAGCTCTATTTGTGGGAAAAAAAGGACGCAAATTTCGTTTGGGTACAACGCCGCACGACCGCGCAATTGTCAGTTAAAGCGACGCAGTGCCGAATTGCAAAAAGGGCTCTGGTCCTAAAGTGGGAAATCCTTCCGGGGCTGAAGTGGTTAATTGTAAAAGGGTGTTACTTAAGAAAAAAACCCTTCCCATTTCATGCTGTAAGCAATGGCACCACATTAAAGAGAAATGTCACAAGAAAGGGGAAGGCTACTAGAAAATCATCAAAGCTTTACTTATCAGTCAGAATACTGTAGCAAACGTGATCCAAAAATTTAACATGAATGAAGCTGCAACCATCTCACACGTTCCACGGAAGTTAACACCTCGACAGGAGCGTCTTCTGATGAGAAGGGTTGAAGAAAATCACCATGCAAGTTCACTGCAGTTAGCTAAAAAAGTAGAAAGCCAAACTGGGGTGATTGTTTCTGTAACACAATATGAGTAATGGCATGCATGAGTGCTGTCCATGAAGGAAGCCCTCCTAAAGCACATGCACAAAAAAGCCCACATAGAATTTACCAAGGCTCATGGTGAAAAAGAAGAAGACTACTGGGATGCTGTACTCTGGAGTGAAGAGACCAAGATGAATGTTTTGGGAACTGAGTATAAAGAGAAATGCATGGTGCCTACAGTGAAACATGGTGGTGGCAGTGTCCTTCTGTGGGGCTGCATGAGTGCTGCTGGTATCGTGGAGCTGCATTTCATTGATGGTAACATGAATTCACACATGTACTGCTCTATATTGCCAGAGAAGATGCTACCATAACTCCGTGCCCTTGGTTGTCATATACTTTTCCAACATGACAATCATCCAAAACACACATCTAAGGTCACTGTGGCATTTATGAAGAAGAACAGGGTGAAAATCATTCAGTGGCCAAGTATGTCTCCTGATCTGATCCCAATCAAACACCTATGGGGAATTCTGAAGAGACAAGTTGAGCATTACTTTCCATCCAGCATCCAGGCTCTAAAAGAGGACGTTCTTGAAGAATGGAAAAAGATAGATGTTGCAATATGTCGCCAACTTGTTCATTCCATGCCTAGAAGACTTGGTGTTGGCCTTACAAATTCTGGAGGTCATACAAAATACTACATGTAGTAGTTTTTGTTATGGAGTGTATTTATTTTTACATTAAATACATTTGAGTAAAGCTGAAGATTTTGTAATCTAAGTTATATTATGAACCTTACTTTCACGTAATGGAGCTAAACAAATGTTCTATAAAACTCAGATTTGTCAAAATGTTGGAAATTGTATTTGTGTTCATTGAGATATTTATTAAAATCTTACACTTCACGTACTCATTTATGCTGAACACTGTACGTACAGCTATTCAGGAACCATTTCCCACACATTTTTCTCATTCTGCATGATACAGTTAAAGGGAAACTGTAATGGTTTGGAGTCAAGGCTATATGTATATATATATATATATATATATATATATATATATATTCTTGATTTTTATAAATAAACTTTTAATAAATAACAAAGGAATCCTCCGAGAACTATCCAAAGGGACAGCACAGTGGGCATTGCTTAACTTGTGACTTTGTCTGATTGGAACCTCAGACTAAGACATATGTCATATTTATCTAACTTATATACACATTACTTAAAGTACATTCCCTTTAAACAAGATGCAGTTTTCTACTGCCCACCCCCAACTACAACCTCCCTTCACCCAATATGGCTTCCCAAATGTTATTGGTGCTCCTCTTTAGAGCTGTTGAACAAAATACCATTGAAAGAGCTTTCATAATAAATGTACATATTCTGCACTGCAGTTTAGTAATGACAAACACATCAACCACTCAGAAATAATCCCTTATCTTATCCTGAGCCTTGACATCCACAAGGCTTTTGACAACATCAGCTGGTCTTATTTAGAGCTATTACTTCCCAAATATGGCTTATGCAATTCAATTCTGCAAGAATTTAGAGCTTTATACCAAAACCCTCAAACTAGAAGTAAACTCCAGGGAGAAAATTCTGAGTTATTTTCACTTGGAAGAGGAACTAGGCAGGGATGTCCCATTTCCCCTCTCCTTTTTGCTTTGGCCATTGAGCCTCTTGTCTATGCCATTGGAAATAATGTTCATATTAAAAGTTATACCAAGGGCCTTAAAGATTTTAATTTAAGTCTATATACGCAAATGACACTTTCCGACCCCTCATTTCTTTACCAAATCTTATCAAAGAACTGGAGACGTTCCAAGACCTCACTGGCTTAGGGGTTAATTTATCTAAATGTTCCACTATGCCTATAAATATTCCACCGTTGATAACATCTCTGCATGAAAGATTCCAATTTACCTAGTGTTCGCGAACATTCCTATATTTCGGCATTAATCTCACCCCCTCATATAAAACTCTCTTTCAAAACAATTACCCACCACTCTTTACATATATTAAAATATTACTAAATTTATGGTCTAATTACCACATCTTTTTTATGGGAAGAATAACAGCTACCAAAATGGTTCTCTTAACCAAACTCCTCTTCTATTTTAGAGCTTTACCTATATTAACCCCTAAAACCCCTTTAGATTCACTCCAAAGAGAAATCACTACAATTATTTGGCTCAACAAAAAAAACAAGGTTTGGTTATTCTCTCATGCACAGATCTCAATCAAATGGAGGACTGAGCCTCCCTAACATATGGTACCACTCAGCAAGATTTACACAATTAGCCCAATGGTTTGCTCACACAAGTCAAGTACCTTGGCTATACTTTGAAGAACAATCTATAATACCACTCCACCTTCAAGGTCTATTGTGGTCCAAGTTAATTTTACCCAGAGAGATCTTTCCCTTAAACACAGTTGTAGCTCACCCATATCACCTATGGCACAGATATAAAGATAAATTCAACTTGGTTTCCATTTTCCCCAAAAACACTTTCAATATATGGAAATTATATGACCTCACCCTCTAAAATCCTTATCTATAAACAACAAACTTCGCTCACTGGCTGAGCTACAAGCAGAATATAATCTTCCATTATCAGAATTGCCACAATATACTCAGATTGAAAAATGTTATCTAAAGCAATTTGCTTTGTATTTACAAACCCTCCTACTCTCAATTTAAGCAAATTTGCATTTCCTTGCCAAGAGATAGGGGATTGATCTCTCGTATATATCGCTGTTTAAATTAATTCTCCTTATCAGAAAAATCAAAACCAATGCTTCAATGGGAAAACGACTTGGACCAATCATTTTCATTATCAGACTGGAACACCATGATACAAAATCTACAGAAATGTACCTGTTCAATTTCGGTCAGAGAAACCGCTTTTAAGCTACATACCAGATGGTATATAACCCCAGATAAGATCAACTTATACCCATCTGCTTCTCCTGTATGCTTCAGAGGTTGCCCAGACCAAGGTACTCTCATTCATACTTTTTGGAGCAGCAAAGTCCTAAAACCTATATGGCAACAAGCAATTACCAAAATTGAACAGATTATGGGATAAACAATTTCTCTCACTCCTCAGATGTGTCTATTGTGCAATCAATACCAGATTTACCCACACACACCACCAGATTACTACATACCTTGTTCAATTCCATCCATTGGACAATAGCATTTAACTGGCGTTCAACATCCATCCCATGGTCTCAGGTGATAAACAGAATAGAACAAATAAAGCTCTCAGAATGCATTCATCACACAGTCTTCATCACCTTACACATATTTAAAAAAATGGACCCTCCTGGGACATATTGTTTCAATAATATTTCTTCAATTATAGAATTTTTCCCTCTGTTGTATTGTTACAATTCTTGTACTTAACTCCATTTTTATGTGTACTTTTACAATATATATGATATACCTATGTATTTTTATATATATTTGTAATGATTTATGACCTTTTACAATAATAAAAATCGTTTGTAAACAATAAAATAAATAATCCCTTATTTTATATGACTATGGTGAATTACAACCATAAATCATAAATATTTAATGTTTGCCAGAAAATTGCAGGATTTGGTACAGATCATTTAAAATTATATTTCAAATTATACATGAGTGCTCTTTGGAAAAAAAAAATAGCACAAAAAAATACAATGTATCAAAATGTATTATACTGTTCCCTAGTACATAGGTACAGTGCATGCCAAAAGTCAACAAATCATGTTTTAGTAAGAAGATAGGTCTTTGCTATATGTATTCTATATGAGTGAACACTATTTTTGATTCCAGGCAGATGTAGATAAAGCAGTAAAGGCTGCACGAGAAGCATTTGCGATTGGGTCACCATGGCGCACGATGGATGCTTCTGAAAGGGGAAAACTCTTGAATAAATTAGCTGATCTCATGGAACGTGATAGATTGATTCTAAGTGTAAGTACATTTCATATGTTAATATAGTGTGGTTGACAAAAAATGAGTGCCGAAAACAAGAGAAAAGTGAAGTAGTTGTTGATCACATTCAATGTTTTCTTTAATGGATAAAATCTAATATGAGATTGGCAACTGCCCAAATTTTTTCATGATGTTTTTAACCCCACTTTTTGTAAATCAGCCTCAGTCATGTTATTGTTATGTACTGACAAACAAAGAAAAATTACACCTAACAAAAATGTGAAACTTGTATTTAGGACACATCTTACAGTTTCACATTCATGCTGATTTTCTCCCATTCCTGTTAGGAATCTTTTTAAAGTTATACCTACTGTACAGCATATCTGGCATATTCCATGCAACATAATAACGTTTCTTTATTTTGGTCATTAACCACTTCAATTTCAGGCACTTCCCTACCAGACCATTTTCAGCTTTCAGTGCTGTTGCCCTTTGAATGACAATTGCGCGGTCATGCTACACTGTACCCAAACAACATTTGACACAAATAGAGTATTTCATCACCTCTGCGGTTTCCCTGGTGGTCTCCCTGGGAGGGCTCTCCCTGGTGGTCCTGGTAGGCTCCCTGGTGGTCTAGGGTGGCAATCCTAGGGCAGATGCACAGATAAACACTCAGCACAGATGACCCCCTGTCAGGAGGGCAGCCGATCAGCTCTCTACTACTCGCGTCTGTTTACGGCTTTTCCTGTTTACACTGTGACCAGCTGTGATCGATCACGGCTGATCACATGGTAAAGAGCTCCCAATGGAAGCTTTTTAATGAGATCAGTAATGGGGTGGGTCAGACTGACACACTGCACCACCGATAGGTGCAATGCACGCCCCCACGTTATCCTGCTGGATGTCATATGACGCCCAGTCAGGATAACTGAACCACCTCCCAGCTGTCATTCTCCATACAGTGTTAGGGAAGTGGTTAAAGTGGAACTTCACTCTCCTAATCAACAATGATTACTTGTAATCCTCATGCTGCTAGCATTAGTAAATAGATAGGAAAGTATATCATATTTACTTGTTTTATCCAGTTAACAACCAGTTTGCGTACATTTACTGCTGCACTGTGGCAGCATAGCGCGAATTGCCATTTATAAATGGTGATTCACGCATGCGTGAGTAGCGGGCGGGCGTGCACTGCCGGCGGCGCACTTTCGTATCCGCCGCGTGCTCTCCTGCCCGCCACGTGCTCCCTCGGTGTGCCCGCAGGTCGGGTGGACTAGATGTATGCCAGCGACCCGCAATCGCTTACTAAATAGGAAGAACGGGGAACACGGCGGTTCCCCGTTCTGTCAGGCGGCATGACAGTGATCTACTGATCCCTGTGATCGGGATCAGTTAGATCTGTCATGTCCTTGCCAGCCCAGCCCCCACACAAGTAGAACACAGTTAACCCCTCAACCACTTCCCGCCCGGCGCATTGACAAATGACATCCGGGTGGGTGGCTCATTATCCTGACTGGACGTCTATTGACGTCCTCAGGATAATCCGCGATCATGCACCCCTGGGGGCGTGCATCGCGGCGATCGGTGGTGCTGTGGGTCATTCTGACCCACCGCATTACCGACCGAGGTAAAAGGCTTCGATCCAAAGCCTTTTACCATGTGATCAGCCGTGACCAATCACGGCTGATCACAGTGTAAATAGGAAGAGCCATTTATCGGCTTTTCCTCTGCTCAGGTCTGCGGACCTGAGCAGCGGAGAGCCGATCGACTGCTCTCCTGACAGGGGGGGCTGCGCTGAACGTTTATCAGCGCAGCCACACTCAGGATCACCCCACTGGACCACCAGGGAGCCGGATCAGGACCACCAGGGAGCCCCCCCGGACATCGCAAGGAGGCCGCCCAGGACCACCAGGGGAATCGCACAGAGGCCGCCCAGGACCACCAGGGAGCCCCCACTAGACCACCAGGTAAGGGCAATATTATGCACTGTAGGGATGGCACTGTGCCCATGTATGATGCCTGCCAGTGCCATCCCTAACAATGCTTGCTGCACCAGTGCCCACCACTGCCACCTATAAGTGCCCACCTGTGCCCACCTGTGCCACCTATCCGTGCCCACCTGTGCCACCTATCAGTGCCCACCTGTGCCACCTAAAATTGCCCACCTGTGCCACCTAAAAGTGCCCACCTGTGCCACCTAAAAGTGCCCCCTATCAGTGCCCATCAGCGCCCAGTGCCACTTATCAGTGCCGCCTAGGAGTGTCCATCAGTGCCGCATATCAGTGCCACGTATCAGTGCCCGTCAGTGTTGCTTGTCAGTGCCGCCCATCAGTGCTGCATATTTGCCCCATCATCAGTGCAACCTTATCAGTGCCACCTCATCAGTGCCAATCTGTACTGCCTCATCAGTGCCCGTCAGCGTAGTCACATCAGTGCCTGTCAGTGAAGGGGAAAATGTACTTTATACAAATTTTTGTGACAGAAACAAAGAAAAATGTTTTTTTTTTTTTTTTTAAATTTTCGGTCTTTTTTTGTTTATATCATGGATCAGAAATGACGCAGAGGCGATCAAATAACAACAAAAGAAAGCTCTATTTGTGGGAACAAAATGATAAAAATTTTGTTTGGGTACAACGTCGCACGACCGTGCAATTCTCATTCGAATCGCAACAGCACTGAAAGCTGAAAATTGGTCTGGACATGAAGTGTTCTAAGTGCCCGGTATTGAAGTGGTTAATCACCCCCTACAGGTTAACCCTTTCCCTGCCAGTGACATTTATACAGTAATCAGTGTCTATTTTTAGCTCTGTATAAATGTCATTGATCCCAAAAAAGTGTCAAAAGTGTCCAATCTGTCTGCCGCAATATCGCAGTCCCAATAAAAATCACAGATCGCCGCCATTACTAGTAAAAAAAAAAATAGTAAAAACACCATAAATCAATTCTCATAGTTCGTAAACACAGCAACTTTTGCACAAACAAATTAATAAACGCCAAATGCGATTTTTTTTTACCCAAAAATATGTAGAAGAATACATTTTGCCCTAAACTGATAAATACGTTTTGGTTTTTTTATAATTTTTTTTGGGATATTTATTATAGCAAGAAGTAAAAAATTTTTAGCGGCGATCAGAAGTGACATAGAGATAATCAAATACCACCAAAGAAAGCTCTATTTGTGGGGAAAAAAGGACGCAAATTTTGTTTGGGTACAACGTTGCACAACCGCGCAATTGTCAGTTAAAGCGATACAATGCCAAATTACAAAAAGTGCTCTGGTCAGGAAGGGAGCAAATCCTTCCGGGGCTGAAGTGGTTAAACTATTTTTTTAGATTTCTTCAGTTACTGGTTTCTTGCCTAGGCAAATGATGTCATACATCCCAGGAGTCTTCAGGAGGGGAGCAGAGGATTTCAGGATGGGTTTTCTCAGCTAAACACACTCTCCTGCCTGCAAGCCTGAGCTAAGGGCAGATGGATTCCAGGAAGTAACTGCTACATGAATCATCTGCCTTTATGCAAGATGGCCATGGACAGAAATGCTAGGGTTTTTTATTTTCATTTCTCAACAAAAGAAAACATGGAGGCATGGATGGATGGGGGAGTTTGCTTTGAATATTAAAAATGAATTAAATAGTGTTTTCAGTTTGTGGTGCTCAAATGCAGTGAAGATCCACATTAACATCCAGAACATGGTCCAAGGACTAGCTTGTCATAGAAAAATATAATGGCAAGAAAAAAATTCAGTCACTTATTACCTCTGCCTCCCCTAAGAGAGTGTTGACCTAGGTGAGGTGGCAATGATAAGGGACTGGATCGTTTTCCTGACTTCATATACTATGATAAGCTGGCCTACATGCTGAAATCTTCTGGTGCCCTAGCTTCCAAGGGGAGCCTCTACAACACTTTTATTACACTTATTATGGGGGACCGTTTAAAATTGTTATTATGAATATCTTCAATGTAAAGCATGCTCTGTGTAAATACTGAACCGCTGCATTCGTGAGATGTATCAACATATTTAAACTTTGTTCTGAAGAGTAGTACTTGTCCGTAAAATGTATTGATAGATTAAGACGGTATTTTAGCTCTTATATTCCCAATGGGACAGTTATCATGCAGCACTTATTGGATACTGTGGTGGTTCATGCAAGCCTGTGTACTGAGTTTATGCATACGCATGCTTTTATACATATGCGCTTTTATAATAAAAAAAAATAATATATTTTATGTAAAATTTGGTTGTTCTGCAGTGCTATAGGTAGAGTCCAAGCACTAATTTTCTGAATGATTCTTTTTATGTGGTGATGATAGCGCCAGGGCAGGTAGAAATATTGGTGTTGTTAGCTCCCCACCTTCTCTATTTTTTTATAACATTTTATGGTCAGTGTACATAAGGATGGGTAGTCTGGGAGATAGTTTTGGAAGAGTACAAATAAACAAGTATGAAATTTGGATATTTTTTCATCTTCTTTGTGGTTAGGCCTATATCTGTCATCTCTTTTATATAGTGTATACAAAGAGAAAAGAATAGCTGAATGGAGTGTAGCTTTATGAAATCTGGAGTTTGCAAATACATAAAGAGATCTTTTTCTTTATTGCCCAAAAATTGTATATGGACCTGGGACTGTTCAATGTGTATATTGGTACCAACATGCTGAGTATAAATAATATATAGGAAAGAAATCGTAGGGGACTTTTAAGGTACCAGAAAGAGACAAGAAGTGCCTACAGTATTTAACAAAAATTGATAGTGTTTATTTAAACAGTCATAAAATAAAACATAGTACATCACAGAGCCTGATGCAACAAGACTTACACAAGGTAAAACACTACACCACCATGCTCATATTCCCTATGTTGGTTGTCTATTATTTTGAATAAAGAGAACAGAATCTTCTAAAATTCCTTGTATAGCATAATTGCAACATTATTGGAGACAGACGAGCAAGCAACTCTACATGTTTCCATGATTTTGAACTTCTTCAGGCATTAATAGCAGGCAATCAATCCAAAGTATACAATACAAAAAGAAACAATAATATAATATATCAATAATATATACAAAATACATACTAAATTATAAATTACTTATTGTATTATATGTACTTACAGACAACATAAAAACCATTCTATTGCAATCATGTGGAAATCAGCATTTACAAAGCAGGGTCAAGAAGAGACTCTGCCAGGGACCACAGGAAAACACTACCCCAAAAGTCCACCAAGATTTATTTAGTAATTGTTTAAAGGACTTATAAATAAGCAGATAGATAGAGTATACTCATAACAATCTGCTTCTCAGGTTTCTGTGGTAATAAGCCCTTGTAGAACGCCAATCCGGGTTCCCCGGGATGCAGAGTCTAAGCCCCAGTCTGCTTCTTCACCAGATACCCTGATGGTGGAGATGGACTTGCAGCAAGCTGAAACCAGGTTGACGATACAGAGACCACTCATGTATGCAGAGTACAGATGGCAGGAGACAGAATAGAATGCAGGAAACGAGCCGAGGTCAGGGCAGGCAGCAGACAAGCACAAATGGAAGACGAAGCCGGGGTCAATACATGGGAAATCATATACAAAACACTAGGCAAACAGGAGCTCAAAGAACTAGGAAGTTGCCCAGACAATGCGGGCTGCACTGAGCATGTCTTATATAGGAAAGTAAAATGGGAGGTGGGCTGGGAAGTGATAGAAGCGAAAGAAATAAAAACCCATAGTATAACAGGCGATACCCATAGGTGAGCGCCAGTGGCGGCCGACTGGCCAGGTCAAGGAGGTCATGGGTGGTGCAGCATCCCCTCAGTCCGGGCCCCGCACTTACCCCATCTTGTGGGCAGCGCGGCAGGCAGTGCCAGCTTCTCTCCGGGCTGCGGGCTGCTTGTTGGCTCGGTTCCCATGTTCTCCCTCCTCTCCTCCGTGCGGTTCCCTCATCCAGCTGGCCAATCCAATCATATCTCCTTTCGGCCAATGGGGTGAAGGGTCTCATGACCCACTTCCTGATTGGCCGGGAAGAGATTCGGTGTTACAATAGCAGAACCATGGCAGCAAGGAGGTAAGAATTTCACAGGCAGGAAACTTCAGGCTAAACCCTGATGCTACTATTTAATCAATCATTTACAATTTGTCCCTACATATGTATAAAGGAAGCGTAATCAGCTCTGAATAGTCCACTGGAAATAAACACCCAATAGAGCACTTCAAACAAAGTGCTTGTATGTGAAACTTTATTTATTACAATCTTTCAGAGTCTTCCAGCCACTTCAAGCAAAACTGCAGCCTAAAATAAAAGTAAAATGTACCTCTGAGCCCACTAAAGGGGTTTCCCAATTAAGTTGACAAACTGAAAAAAAGAAAAGAAAATATTATTTGGGAATGGTAAAGATCTGTTTACCTCAATGTTCTCCTGCAGGCAAGTGTGATCCCAGGCCATGTTGGGGACATGTCTCTAAAAAAAAGTGGTGAGTCTCAAAAAGGCTTCCCACCCCATCCCCCCAACCACAAACAGACACACCCAGTCCCAGTGAGTGTCTCTCTGGGGCTGGGTGTGCTCTCTGCTGATGGGGTAAGAAGCCTCTTTGTGATTGATGAGATTGGTGGCTGACATCACATGCACACCCATGTTGTGTGCTGTGAGCAATGATGGCACAGAGGAACCTCCTGGGGTGGTGTTGAGCAGAGCTCCAGAACACACTGAGGACATATAAGGGAGACACATCCCCAATATACATAGCCAGAGTATGAAATCAATGCAGCAAATGCCCTAATAATAATTAAAAATGACTAGCTGAACATCAGGGAGATCACAAAGGCCCTAACAAAACATGTGTACAAAAGGATGCAGCGCAGTAATAAATGCATAAATTAATGTATTATAACACTCAATTAAATATGAAGACAGTCCATAGGAAAGTCCACAGAAAAGGGGAGATTGCTTCATGCAGACAGATCCACATCCAGTGTGAGAAAAGCAAGAGATATCAGTGAACAATCTCTCCACCGGGTAACATGCTCGCTCACCTCAAAGTTTGACCGCAGTTTTACTAGAGGGTCAAACAAACTTGCCCCTACAGGGGTATCAAATGAGCCCGCAAGGTCCTACTCCTGCTCAGGGACCCTATGGAACCTGGTCAATCAAGAACAACAGCCTCTCTCCACAGACCTCCGGGACAACTTTCAGCAGATGGGGTGTGTGGTCATAAAAAACAAGAGCTAATTGCAAGCCTGTTGCACCATTTATTAAAAAAGTTTTGTACTCACAAACATCGCTGTTATGTACAGCATGTAAACGTCGAGACTCTGTGTCTCGTGGGACAGCAGCGGGTCACGTCATGGTAGGCTCCTTCTCTCGTATGCGTTACGGCAATTACGTGCCTTCGTCTGCGGGGTGTAGCCATAGAATGTCACCATCCACTTTTATATACAATAGTTGTCAGGGAAACAGACATTCCTCTTGACACAATGCACTCCAGTGGCAGATAAAAGTAATGCATGAGGACATACAATGAGAACACAGGTGCTTAACATCATTGATGCACTATACAAAGATAACAGCGCCGGATGTTCCTGCAAACACCCACACCACTGAAGCCAGCTGAAATTTTCCCTTACTAAGTGCAAACTTTCCACTTAATATAAAAAATACAATTAATATAAAACAACACCCCCTACCGTCCACAAGACCAGATAATAATAAAAGATAAAAACGCATATCAAAACATCAAGTCATATATATAAAAACCATATAGATAAAAAATTACCAGGCCACTGGGAAATCTCTCACCTGTCCGAGATGAAGCAATTGAGGTCAAATTCCACATTCAACCCCAACGGCTTCATCACTTGTGTTTCAAAGATCTAAAAGGACTCCCTCTGGTCAGCTTTCTAATATAATTCCCTCCTCTCCAATGCCTAGGGACCTTCTCAATACCCCAAAACCTCAAATGACTGGGGTTCTGGCTGTGATGGTCCCTAAAGTGACGAGATACACTATGGAATGGTCAGTTGGTTTAAAGTAATTGCGATTTTTCAGGTTATCACCTTCTTTAAAAATCTCAAGGTCCAAAAAGACCATATTTGTTTTGCTTATATTCCAAGTGAGAACAATGTCCTTCGTATTGGAATTAAGTTTTGTAATAAATTCCTGTAGACTTGCCTCGTTTCCCTCCCAGACCATAAACAAGCCATCGATATACAGGGAGTGCAGAATTATTAGGCAAGTTGTATTTTTGAGGAATAATTTTATTATTGAACAACAACCATGTTCTCAATGATTCCAAAAACTCATTAATATCAAAGCTGAATATTTTTGGAAGTAGTTTTTAGTTTGTTTTTAGTTGTAGCTATTTTAGGAGGATATCTGTGTGTGCAGGTGACTATTACTGTGCATAATTATTAGGCAACTTAACAAAAAACAAATATATACCCATTTCAATTATTTATTTTCAGCACTGAAACCAATATAACATCTCAAAATTCACAAATATACATTTCTGACATTCAAAAACAAAACAAAAACAAATCAGTGACCAATATAGCCACCTTTCTTTGCAAGGACACTCAAAAGCCTGCCATCCATGGATTCTGTCAGTGTTTTGATCTGTTCACCATCAACATTGCGTGCAGCAGCAACCACAGCCTCCCAGACACTGTTCAGAGAGGTGTACTGTTTTCCCTCCTTGTAAATCTCACATTTCATGATGGACCACAGGTTCTCTATGGGGTTCAGATCAGGTGAACAAGGAGGCCAAGTCATTAGTTTTTCTTCTTTTAGACCCTTTCTTGCCAGCCACGCTGTGGAGTACTTGGACGCGTGTGATGGAGCATTGTCCTGCATGAAAATCATGTTTTTCTTGAAGGATGCAGACTTCTTCCTGTACCACTGCTTGAAGAACGTGTCTTCCAGAAA
>BLSH010441031.1:73873-135002 GCA_018402905.1 Glandirana rugosa
TGTGACCCCGGGGAGTGTACAAAAAAAGTTGTCGTCTTCACTGTATCTCTTACCAAGACCACAGAATCCCGTGTGAGTTGAGTTACTTTACGTGACTTGTAATCGTACCCGGATAGGTATTCCGTCGGTAGTGAATTGAGGTCGTGTCATTTGAGGACAGTACTGTAGTGTGGTCAAAGGGTAATGTATTGGTCTTGTATGTCTTAACCTTTAGTTAGTAGAAGTACGGTGATGTATAACCCAGGGTGTGGTGTAAACGTATACATATACCAACTACAATGAGACTGCTCTGGTACCACATGAAAAGGAAAGTTCATAAAGAGTTAATAAGCATCCAAATCTTTGAGTGTTTTTGTTGTACTGCACAGAATTTTGGTGCAATAGCCAGAGCAGATGACAAGATCAGATAGAAGATGCAAATGTGGTGTGGGACCCAATATGTAGTGGCATGAAGATGATTGATTTCCAATTCTGTATGTTCTGGTTATGTAATGGGAAACTGGTGTGATGTCATGACAGGAGTTTACTGTGCTGGAGTTAAGTGATGGCTGCCTTATGGATAGGCCCATGCTAATGTTCAGTGCATTTCATTGAGTTGAGTGTGCCCTAAGACACCAGAACCATTCTCTATGTCACTTCTGCTGTTGAAAAAAACATGTGAGGGGCCCCAGTGTTGTTGTAACAGGAAACAACTTACTGTTTTGTTGCTTTAGGAATGATATCCTGCAAGCATTCGCATATGACCTTGGTCAACAAAACAAAATATTGAATTAGTTATTAGACTAACCCCTATTGGGCTAAAGCAACACTGATCAAGTTCCATAATTTACAGCAGGGGGAACCAAAGTACAAGGCCATGGGCATAAATCATACCTTAACAGTGGCTGTTAAATAGAAAGAGCTGTGTAGCAGCAGTGATCAAACCTGGGATAGAATATGTACCTTAAAGGCAGTATCAGTCACATGACTGATCCAGCAAAATATGTGAAAATGTGTTTTTCAAGTTTATGATCGGTTAATCAGAATTTGCTTCTCCATGATCTTCACATCTAGTTTTAAAGCTTGTATCAGAATAATATAGTGTTTGGTTTTTTTCAATGTAGTTATTAAGCCAAAATTACATTTATTAAAGCTTTTATCCGGACAATTCTTTCGTTGTAAGTGAGGGGAAATCTCTATAATAGCAATACAGATGACAATAAAAGCTTGCAAAGGCTCAGTACAGTTTACTGTATAAATCCATTGTTTATCACTGTCCAAATCTTGCTGCCTCAACCCGAACAACATTTCCAAAATACTCCCCTTATTAACCAGTGACATTACAAAGCTTCTAATTCACTCATACGTTATCTGGCTCCTTGACTATTGCAACTCTCTCCTCATTGGCTTACCTTTACATAGGCTATCCCTCCTTCAGTCCATTATGAATGCTTCTGCCAGACTTATCCACTTTTACCAACCGTTCATTGTCTGCCATCCCTCTCTGCCAATCCCGCCATTGGCTTCCAATCATTCAACAAAAAAAAATCCAAAAAACGAACAACAGCTTACACAGCCATCCACAGCTCTACCCCCAGCTACATCACTAACCTCGTCTCGAAACTCCCTACCCCAATCTGTCCAACTATCTCCTACTTTGTCCACTTTTAGGTAATCCCTGAAACCCCTGCTCTTTAGAGAAGCCTATGATGCCTCCACCTAACAACTGTACTTTTATTTTCACCATAAGCTCATTCCACCACAGATATTACCTTTTGTATCACCTGACCGTCTCTTTTATATTGCAACCTCTTACAAGCAGGGCCCTCTGATTCATTCTGTATTGAATTAAATTGTAACTGTACTGTCTGCCCTCAAATTGTAAAATGCTGTGCAAACTGTGGGTGCTATATAAATTCTGTATATTAATAATTGTTCCAGATTGCCAAATGCTTCCTTTGTTTGTTCACTTAGCTGTTTGATTTTTTTTATTTATAGATGGGGACTACTTCACCTTCACAAGACATGAACCAGTTGGAGTATGTGGTCAAATTATTCCTGTGAGTATAGAAATTATTTCCTGTAGCTTAATCCAGATGTAATAATTTAGTGATTAGATGCATTCCCCATGTTATGGCCAAGTCAGTTATGGGGGACTGAATGAGAATGAGAATTTATTAGGGGCAAGTTCTGTTCCATGGGAAAACGAGTCTATATTTATTAGTCCTTAGAATATTATACTGTACCTTTTCATAACTGACTGTCCTGTCAGGCACATTAGCTATAGTTAGTTTTTGTCACCAGTGTTGCCAACTGTCAGTATTTTACTGACAGCCAGTAAAAAAAGGGCACTTTTCTCCTGCCAGCAAATTCCAGTAACAGAAAAAGGTTACCAGTAAAAAATATGGCTGTGATTCTCCGCTCGGAACTACGCATGCACAGTTGTGGTCTGGAGCCGGTTGAGACCATCCGAGTGCCTGCTACAGTGTGTTTGGGCAGCACCGGGGGGGGGTGGGTCTGTCGTGTTATCTCATGGTTCAAGGCAGCCGAGCGGCCAGATCCTCATGTGCGGGTCTGCTGGACAGGAGGCAGACAAGCCAGGAGCGGGACTGTCAGTGCTCTTTGCACTGGAGTGGACTTAAGGGACCACCTGGTGTGGAGAGAGACTGTCACTGTGACTCAGGATGGAACATGTCATGTTGGTGAGGTGTCATCATCATCTGTGCTGCTGCACACTGCTGTCAGTGTCACTGTGAGAGTCAATTTCATGTGTGTGAGTCCAGTCCCTGAGCAAATTACTTACTATATCAAAAATAAAATAGCAAATATGTTTTTTTTCCTTAACATCTACCTTAAATCATATCACAAATTGCATATTATACTGGTTTGTAGCCTAAATACTAAAATGTGCACTTAAAGCTTTTGTAACTGCCAGTATAAATTTGGCTGTGCCAGTAAATTATGGGTGTTGTGTCAATAAATTTCATTCTGGTAGGTTGGCAACACTGTTTGTCATGTAGATATTATATGATGCAAATACCACTATTGTGGCCTCCTCAATATTTATGTTCACTCTGGAAGGTCAGAGGCTATTTGTACTTTAGGAATAGAGTTTCACTGGAGTACAGATGTAGTGGTCTTGCTCCATGGCCAACTACAAACAATGATGGCTATCTCTGCAACATATTCTAAGGTTAAGAAAGACACCATCGTGATTCTCTATATCAGATCTACTGTAGACATTCATCCAAGAAGACAAAATATTACTGCTGTGTTCTGCTCTGTTATTTTCTTAGGGAGAATAAATCTAATATAGGTGTAACATGGCAAGTTGCATTAGAAGTTGAAATATTGGCAGTATTAATAATTGTTTATTGCTTTGTTTGTAGTGGAATTTTCCACTTGTAATGTTTGCCTGGAAAATCGCACCTGCACTCTGCTGTGGCAATACAATTGTCATCAAGCCAGCAGAGCAAACACCACTGACAGCTCTGTACATGGGATCACTTATAAAAGAGGTGAGTGTTTGTGTAATAGCAAATATTTTACATTGGCAAATCCTTGCTTTGGTTTAAAAAGCATGTTTAGTACAATTGCATTGTACTTGGTTATTAGTTATGCATTCATTTTGAAACTTATTAGTTTTGCATTAAATGGTACCATTCTTCAGAGAAGTAAAACAGAATTGAACAGACCATGGCCTACATTAACGCCAGTTAACACCATATCCTTTGTTAGATGCGCACAGGTGCCTATAATTGTTAATGGCCCCCCAAATGCATCTAACAAACATGTGCGTTTGTGGCCATCAAAACACGTTACCACAGTACCATGTGGTTTGGTGCAGGCACAATTTTAAAAGCCACACCTGCTTTACTCTTTGCTAAAAAATGTGTTCTGGTGTGTACTAGCCTTTAAAGCAATGAACATATCATGGCAATAAAGGAAACTAGCAAATACCTATTCATACCTTCATGCTTTTATTATACAGCCTGCATATGGTCAGTTCAATCTTTTCAATCTCCAGTGCAAGTTCGCCGAAAAAATGTGTATTGTTTCATCTCGATTCGTTAATCTACTTATTTAGCTTCATTAAATGCGGTTGATTCATTGAATTTGTATTTGGGATTCGTATTTGGAATTCATTTTATGTCTTTTTTGAATTTTCTTCGAATTTACTGATTTTCTTTTATTCAAAATGTTCAAATCAATACATTTTGTAATAGTCGAATTGAAAACTTTAGAATAAAGTATAAGTAATAATTGCTGCGCTAGGTATAAACACATACAGATCCCAGTAGCCAGAACAATATTGTTGAACGGCCACAATAAAAATGAATAATAGAAGATGGTGCAGCGCTTATAATGAAATAAAATAAAGCAGCCCAAAGATGATAAGCTCCTCTAAACAGTGTGAGTAAAAAAGATGAAAGACCCGTCACCAGCACCCTCACACACTGCCTCTTACCGACTTCAACTGACCCCCTTGACAAAGGTCCAGTAAGCCTTCCGAATCACAAACAGGCTTCCCCCAGGAACTGGATAAGGCAGGAGAATATAATCCAGGGAGATGTTACACTGCTGCAGTGTTCCACTCACTGCACAACCGGGGTCACGACGTTTGAGCACAGTCACCGATAACAGATGCAACAACAGCTCCCAGCAGAGTGCTTGTACAGTCCTTATGGAACAAGTGAAGATAGCAGTGCAGATAAGACTGCTTGAAGGGGAATGTCACGGCACCAGAACACAGCTGTGCAGCGGTATACATTCAGGCACATTAAGTCACAACACAGGCAGGGCCTATTTTACCAATGGCATCTGCTGGAGGGGTGACTGATGGGCAGGGCAGAAAGCACTGATGGCTCTAAGAGAAGGTAGGAAGGTATGCCCTGTAAACTCCGGAGACTGGTGTCTTGAGTGTGTATAGCAGTATCCCCACGCTTTCCCTACTTGCACTGGAGCCTTTCCCTAATATCTCTCTCCCTGACAGAACTGTACCTGTCTCTACACTGTCCATTCGCAAAATGCATGATGGTGTAGAAACAGGTACCCATTCTGTCAGGGAGAGAGATGGACTATTAAGGAAAGGCTCCAGTGCAAGGAGGGAAAGAGTAGGGATTTTTGTTTGGCTTAACAAAAACAGCATTATTTCGGAATGGTACTGTAATAACACACACAGTCTTTGATTTCAGCAATATGTGTACAGTTAGAATTCAGCGTGAGTTTGATGTAAAATTTGATTCAAATTTCCTGAATTTCCGAAATTTGGACGAACTTCATTTCGTTATTTGGAGCATTCAGTAAAATTTCTTTATATTGTAAATCAGGTATTCGGATATATCCGAATCTCCGAATAATGAAAAATTTGTCAGAATATTAATTGGGGACGAAAGGAACTGCACATGTCTACCTCTATTAACTAGAAGGATTCACGTGTTGAGAGAAACATGGAGGCTACCATTCTTGAGCTATCCTTCTGAGAATGCTAATTGCCTGGCTGCAATACTGGCCCACTTACCCTTATACTTTTTGAGATACTGGGTCACTTTGCAGGCTTCATTTATACAGGACCCATTGTCAACTCTTCTGAAACATAGAGAGGAAGCTCCCTGTCAAAATGACAGCTGGGACCTGCCAATTGTGCAAGGGAATGAATGCCCTGGACTTTTGCATTATGGCTAACCTCATACATCAAGATCTTTAAAGGATAAGTCTATATTTCTACAAAAATAATAAATGCACCTCTTTTTGCAGGTAAAAAAAAAATGTGCATTTATTATTTTTTCTAGTAGGAGCCTGTAAAGCATTGCACCAGCGATCAGTAGATTGCTGATGCCATGCAGATCTCCAGCACACTGTCAGTGTATCTGCTTGCCTGTATATCCTATACGAGTAAGTCGATACTCACTGAGTCGCTGATAGGAAGACTCAACGAACTACCACAGAGCTCCACAGCACCATAGTAGTTCATTGAGAATTACAAGCTGACAGCCACTAAATATATTGGGGCTTGTAGTTCATTCACACACGCAGCAGTGTGTATGAATGACGCAGCCACGGGAGTGGATCCCCGCATGACCACACTATTTTCAAACAGTGACAGCTAATACGGGGAACTTCTCCCTGTACTGCTGCCACAGGGAATGAGGGGTAGCGGTCAGCGGCTGCAGCACTGGGAACATGTTACATGTTTCCAAAGGTGAACTTATCCTTTAAAGGAAAGCTGTAATTAAAGAAATATGAAGGTGGGTGTTGTTGCACTCTTCTCCTCATGCATGTTGCCTGGCTGTCATGCTAAACCTCTTGCTTCAGGGTTTTGACTCTATCAATTGAAACTAGTATAAACAATAGCCAACGCTTTGCAGGAAAAAAAAAAAACAGCTGCTAGCACTAAAAGTAAAATATGCACTAAAACACTAAAATTATATCATAAAGTGATGTAAACAAATAAAAAAAAAAGTTCATATATAAGTGTCAATCTTGACTAGTAATAGTGTGGATTGAGCACAAATTGAGTGGTGTTTCACCTTTCACATTTCATTTAAATACACAAATATTCCCCCTTTTTTGAAATACTACACTATTATGAATTTATTTCCCTTTTGGTGAACATCCATTCCACAAAATCCTGCCATCCATCTGCTGTTCTCAAAAGCTATTGACCTGGCGGTTGTCATCTCCAGAAGGCCATCACTCCTGGGAGTCTGTCCCCAGGGTTACATCGTTGAATCTGAAAGATACCTTTGAGCTCAGTTTGCTGCCTATGACTTGTGCAGCAACACTTTCTGGTGAGTATGTTGGATTAGTGATGGGACACATTGAAGAACTTTGTCGGAGTGGCCCATAAAGATTTATAGATCACTAAGGACTAGCACTAGTTAAGATTGACTTTTATGTATGAACATTTTTTTGTTATTAATTTATATCACTTTATAATATAATTTTTGGTGCTATATGTATAATTATTTAAACGCTGCACCCTTTTTTTCTTTATATCAGTTGAAACTAGTATGCAGAAAGGACTACAGACACTTAATTTCTCTTATCACTGATTTGCTTTAACTGGTTAAAATTCAACAGTTTTTTTTTTTTTTTTTTTACAATTTGTATACATGTTAGAATAAAATAAAAAGCAGTACAACTTAAAGTGATACTAAAGCTTTGTTTTTTATTTTTTTAAAATAACAAACATGTCATACTTGCCTTCCTCTGTGCAGCGGTTTTGCAGAGTGGCCCCGGTTCTTTTGGGAGGTCTTTCCCTGGGGTCACCCATGCGGGCACGTTCCCGAGTCATTTTTCTGCGTCCCTTGACACAGACCACAGGACTCGGCCCCACCCCCAGCCCCCGCATCAATGGACTTGATTGACGCAGCGAGAGCCAATGGCTCCCCTGCTATCAATCTATCCAATCAAGAACCAAGACACCGGCTGGAGGTGAAAAGCTTGTCCCCAGCATGGGAACGATCAGGCTCAGGTAAGTAAAAGGGGGGCTCTGGGGGGCAGTTGCAACTGAAAAGGTTTCTCACCAAATGCATTAGGGTGAAAAATCATGAGGGATTACAACCCTTTTAACAAACCAGTAACATTGATTTTATTTATATTTGTATCCCCTTAGGCTGGATTTCCTCCAGGTGTAGTGAATATTGTACCTGGATATGGACCCACTGCAGGAGCAGCCATATCAAATCACATGGATGTAAATAAAGTTGCTTTCACTGGTTCAACAGAGGTATTTGTCTTTTGTTACATTTCTCCTATGGTGGTTCTCAACATACTGTATAGCAGATGTGCATCTACCATGGTCAAAGGGTACTCCTATCAGTGCTGCTCAAACCATACAGTATGCCTATGAATAAATAAATCTAACCAACTAATCAGTGTACAATACAATGTGATCAGTGCTAATAAAGTGCTGATGAAATGAATCTTAGTAATTAAAGTCCATTGTGCAAATCAAAAGTGCTTATGCAGATAAGTTTCTTAAGGTGCAGTTTCCACTTCTCCATGCTCCCCGCCTGTACTCCCCACTCACTGACTCTTTAAGTCAAGAAAGCATCTCATCTACAAGGCCACATATATATCTTGGGGATGTGAAAAGAAGTTTACTAAGGTTTGGCAGGCTTGGCTAGATTCCTCCTCCACTGTGGGGTGATAATTTACAGTGTGGCATTGATATATTGGGGATAGAACATTACAGATAGTAGTTAAGCTGTGTATTACCCTAGATGAAAAAACAAATAGAGTGTTGGCTCTAAAGATTAGTAAAGTGACAAGTTCATATATAAATGAAAATGCACAAAAATGTGCTAAAAGTCCAAAGTGAGTGTTTTTCCACTCTAAACTGCAAACTTCTGTGTAATTAACTCATTTCCAAATTTTTCAGCTTGTATTCCTCCATAGCTTCAAAACGTGTTCTTTGTATCTGTAAAATAAAAGTGCCAAAGTGCATTAAAAGAATTTGTGACAATTCCACCACCGTGCAATTATTGAGCTTACCCCAAGCAGTTGATCTCTTATTACAGGAGATCAAAAGAAGCCTGTGTAAATATCCTTCTGGGATTTAAAACGCCATTCCAGCATGGAACCTTAAAAAGTCTTCCATGGTTGTCTCCAGAAAATGGTACTCTTAATCCAAATATGGATATGAGGTGTACCCAAAAGAAAGAAGGCTTCCCATAGCGTAATACAGTAAAGCAGATGATTTTAATATAGGTATTGTACTTACAGTATTGCAATGAAATTAGGCATATTGATCTCAGTTACATTCCAACAGTTTCAGCATCAAAATCACGGTATTGTAGAAGTGGAGCCGTAGCTTTACTATATTACGCTATGGGAAGCCTTCTTTCTTTTGGGTACACCTCATATCCATATTTGGAGCAAGAGTACCGTTTACTGGACACAACCGTGGAAGACTTTTTAAGGTTCCATGAAGGAATGATGTTTTAAATCCCAGAAGGAGATCAACTGCTTGGGGTAAGAGCAATAATTGCATGGTGGTGGAATTGTCACAAATTCTTTTAGTGCACGGTGGCACTTTTCTTTTACAGATACAAAGAACACTTTTTGACGCTATGGATAAATGCTAGTTGAAACATTTGGAAATTGGTTAATTACACAGGAGTTTGCAGTTTAGAGTGGAAAACCACTCACTTTGGACCTTTAGCACATTCTTGTGTATTTTCATTTATATATGCACTTGCCACTTTACTAATCTTTAGAGCGCAACACTTTATTCGTTTTTTGTTTATTTGTGTTTATATCTTACAAACAGTGGGGCAGCTTGATACATTATTTTCTAATACCTATTTTTCACTAGCGTAGTATCACTTCTGTTTTTAATTACCCTAGATTAGCCAGCTGGACCTCTAGCATATCTGGTATCCTTTATCTATATGAGATGCTGACTTTTATAAAATCCTTCTGACATGGTACAGATAGTTTTGGAGGGCTCGAGCGATCTTCCGGCTCTTATGATACTGGAAAATGTATACCTCTATATATCTTAGGCTACAATGTGGGTGGGGAGACGAAGTTGAGGGTGGGGGGATGAGATACTTTATCTTTTTGTAGGAAGCAGGTCTATGTTTATCTAGTACACCTAACTATAGGTGTGGCTTTGTTATGTGGCCCTGCATGGCCAAAGTTCTGGCGACCTCGACTGTATTGTCGCCACCTTGTTTATTGTTTTGTCTACTGAATAACATAAAAAATAAGAAAAAAGCATCTCATTAGTAATATCCTGATGTAATGAATGGCATCTCCTCTCTCCTATTTCCTCCAGTAGTATGGTCAGTAGTGATTGCAGTGTGTCTTGAAAGATTATAAAGAGATCTCCATGGTATATTATTATTTTAACTTTATTAAAAAATATATATAAAAACAATTGCATTCACATTTGTTAGCTTAAATACTCACATATATACTGAAATCGGCTCGCCTCCTCCGCATGCCCTCCAAACAACAGAAGTCCATCACTGTCTCTCCTCGCTTGATTCTGTCCCTGCTTGATGCATTTTGTCCCTCCCACTGGGCGTCTACAGAAGCACTTTTGATTTGCACAATGGACTTTAATTACTAAGATTCATTTCATCAGCACTTTATTAGCACTGATCACTTTGTATTGTATACTAATTGATGAATTGTTTAGATATATTTATTCATAGCTGTACTGTATGGTTTGAGTAGTGTTTGGTCTTTTATTATCCAGGTGTGAAAAAATGCTTTACATTAAGAATGCTTTCAGAAATAGAAGTGTTCATAGTTTATTTTTATCAATTAACAAAATTGAAGGTAAATGAAGGGAAGAGAAATCCAAATCAAACCAATATTGATTTGACTTGGCTTTCTCTTCTGTTTGCTTTCCTTTTTGTTAATTGATAAAAAATAAATTATTCATTTTATTTCTGAAAACATTCTTAATTTACAGCATTTTCACACCTGCCTAAAACTTTTGCACAGTACTGTTAATTCTTGATTACGGATAGTGAGTCACTAAGTAATGAATCAAGGATAAAGATGACAGCCCTGGAGAATGCACCTACAAAAAAAAAAACAGATTTAGCACTGCCATATTACTAACTGACACCCGCTGAATATTAACTGCTGAATTCCTAGCAATGGTAGTTGAGCAACTGCTAAAGGGGGCACAATGGCCTGCATAATAAAATAGGTATTTCATGTCATTTTTTAACATTTATTAGTTTAATGCAATTAAATTATCAGAATAGCAGAGGGTTATTACTTAAAATTTAAAATCCCTATTTTTTTTTCTCACAGAGGCATTTTCAATGCTTGTTGACGTGTTACATGTCTTAAAAGAAATATGATTGACCTCTTTTTGTAATGGTAAATGCAGCTGAAAAGCTGAATTTCTCCCACACTTTGATACACAGTGGGAGTGTCTGAACAAGGCTTTTGCGTCATTTCCCTAAGTTTCTGCAGATCTAAATGGTTGTGGGAGGAACTAAGCATGTTTTTAAGTAGCTATAGCAGCATCAAGGGTGATAACACTGCAATCATTTCACTGCAGAAGGAATCTTATCAAAAGAAATAACCTAACCATTTTTTCTACTGGCAGGGTCATCAGGTTTTAAGAAAATGTTCCATGGAGTACTTTCCAGGGAACCAACAGTTGAATTGCTATAGGCAGCCTACATCATATATGTTCTTTTATAGCTTGATCATAGGTTTCCTCTAAGTATACTGTTTTAAGAGTCGGTTTAGTGACCACCATAATCTGAGAAGATAAATGAATAGTATAAAGATAACATATTACTCATGATTTGTAATAGTTTAAAGAATTATCATGGCCAGTCTGTTTTTAACAATTGCAGAACAATACATGTTACTATCTGGGTACTATATGTTCTATGGTGCTATATGTTATTATCTGGGTTAAAATGTTAAAGTAACCATTCTTTTTGTTTAAGGTTGGAAAACTCATAAAAGAAGCAGCTGGAAAAAGTAATCTGAAAAGAGTTACACTGGAGCTCGGAGGGAAAAGTCCAGTAATCATATTTGCTGATGCAGATTGTTAGTAACACTATATTGTCTTAACTATTTCCTTACTTACCTGGTTAATTTAAAACATCATTACAAACAATTGCAGGTTCATATATTTCCTGATTAGCCTTTAATGATAAGGCAGATAGCAATGTAAAAAAAGGTAAAAGTCATGCAACCAACCAGCAATGTCCTATTTTTTGACTGTTCAAAACTGATGAATGTAAAGCTCCTTGCTTTGATTGGCTGCACTTTGCATATCATCATTATTAATTAAATTAGCAAGGCATGAAACTATCAGCCAGAGACTATGAATTCACTTGATGAAACAATTCATCATATTCAATAAACTTATGGACAGCAATTGATATAATAAAAACCCATATTACAGCTCAGGGGCAAACAGGGGAGGGCTGGCAGCCTTAGGCCTGGGGGGCAAGTCCAGCCAAGTGGCCCATTGAACACCGAATCAGCTCACCATCCATGCCCACCTGATTTTAGAAGGATATTGATGTTATAAAGCAAGACAAATGTGATACAATGTGGTAACATAATTTAATGTTAATAGCAACAAAGGAGGTTTAACAAAAATAATGCATCAATGCAGCTCATCAGTGCCCACCAATGCAGCTTCACCAGTGCCTATCAGCTTAGCCTCATTAGTGCCCATCAATGCAGCCTCACTAGTGCCTATCAAATGCAATCTGATCAGTGCCCATCATGCAGGCTCGCCGGTGCCCATCAGCACAGCCGGCCCTGGGTGCTGCCCCCCCTTTGCCTGCAGTTAGTTTGTGGCTGCGCCCCTGGTCCCTGCTTCCTTCCTCCACAAGAGGAAAAAGTGTGAGCGGGCAGCGGCTGTTGGCCATTTTGAATGTAAGGGTGGCCTGGGGGGCAATTGCCACCCTGACCCCTGGCCCAGCCCTCCCCTGGGGGCAAATACAACTCATGGCTGAATCAGTTATAGTACATAAAGTAGGCTAAGCACCCAACACCCCCAGTCAGGCAACTAAACACAGTCAAAACAAAAATTGGTTCAAGAACCAATACTGTGGAGGCAGCAAACAGCAAACCGTATTGAGTCTGGCTACATGATCAATCAATCTAATACAACATATTCACATATATACATACTTAAACAATTTATAATATATATAAGTATATAATACACAGTATATGAGTAAATAATGTAAGTATAAACATGCACTATGCATAGCTGGTTGTGGCTATTGGTTATTTTATAAGCTGCTATGTATATTTGACAAATTTGTTTTGCATCAACCGTATTAAAGGGAACTATGGTCAAAGCTTTTTTGGCCATACTTCTCCTGTGGGTCACATGACTGCACTGACTTTTCCTTCCCTGTGACCAGAATCACCTGATAGCAGGATATTGCCCACTATCAGCTGACATGGCAGAGCTGCTCCAGGCTCTGGAAGGATCCTGACAATATTGTTGGGATCCACACAGCTGCCTGATTGACAGCTGGTTCCACCTCTCTGCATTCAGCTGAGAGCCAAAGCTAGCTCTGCCTGCCCCCTCCCCAGCCTGATGCTCCAGTGAGTGCTGGAAGGGCGAGCAGGCCATGCATTTTACAATTTTCTTTTCTTGTACAATTTTCCTTTAGATTTACATAAAATCATATAATATGAGGTCAAACCTAAACAACACTTTCAATTTGTATCCAATCAGTCAGGCCCTTGCACTACATAGTTAGAGGTAAATCTAAAGGATATTGTACATAAATTGCACAAGAAAATTGTATAATGTAGGACCAGCTTTACAGTCACTGTTCTTCACTGTTCTTCACTATGAGCAGACCAATAACCCAGCAATCAGCAGTCATGTGATCACCCTGCAGCATAGAGCTGAGTGTGCATGTTTGTGTTCTTAACCCATACTTCAGGGAGATGTAATATACTGTTGTAAACACTAGGTGGCAACTTAACAGTTTAATGTATAATGTTATATTAGTACTTGTTGGTTAAAGACATGGTGATAGTCATTGTAGTGATTCCTGGCAAATGGTGAATATACACTTTTATGCAGCAAGCATGATTCTTGTGACAGATGTCAAGTATTAGAAATTCAACTTCAGAATTCAAAGCAGTGCATTGAATATTTAGTTCTGTTAAATATAGCCATGTATGTGCATGAACAATGCTTGGTCTTCCAGACTATATATAGTTTCTTGGTACAGAATGTTAACAGTAGAATCATGCAGATGATGTCACGGATGGGGAATCTGTTCCCACTACGGATAGACTGGCTATCCAGGACTTGGTAGTAACAACTTGGGATAGTTGTTAGGGGGTTGTGTAGGCAAGTGGTTCTCAACCCTGTCCTTAAGTACCCCCAACAGGCCATGTTTGCAGGTGTTCCTTTATTTTGCACAGGTGCTTTGAATCAGAGTCAATGGCTTGGTAATTTGGACAGCTATTTTATCTAAGAGAAATTCCCAAAACATGGCCTGTTGGGGGTACTTGAGGACAGGGTTGAGAACCACTGGTGTAGGCCACTGACAAGACACAGACAGCTGTGCAGAGTAACAGATAGGCAAAGGACACTGCAGTGACTGGATACTTGATGGCACTGTAGGGAACAGGGTCAGCATACCAGATCATTCAGTGAAGGCTAGAGCTCTTAGAAAGGCTAAGGCACAAGGAGCAGTCTGGTCTTCACCAGAGCACCCTGCAAGGAGTGTTGGGTTTTTCTACTGATGACTCTCAAATGACTCCTCTGACTTACTCAAGCAGGCAGCTATGTGATACTGAATACAGATATACTAGGATGAGTTTTTTGCAGTATTGGAGTGCTAGGCATTTTAGAAGTAATATTCCTGACCAGGGCACACCTTGGATCAGTTATACGTTCTGTATTTTCTATCATATTAAGAGACTCCTAACACAAATATACATACATTCATACACACACACAGTATATTGGCAAAAGTATTGGGACATCTGCCTATACACGCACATATAGTTTAATGGCATCCCAGTCTTAGTCCGTAGGGTTCAATATTGAGTTGGCCCACCCTTTGAAGCTATAGCAGCTTCAACTCTTCTGGGAAGGCTGTCCACAAGGTTTGGGAGTGTATCTATGGGAATGTTTGAACTTTCTTCCACAAGTGCATTTGTGAGGTCAGGCACCGATCTTGAACGAGAAGACCTGGCTCACAGTCTCTGCTCTAATTCATCCCAAAGATGTTCTATCGGGTTGAGGTCAGGACTCTGTGCAGGCCACTCAAGTTCCTCCACCCCAAACTCACTCATCCATGTCTTTATGGACCATGCTTTGTGCACTGGTGGCAGTCATGTTGGAACAGGAAGGGGCCATCCCCAAACTGTTCCCACAAAGTTGGGAGCATGAAATTGTCCAAAATGTTGTGGTATGCTGATGCCTTAAGAGTTCCCTTCACTAGAACTAAGAGACCAAGCCCAACCCCTGAAAAACAACTCCACATCATAATCCCCCCTCCACCAAATGATTTAGACCAGTGCACAGAGCAAGTTCCATAAAGACATGTATGAGCATGTTTGGGGTGGAGGAACTTGACTGGCCTGCACAGTGCCCTGACCTCAACCCCATAGAACACATTTGAGATAAATTAGAGTGGAGACTGTGAGCCAGGCCTTCCCATACAACATCAGTGCCTGACCTCGCAAATGTGCTTCTTGAAGAATGGTCAAACATTCCCATAGACCCACAAACTTGTGGACAACCTTCCCAGAAGAGTTGAAGCTGTTATAGCTGCAAAGGGTGGGCCACCTCAATATTGAACTCTACGGACTAAAACTGGGATGCCATTAAACTTCATGTGCGTGTAAAGGCAGATGTCCCAATACTTTTATATACAATATATATATATATATATATATATAGACAATATAGTGTATATATGAATTGCCATTACCAGATAATCCTTCAGTAATGTGGGTTATATTTTTCCTTTTCAGTGAACAGCGCTGTAGAGATTGCCCACCATGGTCTGTTCTATCATCAAGGACAATGTTGCATAGCTGGATCCAGGATATTTGTGGAAGAGACAATCTATGATGAATTTGTGCGCAGAAGTGTTGAGAGGGCAAAAAAGAGAGTTCTAGGAGATCCTCTTAAACCTGGAGTACACCAAGGTCCACAGGTGAGTATGCCACAATAGTGTATCAACTCCTAATGGTTCTCAAGAGGGAACCTAGAATGTATTAAAGTCAACAACAGCAGGGCAACAAGGCATGGATGTCTAAATATCCAACATAGGCTAAGCTCTAGGGCAGTGATGGTGAACCTTGGCACCCCAGATGTTTTGGAACTACATTTCCCATGATGCTCATGCACTCTGCGGTGTAGTTGAGTATCATGGGAAATGTAGTTCCAAAACATATGGGGCACCAAGGTTCACCATCACTGACCTAGGGCTTTCAAGCCCAGCACACAGCCAAAAATATTTTTGCTTTTCTTGCATGGTCTGTGCATTATTTCCACTGAAATAATGCACTGTGTGCTTACAGTTGACCCTATCATAGTGTGTATACCTAAAACTGAACTGAAAGCAAATTAGGATGTCAGTTTTGCTACTCTTCTAGTCAGAAGTCCTAGGTGTTTTGATGCAGAGCGGGCAATATCTCTCTTTCACACCACAAGTCTCCGTGTGCCTTACTATGATCTCTGATTCATTTCTATGGGTTACCACGCCTTGCATATTATACTTGCTCTTTGCACTGAATAAGCCCAAAAAATGTCTCCAGTGTGTTGCTCATCTTCCCTCATAGCAGGTGAGCTGCTGATTGTATTTTGCAATCATATCACATAACCAGATGCACTATGAATATAACACCTTTAGCTTCACAGTTATGCAAGAATGATTCATTTGTGTGTGTATTAACGAAAGAGTGCTGCGCATAATCAAACTCAAAGGTATTATAATTATACATCTGAGTAAAAGCTGCTGTATCAGTCCTGTGTGAATTTGCCAGGTTCCCAGGCTTTCTATGCTTAAGGATCAAAATGTGCAAGAAAATAACTAGTCTAGCTTTTGGCCAGACTCCAAGGTGTTGTGTTCAGTCCTTGGCCTAGCCACATGATTAAACATACCGCTTGAACAGCTACCAAATTGAATTCTGATGTGTACATCTTTTTACAGAAAAGAAGATAAGAAACCCATATCTTAGTAGTGGGAGATTACACTATAAAACTAAGTCTGTTGTTTGTGAGATTTTAACAAGCAGACCAGATTGTTCAATATAAATGCATGTTTGGTGCTCTTTTCTATTAGGTGTCTAATCAGACTATCACTTTCAACAAAGAAAGATCTAAAGCCTACAATCCCCTTAGAATTGCCCATTGTATTTCTCAATGGCATAAAGTTTGTTTTATGATGCAATGAAATATAAAACTCCTGTATGAGTTTTGTGTTTTTTATTGTTCACCTATTGGCTTTTATTGGTTTGTATATTATGTTATTCAAAATCATTTTTCAGCAAACCATTTTTTTTGGCAGTGAATTGTAAACTATTTATTACCTTCAGTATTTCCAAACACATTTCAGTCCATCTAGAACGGCCACCATTTGAAAGCTATGTATTATTTTATTGAGTCCGTTAAGGAGTGTTTATAGTAAATTATATAGTTTGACCAAGTATTATAGAAAAAAGGTGATAATGACTACTCACAAAGGCAAGATATATAATTTACTGGAAGAGAGAATCTGAAGTAGTGCATAGTACAACTCTAGGTGACATAGGGGTTTATTTACTAAAGGTAAATAGACTGCACATTTTGCAAAGTGCAGTTGCACTCTGCAAGAGCAGTTGCTCCAGAGCAGAAGCTCTGCTGACTTATATTATCCAATCATGTGCAAGCAAAAATGCAGTTTTTTTTTTTATTTCCTTTGCTTGTGATTGGGTATTCTTTGCAAAGTTAGGCTCTATCTCACTTATTAAGCTCGGGAGCAACTGTACTTTCAGCGTGCAACTGCACTTTGCAAAGTGCACAGTCTATTTTGTTTTAGTAAATCAACCCTCAGTCTTCTTCCCACTGTGTTCACAATTCACCATGTAAGGTTAAGGAGTAGACAAAACATGGCCAAAAACACAACAATTATAACCCATATAGTTATAGTTGTATGCGCATTACATTAAATTCTATTTACTATAAATACTATATATTAAAATATTTACAATAAATCTTATCTAGCACATTTGAACTTAGAATGTGTCTTTAAAAGACGTCTAAAAACAATGGGATTGATTTACTAAAGGCAAATAGACTATGCACTTTGCAAAGTGCAGTTGCGCACTGCAAGAGCAGTTGCTCCAGATCTTAGTAAATGAGCAGAAGCTCTGCTGACTTCCATCATCCAATCATGTGTAAGCAAAAACGCTGTTTTTTTTTCCTTGCATGTGATTGGGTACTCTTTGCAAAGTGAAGCTTTACCTCATTTACTAAGCTCTGGAGCAACTGCACTTGGAGAGTGCACAGTCTTTTTTCCTTTAGTAAATCAACCCTAATGTATGTTTAGTAGGTGGTCTACTTTTTCTAGTTTAACATTCATTGGGGTTCAAAGTAGCATTGGTAATTTTTTACTACTTTACTTTATATTTAAAAATTAGACTTCCCGGGTCTGTTCTTCAAATGCACCGTTTTTTGGAAAAAAAAAAACGCTTAAATTTACATTACAGATTCTCAGCGTGCAATACGTGTTCCCAACTGGTGCCCAAGGCTGCTGAAGGAGGGATACTGCACTGATCTTAAATGCTCAGTGACCTATATAATCATAAAGATTAATAAACTGATGTAATCACAAACTTTTTTACTTCAATTGCCTTGGAGTAATAAAGATTTAAGCCAATAGTTTTGTGATTACCTGACAGCCCATTAAAATATAATGTAAAGACACTCAGTCTCCAACTGCTTTATTATGAGGGTGCCTGAAATACTAGGTGGCTTAATAAGCAGGCTCCATCTCTCTACAATATAATACTTGCCCTTTTCCTAATCAGCATATTTGTGTGTCGCTGGCCTAGTTGAAGGGTGATGATACTAACATGAAACTGAAGCAATTGTGCTGCAAGTTTGATACTGACTTGCCAAGCTTCACAAGTTTGTTGCACGATTGCAGTCCGCATTGCATGACTCCAGATCAACTTTCTTTGCAAACATTCTGCAAGTCTGCTGCAAGTTCTGGTTCAGTTATGTTGTGCAATAGTCCTCCCACCACAGGGGTCACTGTGGCTGAATTTTCATGCTGTAGCCTTGCAGAGCTCTTGCTGTACACTCACCGCTGCAACTTTGCTCTTGCTAGAGATTTGCCACTTAAATTGCTATAAATTGGAAAAGTGTCAACTAGAACTTGTGCTTCAAGTGCTCTGCAAGTGTGCAACTTGCCAGTGAAAGTATGCAGCAAGTTAACACACTTAAAATTCAACACTGCCACAAAAAAGGGAATGGGGGGGGGATTGAGAGGAGTTTTTGTTCCTCTAAAACCTCTGTAGTTGTTATCAGGGGAGCCACCGTCCAATTGGGTGCTGCTGCACTGAATGACCTCCGTGGCCATCTTAAGTGAGGGCAATGCTAATAAACAGCACTGCCCCACTGTAGTTGGTGTGCCTTTGCAAAGTGGATAGTGTAGGGACAGGATCCCCGCTGGCTAGGGACAGTGCACTAAGAGCTAGGGAGAGGTTTCAGAAGTTGAGAAAGGATAGTGCAGGGATACTGTGCCTGGTGCCGCCATCTGGGAACCATAGAGACTTGGGGTGAGGACCTTCCTATCTGGTTACTAAAAGCATCTGCACTGCTGTTCTGCCTAACAGCCACTCCCTTCATCAGATATGTTTCGGTAATGTCGCCTACCAAAGTGTTTGCTCAAGTACAAAGACTGTGTTAAGGCACAGCCAAAGTTGTTTAAAGTGAATGTAAAGTCTTGTTTTTTTATAACAAAAAATAACAAACATGTTATACTTACCTGCCCTTTTGCAGTGGATTTGCACAGAGCAGTCTGGATCCTCCTCTTCTCATGTCCCTTTCCAGTGCTCCTGCCCCTCCCTCCTGTCAAGTGCCCCCACAGCAAGCAGCTTGCTATGGGGGCACCCAACCCAAGTCACAGCTCTTGGCCCCGCCCCTTCTCTTTCCTGATTGGCTAACTGATTTTGATTGACAACCACGGGAGACAATGGCACTGCTGCTGTGTCTCAGCCAATCAGGGGGGAGAGTCCCAGATGGCCGAGGGACTTGTGCACATTGCTGGAGAGAGATGAAGCTCAGGTAAGTATTAGAGGGTGCTGGGGAGGCTGCTACACACAGAAGGCTTTTTATCTTAATGCATGGAATGCATTAAGATAACAAAACCTTCTGCCTTTACAACTCCTTTAAGCGGTAGTAAAGTTTTGAAAGTAAAAAAAAGAAAAAAATTCCCCATGCAAGGCAATGTTTTAATGTGATAGTATGCATCACAAACTAGCACATTATGAAAGACTTACCTTAAAATGAAGCCTCCAGCAGCGCACTGTCATTGCTGACAGGGCTTCCATCTTTACCCGGTCTTCCTTTCAGGTTCGCAGGCTCTGCCCATCTGAGTGGGTGAGCCATGATGATGTCACTCCCGCGCATACACACGGGAATCATGGTTTATGGCACAGAGCTCTGAAGGGAAAGCACGGTTATGCTGTTCCTTTGAAGTGCATGTGCCGGTAACGTCACAGTGCATGTTTGGAGATATTCATTTTACCTACAGGTAAGTTTTATGACAAGCTTACCTGTATGTAAAAATGTCATAAACGAGTTTACTACCAATTTAAGAGCTGTTATACCCATGTTGCCTGTAACACTGAGGCTTCATTGCCATAGCGTTTGGAACTGTAAGTGAGCACCTTGCTGATGTCTTCCATGTATTAATTGTTGTTTTTACTAAATAATAATTGTGCCACCTGTATACCCTTACTCCATCTCAGGTACCAATCAACTGGTCCTACCCGTAAGCTGGTGATACGTCAGGAGTAGTTGAAATGTTTTCAACCCACAAGGCTTTGAGAATTTGAGACACACTGGTTTGCATAATTATATGTAGTGCACAGAAATCAACATTAGGGATGCAATATAAAATTATAGAAGTAATGCACTGAAATTGTTCTTAGAGAGCAAAAATAACCATCACCTTTATTTACTCAGGATACAAGTCCCCCTTTTAATTAATCATACTTTCTGTTAAAAAAAGAAAGTAACACATAATTTTGTTTGCAAATGTTTGAGTTTAGTGGTTTCCAAGAATGATAATAATTATATAAAGGTCCAGAGACAGAAATGTATGCCCCAGTCAGTCCCATGTAGAAGACAGTTTAAGTATTCAAACAACATATATACACTATGGCTTAAATGTATTGTGTTAAGAAGATCCACTCTCTAAATTACACAGAATTCCTTTCCATATTATGTCCTTACAAAACGGACAGCTATCCAGTGAAGCATAACACTTTTGTAGCTATTCTCATTATCTGGTATACAAATTGTGCATTATGAAGCTTGGCTCGAGTTACTAGTTAAACAAATTAAAATGAATTGTTAGAAAAGAAACCTGAGATTGAGAAAAGGGGGATTATACGATCCCGACAAAAAAAAAAAAAACTTCACACCATATCTACTGTGTGATTCTCAGAGCAATTCTTTTCATCTAGTGATCATGAGTAGCTTTGGTTAGAAGACATTGCACAACAAAATTGCTATATACCACCATTATTTAGAATTGCATGCATTTTAAACATATGTAATTAAAATGCAAGTGCAAACAGGACAATTTACCTGGCTTTCTAATTGAGGTTATGATAATGATATAATGGGTAAAGACATTTTGTTCTCACTGAACATATGCAAGAGATTGCAATTTTCAGTTGACATTTTATAAACACTTTTTCATCTTTTCAATTAGTATAAAATAAGAAGGGCAGTGGTTTTATATATTAAAAATATATTGCTTTGTAGGCTGTTAAAGATTCAGTCGGTTGGTTTTTTAAGGTCTTTTAGTCAATGGAGCATCCCTTTTTAGTTGTGGAATTAGTAAAGTGTATGTGAAAGAATAGCAGATGTCATAGTGACCTCTGTTGTCGTTGCAAATTTCAATTTTCCATTTCAGCCAATTTTAACCAGCTTTTACTTAAAAAAAATGATGAATGGGTGCAGCAAACCAGTTTCTGACAACACTGTGAAATTATTTAAAGTGTTGGTGGTAGGTTGTCTTCATCCTTTGTTTTAATTTGTAATTGAAAGCTAGTTAAAAAGTTGTGAAATTTGCAGAGTGAGCAGCCTGCATAAAACCTCTACATTGTACACAAACATAATCAGTCACACATTCCAGGAAAACCTATTCTATTATCATTCTTCTTTACCCCTATTTACCAGAGAAATGCATTTAGTGTACCGCCACTTAACTTATATTCAGGCAGTCTTTACCAAGTCAGCGCTATTGGTAATAAAGTATACTAAGTAAAACCCAACTGAAAATACCAGCTTTCTAACTATACAGAGGACTGGGGCAAAAAGCAGAAAAGGGTTCCTATCTTTCCCATTACTTTCAACTGCTTTAGTGATGTAGTACTACCCCCGCAGGGGTCGCTGGTAATAGCTGGTTCTTCCCTAATAGTACAGAGGCTGCCCACCACCACAAGCATAAGTCCATACACTCTGGCTCAATAACTCAGTCCAGGGAATGTCTTTTTGAATGTTATTGTTGTGAGGTTTAAACAGGAGAGGGTTAGGGCATGGGATACTCCAAAAAAATTATTAGCAACAGCAATAAGAGGAAAATCTTCTTTCTAGTCTCTCTGGATGTAATTGGAGACGATGTACAGTCTAAGGCCTCACAGCTGTAAACCATAAGGCAGTTTCTTTGGTATCTGGCTACCTTTTGCCACTGCACAACTGTTGGTACCCACTGAGAATTCCTGGACACTGCATAGTAACCTGGATACTTTCCTCTAGGGTCACACTCCAGGGTTCTGCTGAGGACAGGGTAATAGCCAGAACTCTCATACCCTATGAGATCCTTTTCAGTTCACAATTACCCCTGGCACTTACATCCCAAAAAAGCACACAATCACTAGGAATAAATTCAGTGTCTTTACTCACAAGTCCACAGGACAGAAGCCACCTTCCAGATTCCTCCAGGAACAGTCCAGTGAGGCAGATAATCCTTCTCTGCTTCTTGGTGAAGTCCCACAGCCAGCTTCTCAAGAGATCCTTCCAAGCCCTCATCTCTGACACCGCTGAGGCCTCAAGAACAGCAACATGGTCCATGGGCTGTCTAAGGGCAGTAGCCCCTCATCTTTTTGGAACCCTCCTGGGGAGAAGGAACTATCTCTCCAGGGCTTCAGACTTTTACCATCTCCCCGACAACCTGCTGGTCCCTCCCCTCTAGGGATCGCCTGGAGCATGATAAATATTTATACAGGTTATTTACATCTCCCTCCCTAAATTCTGGAAGCTTCTTCCAGAAACAAGGGGAAGCAATCATACTCCCTGCCTGTAAAACCCTGAACAAACCAGAACATACAATCACTGCTCCTTTGACTACAGAAGGAAAAAAAAAAATGAAATTTGCCCAGCATACTATGCTAGGAGAGTCTACTACAAGCCGTTGTACTATGTCTGCCTTTACTTCTGATGATCTCTGTCTGCAGCTTTTGAACTAACAACAAACTTCATTCCATAAAGAGTCTTCCCATATACAATATAAGTGTTACAACACTTCAATCGTCTACTGAACACTTAAAGAAATATCCATTTAAAACATGTGTATAACAATGTTTAGGTCTACATACATACTATCACATTTGCGGTGCTTTATGGGACACATAAGCATGCTTTGCAGTAAGGCAGATGATTACCAACACACTACAACAAACCTTTTATTGCACCTGCACTTTTTATTCCGACACACCAAAAAGCATTGATAGTTCACATCTATGCATTAGGGTTTACTAAAACACAGGTCTGTTATGGTGCGTTGGGGTGCATCGGGGTGCCATTAAAAACAAAGATTACTGCTCCACGGGCCGCTTAATTCCCCCTTACCTGTTTGTTACAGCTCACAGCACCTATGGTTTATATCTTTGTGTTGGAACATGCTAAAATACAGGTCCTTTGTGGTTTGTTAGGGATATGCATTAGAGTGCCATTCATAATGAATGTCACTTCAACACCATTTATGCATTAGCATGATTATGGTAAGGCATCATAAACTGTGCATTTTACCGTGAGTTACAGCAACACATACCCTGGCAGAATTTATGATTTTTTGGCCATTTTTTAGAGAATATGAAGGATAACACAAAAACATTTCTTTCACTCATGGTTAGTGTTTGGCTGAAGCCGTTAATTATTAATTAATTGTGTTTACTCTTTTTAAATCATAATGACAACAGAAACTACCCAAATGACTCTGATCAAAAGTTTACATACCCTGGTGATTTTTACCTGATAACATGCACAGTTGACACAAAGGGGCTTGAATGTTTGCTTGTAATTAATGTGTGTGTGTATAAAAGGTCAATCAGTTTCTGGACTCCTGGCAGACCCTTGCATCTTTCATCCAGTGCTGCACTGACTTTCTGGATTCTGAGTCATGGGGAAAGCAAAAGAATTGTCAAAGGATCTGCAGGAAAAGGTAGTTCACTAACCATGAGTGAAAGAAATGTTTTTGTGTTCTCATTCATATTCTCTGAAATATGACCAAGAAATCATAAATTCTCACAGGATATGTAAACTTGTGAGCACAACTGTATATATATAAATATATATATATATATATAGGCAATATACACTAGAACATTATGACTTGCTTATTTTAATAATTAGCCCATAGATATGAATAGCAATTGGCAAGCAATAGTAATTTGCCAAGAGAGCATGACCAAAATCTTGAGGTACTGCTACAGTATGTAGCATAGTTTTTGACTAGTTCACTTTGAAGTTGTTGAAGGTACCTTAAGGGCTGTACACAGGGTTCGAATATCGGGCGGCATCGGCCGGTTCAATAGAAACTAGTTGACATTTGGCCCATGTGTACGGCAGCCAGTCCAACAGACACCAGGGGAGATCCATGTAGTTATTAGATAGTACAGTGGCTCCTCCTGAGCTCTTCAGTTTTTCATTCAGCCCGCTGGGTTGAACAGAAAAAAAAACTGTGTGTATCAGGCTTGTATATACAGAAATGTTTATACTACAAAATTATTGGGTAAGCTTAGTGAAAGGGCCTGGCATTTTGTGCATTTTGGATCATACATCTGTGATTAAAATAGGTCATGTCAATCTTTTGCAAGATGTGTGTTCTATTTTAACACAAAAAAATACTCTGTTTTACAGATTGACAAAGAACAGTATGACAGAATCATTGACTTAATTGAAAGTGGAAAGAAAGAAGGAGCAAAGCTGGAATGTGGAGGTGGCACATGGGGTAACAAAGGGTTCTTTATTGAACCCACTGTCTTCTCAGATGTCAAGGATGATATGCGCATTGCCAAAGAAGAGGTATGTTTAAATTAATATAGAATAATAGCTTTTTGTTTACGAAAGAAATTGTAGTATATAAGATTCTGGTGTAGGGGTTGACCATTTTAAATTTAACACTTCAACATGTATTCAGTCTAATGATTTACTTTTTTATAATAAAAAATACACTGACAATTTTTACCAAGCTGTAGAATTATGTGTAAATTGCTGGACACCAGCTTCAGACCAATAATATACTGAAGATGACCTTTGAAAAAATGTTGTTCCACCACCTTACATTTTTTCTAATTCTTCAATGGATATGTGCTTTTCTTTGACAGAAACAAAATTTGATACCGCAGTGTTCTTGAGAACATAACATGCCAAGGTGGTCAGAAACACCAAAAAATGATCAATGGATAGGAATATAATCAGAAACTATGGCATGGATATCTTGCTTTTGGGATGTCCAAAACATTTAAAAAGTCAGGAGCCAAAAACCTACCAGACTCCATTTAACAAAAATATAATTTTTTTAATAGATTGGACTTTTATTATTGAATAAAGTTAATCTTCTATATAATGTATTAGTAGTTAACCTACGTTACCTATTTTATCTTTATAGATATTTGGGCCAGTACAACAGATTATGAAATTTAAAACTACCGAGGACGTAATTAAGAGGGCAAACAACACAACTTATGGATTGGCTGCAGGAGTTTTCACCAAAGATCTTGATAGAGCAATAACAGTTTCCTCTGCCCTTGAAGCAGGAACTGTCTGGTAAGCATTTGCAAATATTATAAATTGTTAGTAGTGAAAAATAACATTTTCAGAAATATTATCAATTACAGAGCCTAACTGCAATAAAAATACTGGTTTTCAAGATTTCAAACCTTGGAGCAGTGTTAAACTAAAAAACAAAAATTCATGATATTGCAGCTTACCAATTCTTAAATGTGGTGGCTGCATTCATTTTCTTTTTCAGGCTTTTTTCCTTTATTTTCACCTGTCAGTAAAGCCTGGTATACACTATTCATTTTTTTTTTGTTCAGCCCGCTGGGTTGTTAGTACAGAGATCTCCCCCACTGAGCTATTGTGTTCTGACAGGGGAACCACCCCCACCAGAACGTATCGGTCAGCGTTCTCAGCCATCGGCTGAGATCGCTGATCAGATGCCGACCAGCAGACCTTTTTTGATCATGCCCCTTCAACAGAAGCTGGCCTTACACAAGGGCTGAATGTCGGCTGGGTTCTATTGAATGCCACCCAATATACAGCCCGTGTGTACGGCCCTTAAGGCTTCATACACATGACCATACAGGGGCCAAACAGCATGCAGATCCTGATTATAGAATCAGCCAGGTCTTGTAATGTATTTCAATAGGTGGCCGTGCATGGAAGTTGCAGGTCCCAGGTGATTAATTATGTAGGCTCTGGTCAGTGTACAACCCCCCGTATGGCCATGTGCATGAAGCCTAAATCTGTTATTTTTTCAGCTTCCTTTAACAGACCAAGCTGTCCAGCAAAAATGGTAGTTAGAAGGCTGAGACAAACCATTTAACACTGAAGGAAAAAACTGTTGCTGTAACAGCTTAAAAAGTCTGACTGGAGATTGCCTTTAATTCATTTGTCCAGTCCATCTAAATCTGTTAGTGCATTTAAAATTGGCCATAGATGAGTACATTTTTTTTTGTTCAACCAGTGCTGTGCAATTGTATTCTGACAGCGGGAAGATTTCCCTGCTGCCAGAATACACTGATCAGTGCTGTAGATGACAGCACTGATCGAGCAAAAAGAAAATTAACAGGGCGGTTGTACGGATCAGTAGATTGACTTCTGTACAACCAACCTGCCTATACATGGATCAAAATGTGTTCAATCCCTGCTAAACCAGAAGAATTTCAATTCATGTATGGCCAGCTTAACACTATCCTCTCCTCAGATTGACAACACTGCTGTCTAAAGGTGTCTCTGTTGCACCTCCATCAACCTAAGACAGAAAGTGTGTTACTGACCAGATCAACAGTTAAAAATAAGGAAAAAAGGCCTAAAAGACTATTGCAGCCACCACATTTAAAGTGGATGTAAACCAACACTCACACAGTATAAACTAATGGCACTGTATTAATGTATGTATACATGCAAACCTCCTGCATGTATCCCTACCTTGCAAGTGTCACCCCCTTCAGAAGTAGCAGCCCCACAAATCTCTGGAATCAGTGGGTAGTTCTCTTTGCTGGATCTCAGTGGGTGGAGTTATGATGTCATAAGACTCCCCGCCCACCTCTACACTGTCCTACTTTGCTATTCCTGAGTTTTGAGAAACATCTAGTCAAAACTCAGGAAAAACACCACGTGACTTCAGCATGCCCAATCATGCTGAGGTGTGGAGCAGCCAATCCTGGGAGAGCTGGAGAAGAAAAGAGGGGGGAGTGTAAAGCTTTGTCTGCTCTGTGCATGAGATAAGAAAATTACCTGTCACTTACACAGCACGGGGAAGAAACGTCTCCTAATTCTCAGTTAGTAGGGTTTCTTACTGAAAAAAGATGGGAATTGCTCAGAGCTGGATTAACTCTTTGTCACAAGACTGGGCACAGATGGCATGACATGCTCTACTCTACTAGGCAGAATTATTAATTAAAAGTTTTTTTGGGGGGTTTACATCCATTTTAAGGATTGGTACACTGCAATATATTATACAGCACTTTTGTTTTTGAGGTGAATACTGCTTAAACCACTTGCCATCTGGAAGATTTACCCCTCCTCATGACCAGGCTATTTTTTGCTTTTTGCCACTTCGTTACTTTAACTGACAATTGAAGGGTCATGCAATGCTGTACAATAAGAATTTTGAAAAAAAAAAAAAACTATATTTTTTACTTTCTGCTATAAAACATATCCAATAAAAAAAATAAATGTCTTCATAAATGTAGACCAGTATGTATTCTGCTACATATTTTTGGTAAAAAAAAAAATCAGAATAAGTGTATTCTGATTGGTTTGCGCACAGATTATAGCGTCTACAAAATATTGTATTTACCTGGAATTTTTTTTTATACTAGTAATGGCGACCATCAGCAACTTATAGTGGGACTGCCATATTGTGGTAGACAATCTGACATTAACTGAAACTTTTGACACTTTGTGGGAGCCAGTGGCCCTAATACAGTGATCAAACTAAAAATATGCACTGCCACTGTACTAATGACACTGGTTGGGAAGGGATTTAACATCTAGGGCAATCAAAGGATTAAATGTGGACCTAACCAGTGTTTTTGTTTTTACTATGTGCTGTTTTTACTAAGGGATGTGGTGGATTTTATTCCCTGCTTTGCAAGGAAACAAAATCCACCACATCCCTGCTGTTTTCATAGAATCAGAATCAGAGCGCTCCAAAACACCAGGGCATCCATCAGCGGCACCATCTTGGTCAGGCTGAGCTCTGTTCTGTGTCTCGCCGATCAGCAGGCAGGTGCTGGTGGACATCCATTGTCTAACACCCGTTGATCGGCTGTGTCTAATCACAGCACATCCATGGCACTGGCGGTGCGTGCGCCCCCTACCGTATGTGCCGGATCACACACTAGGTACCTGATCTGGCACAGGAGAGCAACTCTGCCATCGTACTCCTACATGAGGCAGCACGCCAGTGGTTAATCTGTATGATACTACACATCATGCTTTGCACAAACATTGCAGCCTTTGATATCTACATATAATTTGGATTAAATCTGCAGTGATCCTTTGAAAAAATTAGTTTGGAGCAGACTGGTTTTTAAGTACAGCTTTAAAATCCAAAACTAAGATTACAAAGATTGTTAATGGAATACATGTGTGATAGCTACTAAATAAATGTAAAAAAAATATTTTACGGATATAAACTGTTAATGTTGCAAGTAGAACATTAAAGGTTTAGTATTAGTGCAGTTAGCAGATCCTGGTAAATCATTAAAGTGTTAACAGAATTGCTACCTTTAGTTGTCTTTGGCTGAAGCTGGGAATAAAGAACCTGCATGAACTTGGCTTATTTGTTTGATAGCATACTAAAGGTCACATATTTTCCCAGAGTTGGATGTGTTGAGTGAAGCTGCCCAGTACGTAGCTCTGAGGATAAATGCTGACATAATCAGCTTCTTGAGCAATCTTCAGCCTTCATTATAACAAGTCACATCCTAGACATATTAAATCATACTTCTGAAGTTTTAGTCAGTCTGACTAGGGTATGTGTAGGCCAGTGGTACTGCCAGTTACTGCCCATATATGATGAGCCCACTTTAGTGGCTCCCATGCTCTGTCCATTCCTCCTCAGGTGCAGACTTGCCTAGGTTCATCCTGTGTAGTGTAATTGAAAGAATGGCAGCAGCACACCAAGTTATAACCTTTTTTCAAAGCATCGCCACACAAGCACCTTTCACTGGTGTGTTTCATCCCTAAAGGTTTAATCATAGATTAAGTAGAAACTAGAGAAGATGGCATTTACACACTCTTCAATCACAGACACTATCAAGTGGCATCAGTAAAAACACACATAAACACAGGTTTAAATACACACATAGGGGGACATTTAATAAAACTGGATCACTCAGAATCTGGTGCAGCTGTGCATAGTAACCAATCAGCTTCTAACTTCAAGTGTCTCTAAAGGCTGAAGGTTTTTCAGCCCCCCCAATCCTTGCCTGTGTTCCCTCCAATCCAGCGATGTTTACAATAGCCTCAACTCTCCCTCCTCATTGGCTGACAGTAGAAGGTGCCCATTTGCTATTGCTGCTGTCAATTACAGCCAGTGAGCCAATGAGGAGTTAGCCTCAGCTCTATATGTCTTATGGACGCATAGAGCAGTGGCTCGGGAGCGATCATGCAGCAGTGCCCCCAGAGCAAGTGGCTTTCTCTGGGGGCACTACTCCAGGGGGAACCAAAAAGAAGAGGATCGGAGCTGCTTTGTACAAAACCACTGCTCAGTGCAGGTAAGAATAACATATTTGTTATTTAAAAACAAACAAAAAGGAAACAAAGACTTAATACCACTTTCAGTTTGTTCAATTAAGCTTTGACTATAAAACCTGGAAGCTGATTGGTTTCTATGCAGAGCTGCATCAGATTTTGAAGGCTTCAGTTTTAGTATGTATGGGTGAGCACATGTGCAATTTGGAGAGTGAAGACACAACTCCCTTGAACGTGCACAGTCTGCATAAGTGCTGCACTCTACATTCTATACTTCCCACCACCCCTCTTTGTTCTCTGCACTGTATGTTTTGAATACCATCCACTTATATTTAGGGTTCTAATTAAGCTTTTACAAGAAAAAAACCTAGAAGCCGATTGGTTACTATGCACAGCTGCAGAAGATTCTGTGTGCTCCAGTTTTAGTAAATCTTCTCCATAGAGTAACACAACATGTTAGAAAATTCTGTATATAGCCCTGCAGAACAGACAGTGCACAGTCCACATGGACTTTGCTGCTTAACTGCAGACAGGAAACAGGAACTTTAATTATGCAGAAAAAAGTTTTACCACAGAGATCAGCTATAAACTTATAAATACTGCCATCTACTGGCTGAAGAATATATCAGTAGATCTACAAAAATACATTAACATTGTATTTCAACACAAAGGCGTATTTATCAAGCACTAAATCGGACATTCTGCAATCATTCTCTGCAGAAGTCCATGTGTTTAAAATGAGGGTGAATGATTCTATATCAGAGAATTGTGCATTATAAATAGACCCCTAAAGGTTTTTGGCAATGGGCATTTTTCATTAAAATGCATGTAGCTGTATTCAAATGGAAAATGTGTGTAATTGTAAAGCTCAATTAAAGTCAGTGGGATTTGGCTGACCTGCATTTGCTGTGATTTCCAAATGCATGTCAAAAGCAGGAAAACATCACCCATCAACATGAGCCCTAACACTGTTGATATTAACTGTATGCTCAGTAGTAATGTCATTGCTAAAATTGCAGCCAAAAAGATGTAAAATATTTTAAGCCGCTCAATGATACAAACACACCCAGTTACTGGGCTTGGTGCTGTACAACTAACACATGTATAATAATTACACACATAAGATAAAAGGGAAATGGAGACAGAGCTACATTTGTCAGCTAGTAGACTTTCCTGTGTTTTCTCGGAAGGATTGTATACCAGTCTAACCTTTCCAACCTCTGACGGTGCTCCTTTGATCTCCGTTCAAAATCTTTATTAAGTGGGGATAGAAATTCAACATGGAAAACATATCAAAAGCATTTATTTTTATAAATGAGCCACATATTATGGGAGAAAAGTCTGATTTTCTAACAACCGGAATAACTGGACAGTATTTCTCACCTGCTGATAATTCTGGACTTTCATCTAAGTACAACATGGCAGAGCTTCTGAGAAGAAGATAACTGGAAGAAACACTGGAACTTAGCATCACTGAATAACCTAGCGTGTACAGTACTCCCACAGTCATCTATATAAAAGAGGGTATTAATTAAACTACATACACTATCATTACAGTAACTGCTCTTTTAGGATATAATAGTGACTTGCACAAAATTGTATCTTCATAGTATACTGGCATTATCATTATAGTATTATTTTCTAAGGTTATTATGTAACCCATTACTATCAAACTGAATATCTGCCATCATTAAAGCTGGTCATAAAGATTGTAAATAGATATATGTGCAACGTTCATTTCTATTATGGTGACTAATATATCTATTTTTTTTTCATTTGGCCATGTCTGTATTGCAGACAGCTGATTCAAGCATAAAATGTGCCCCCTGTGCAGAGGAAAAGGAGGCATGCCTGCTAGCCTGTAATCATGCCCCAACCTGCCACCTCCTGCCTTCTACATTCTTTTTAGCTTTCTCCTGGGTGTAGTAGTTTAAACTACATGTCAGGTCAAAAAACAAATGCATTACATATTTGCAATACATGTAAATTTGCCTATGTTTAACCTCTTTTAAAAACCCCTCCATGTACAGTAAAACACCCTTTGATCTGCCAAAATTTTGCTTTGCTCCTAATTTTCATATGCTGACCGTTCAAAATTAAATTACAAGAAATGGTGTCAGCCCTGCCCTGTTTTCTTTTGCTAAACTAGTGAATACCTCCTCAACATAAAGCCCTCTACAACATAGAGAGTATTTGTTCTGTAGGTACACAAGGCTGTTTAGGGCAAATGAATGACTCTTACTGGTATTAAACATCTGTATAAAAGTCCATGAGTTTAATGCCCAATGATAAACAACAAGTTCATCAGGAAATGGAGTCACAAGAGCAGGGGATAAAATTGACACTTCAGGGTGAGCCTTCAAGTAGAGAGTAGAAACGGTCTCCAATGAACATGTAAAATAGAAGTTAAAGAGGCGCCTCTGAGGGTAGACTGTTAACGGATTTATTGCATAAAAATGTTAAAATACAGTCACATTTTGTGATGTATACTCACATCAACAGTCCATGTTCGATGTGGGGGGAGTCAAGCGCTCGCACTGCAGGTATTTTGGCACCACTCTGTGGGATTCTTAGCTGGGTGGATGGTGAGGAAGGACCAGGAACGAGAGCTGGAACGCTGGTGTGGTGACTTCACTGGACGTGATCACAAAGCGTTTCAAAGCATGTGCGCTCCATCATTTACTGAGGACAATTAATTTCATACCAGAAAAAAATCTTGTGTGTACATTGTAACTTTTGGCCCTTTAAATGTACACAAAGGATGCTGCTTATAGGTGATCATAGGAGAGACAACAGTCCTGGATCAAAACCATACGTATATTTTTAGTCGCTGTAGGGCTCCAAAACCCCTTACTTCAGCAGTAATTGTAGCCGACTCAACTGATATACTGTGGCAGGCTTCCTTTCCCCTATATATGATGCGAGTACACTTCACAAAATGTGAGTGTATTTTAACATTTTTTTATACAATAAATCAGTATTTGTTCTGCAGTCAAAGAAAATAATTGGGAGGTCCAAAGGGGCTCTTTGAGATAAAAAAAGGGACAATGAACAGGACAGCTCTGAATTTCTGACCAGATTAATAGGTATTTTTAGCAATTATTAAATAGATATAAAATATGCTTTCAATTAAATATTTAACAGAGCAAAGGCAAACAAGTAGAGTTTATTATTCATAGGGTTAACATATGCTTTTAATAAATTGAATGTAAAAGACTAGTGCTTAATGTTGAGTCATATGGCCAAATTAAATTTTCACAAACACTTTAAATCATAAATTGAATATCACAAACACCAGAGCAATCCCTTGCTGATTCTACAATCTTTTCCGATGAATATATATGGATTGTTGGGCCGCATCTTTAGCTCCTGGCATTGGTGTGTGTGTAATGTGCTTTTTCTTTTTCGTCTCCCTCCCAGCACATTATTCTTCCACTCCCAGCTAAGCAAGCCCATTAGGATTTATGAGCAATTTACTTCCCTTACTTTTAGTGACTGTGTTTGACTTGCTAAATTGCCTTAATAACACCCTGATTAGTTGCTTTCCAAAATTACAGTGCCCCATTCCAAGTCTAAGCTCAGCCAAGCTCAGTCTGCAGCCACAGTGCAGAGTAAGCATACTACTGCACAGCTTCTGGCTGACATACAAATACTACCTGCTAATTCTCTCTTACTAGGAAAGTGCTGAAGATGTAGAATGACTATACAGATACAAGAGTGTTGACTAGGAGTAATCAAACTTAGCCATATAATTCTGCCACTGTTTTGAAATAAGCAATGGGACCCAGGGACAAATAGGGAGTAGCTGGGATCAGGCATAAAGCGTCAGACAGTGAGGCCTCATTCACATTGGCACTCTTGCAATGAGATTTTCTACATAGAGGAGAAGATATATGGGAAGTATAAACACATTTTATAGAGTTTAGAGATTCAAATCAGATTATAGATGCACATAATTCTATTTTCTCTAATCGAAGTGTAGCGCCCTCCTAGGTAGATGCTAGAGTGAGTGTATATAGTTTTTTTGTTTCTGTGCTTAACAGGGGGCAGCTAGGCAAATCTATGTGCTGTCTGCTTAACAGAGAGCTGTGATTGATTGATAGAGCCTGCTCAGTGTTCTGGTGCTGCTCATGCTGTCTTGAAAAGTCCACACTGATCCAGTAGCTATAGAGTATACTGGATAGTAGGCAGAAACCTGCCAATTAGAAGGGGAAGTGCCCCAATGCATGCTGGGTTACTGTATTTATATCTAAAGAGCACATGGGCTCTGAGTCTTCCTCTACAGAGAGAGGTCCAGGTGGGGAGGGGGCCTGCCGCCACTGCTCAGAGCAGGCTGCCATACGGCCACAGTTGGTCACCCTGAGGGCCTGAAGCATCGAAGCTGCAACCCATGGTTCTTGAGAGCTGACTGAGGGAAGATGTCCATGGATCCAGTCTGGTACTACTGAAGAAGGCTGCCGTGAGTGCTTCAGGAGCCTTGAGAGTATAGACCTCCAAAGGGGATCCCTGGGACTTGGGCTGTTAGATCCCCTTCTGAGTGCTAGAAGTCAACTGCTGGGTGCTAGCTGAAGGGGGACACTGGCTAGTGTCTTGAAGAGGCAAAGTACACTGAATTCATTCAGCTACAAAGGGACCTGTTCATTCCATACAGGTGCTGTATGGTCCTACTAATAATCTACTACACAGTTCTATTGAGAAGTTGTCCTCACCTTTGAAAAGTTAATTTGGAATATCCTACTAATTCCCTTCTCCTCTCCAAGTTAACCAAATAAAACATAAAAACACATCCCCTAGACTGGTTATTGGAGACAACGAGCGGAAGAATGTGTGCACCTGGCTGTGTGAAAATACCCAGTAACTGGCTGTGGATTAATCAGTGGGAGACCCAGGCACCGATATTCAAGCGGGGGTATCGCTGCAGAAGATAAACTGATGGAACCCAAACACAAGTGAATGCTAAGTTTGAATGACACCATTAAAAAATGTGTTGTATGGGCGGTCCGGGAGTAAACACACTCCACTGTATGTTTACACCCAGCTACCTTCGATCTGCTCCACCTAAACGAAAGGTTTAGTAAGCCTGATCAGACCTGGAGGAAGGGACGAATGGATCTTCCGATGAGGTCAGCCTCAAAAACAGGCAGACCTAATTGGAACACCTGTCCTAAGGAGGTCTTAATACAAACCTCCATGCACCTAGAACTTGTTCTGACCATTCCCTGGGTCACTGATAAAAGGTCCAACAATAGCTGTAATAAGAGGAATTCCAGCTATAGATATTTTACAATACAATACTACACTGATCCAGCTTGTAAATATGTATATGCGTACCATACCTGGCTGATGCCCCCGGAAAGCTGCAAATTACTGAAATACTGACAGCACTACTCAAGTGATCTCCTTTTGCTTCTGGGACCCATGCCATTAAGCTGCCCTGCTACATTCTAAACACAGGAGGTCTGCTGCTAGGCACAGGCACCATTCAGAGAATACTTTGCATGTCCTGAATGAATGCAAAACTTTCTCTGATTGGACAAGGTTGAGAGCATGATGTCATCATCCCACCTTTCCACCTCGCCCGATCAGAGAATGCTTTGCATTTATTTAAAAAACACACCACATTCTCTGAATAGAACCCATACTGGGCAGCCAACCTTCTGTGTGTAGAATACAGCAGGGCAGCTGCTTGCTGTGGGACCTGGAAACAAAAGGAGATCACTGTAGTAGTCATTTTAAATGAAGAATTAAAATTATTATTTAAATGTTTCACCTGCATTACTCTGGGAGACTTAAACATCTGAGCCCCAGTTCACACTGAACGAAATTGGGCTACTTCAGCATGATTTCAAAGCCACAGGACAGTGCAATTTCATCTGCGGCTTGCCAACATCTGTGTGATTTCATGCACAGGCTCCTGCAGAAATTTCATCCAACATTTTGCCTGTACCTCTGTATAGGCTTTCAGTTAAACAGCTGGAGGACATGTCAGTGGAGTACAAGTGCATTAGAAACTACTAGTCCAATTGTTATGGTGGCAGATGGGATTTGTAGTTTATTCATTCACAGATCCCTAAGATTGAATGGTGGTGCTGTGCGGGCGGAGCCTCACACAGCCATGCCAATTTTAAAGCAGTAGAATCCCCACATGCTGGGGGAGGGAACTCAGGGGTGAGGTGGGTCCTTATGAGCATAAATATGTTCCAGAAGGTGAACTAAGGCCCCATACACACTATTAGATTTTCTGCAGAGTTTTGTCTTCAGATTTACCAAAACCATATAATAGGAGGTCAAACCTTAAGAGTTTCAATTTGTATGCAATCAGGCAGGCCCTTGCACTACATGGTTTTGGTAAATCTGAAGACAAAAATCTGCAGAAAATCTAATAGTGTGTATGGGGTCTTAGCCTTTAAACCAGAATCAGGGAAATGATTGCCCTGCAGGTCCCTGGGTACAGCTTTCTCTTTTGCAAGCCCTCAGGAGATCAGTGATCAACACACCATTCAAACCTTTACCTTTGTAATTGGTAAAATGTTTAATTAAATAAATGTGTAGTTAGAGACAAAAGTGTGCATCTTTCTGCATGTCTTTCTAAACATATTTCAAGCTAATAAACTGTAGTGGTATGAGGAAAAAATATTACTAAGGTTTACAGCATCAGTTTGATCTATGACATTTTTTCTGTCTTTTATACTTCATTTCATTTTTTTAAGAATTCCATTGTTTTTGTTTTTATTTATATTTCAGGATAAATTGCTACAGTGCCCTGTCCCCACAGTGTCCATTTGGAGGATTTAAAATGTCAGGAAATGGACGTGAAATGTAAGTGATTATATAGACAGACCTTTAGTATAAGATATTTAAAAAGGGATCATCTCTTAGAGTCACTGTAATTACCATTACTTTACTTTTGTTGTTTGGAAGCTAATTCAAGCTATCCCAAACCTGTACCAGCAGAAACTGAGTCGTCATTGTGTGTGTTTAGGCCTAATTTAAATTGTATTATGCATTTGCCTGGGCATGTTTGAAACATCCACCATTTCTATATTCTCCACAAACATCCAGATTGCACAGGCCACAACAGGAGTAACTAATGACTGCATATACAGAGCAATGCAAAAAATATATGTCCTTGTGTAGTATCCTTGATTGTACACAAATAGATATTCACTGCCATTTGCAACTAAATTCAATCCTTCAGATAATTAGGTCTTAAAGCTGAAATCCAGGAATTCAGCAACTTTGCAAAAAGCAAACTATGAGTTAAGTCCAATTAGGTGCATGTCACCTCCAGGACTTATCCCTATTACAGGTTTATTGCACTCCCGGAGGACACACTCCGGGCGTGAGAGGAGAGATGCGCGCAAATAAGCTATGCCTGCCCCTTCTCTGCCCATTCACAAAAGCCTTTGTATTTTTGTGATAATACAAATGCTTCTGTGAATGGCCAGAAGGAGGGGAAGGGTGGGCATAGCAGTTCAAGCAACTCTGCTATCTAAGACCACAGTGAGCAGCTTCAGAGATTTGGAAGTTATCTTCCTGGAGCACAATAAACATGTCAGATGTGAATAATTGAGACAAGTCTATGAGGCAGCAGGCACTCCATTAGACATAACTCATGATAAGCCTGCATTTTTTACAAAGTAGCTGAATTCTTGGAATTCACCTTTAGATGACCAAGCCAGCCAACAGAATCGTAGCAATATATAAAGAGGGGCATTGGCCTATTTTAACGAGAAGCAGTTATGGCTAGGCTTAGTGAGACTCTGATGTGTGCTGGGTTACTTATGAAAGAGTTGTATATGTAATCTTATTTAGGACGAATTACTTTGTGTTTTTTATCTTCAAAGTAAGATTTAGGCCTCTTTCACACTGATGGACCGATCCGGTCCGCCTGTCAGTTTTTCAGGTGGACCTTATCAAACCATCCATAGCTCTCAAAGGAGCAGCAGATGTCAGCGGGCATGTGTCCGCTGACACCCACCGGCATTCGATCCAATCTGGGCCTCCAAAAACAGACAATTGGGGATCCGTTCCCCATCCACTTAGCAGATCAGATAGAACGACAGTCAGATGGAAACAGACAAGTGATCCATTTCCATCTGACCGCCCCAAAGCATGCATAGTGGAGCAAACACGGACCTGTCATCCACTTGCTCAGCGGTGATCAGCAGACAGATTTCTCACTGAGCAGGCGGATCTGCTTTAGGGAGTCTGCTCCATCTAAAACGGGCCTAAAGAGTCTGAGACATCTAAAATTGAACATTTGCTACCATATGCACTGCTTTACATCACATGCTGTCTCCTATTTACTGACAGAGCATAAAATAGTAGATTATAGATTTCTACAAATTAAGCATTATTCAGGGCTTCATCCTCCTCTTCCAGAGGACACCTGGTCCAAGTGTTTTTTTTTTACTTACTTTTTTTTCTGATGTCTTTTGGCCAGTCACACGAGGCACTAAGTTCCTGAGTTTTGTTCCTCTTCAGTCTTATTCCAGGGCTTGGTGGTCCTGGATGATGCCCGCTCTCTGCATCAAAATATTGAGAGTACAGGGCACTGTTATGGCACCTTCTCAGACGGTAAAGCTATAATGGCTGCAATCTTAGGAGTTAATTTACTAAAGGCAAATACACTGTGCACTCTTCAAGAGCAGTTGCTCCAAAGATTAGCAAATGAGCAGAAGCTCGGCTTGACTTCCATCATCCAATCAGGTGTAAGCAATAATGCAAATTTAAAATTTTCCTTGCACGTGATTGGGTATTCTTTGCAATGTGAAGCTTTACCTCGTTTACTAAGCTCTGAAGTAACTGTACTTTGCAAAGTGCTCAGTCTATTTGCCTTTAGTAAATCAACCCCTTAGTCTGTCCCCAGTTATCTGGGTTGAAAGACGCTGGGTAAGAATAATGGGAAACTTAGATCATCTTGTTGCAGAGATAAGGTACTATATGGTACAAGATAGAGGGTATGTATTGCAGCCTACCCTGGAGCTGACCGTTAAAGTAGAATTAGACTTATTAGACTTAGAATTAGACTTATGTTTTCAGCATGACTCTGTGCCGTGATGGTTTTACTCCTGTGCACATGCATGGGAGTAGTGTCAACATGGCCCAGCCCGTTTACCCACAGGTATCCAGAAGTTGGCAGACAAAGAAAGAAAAAAGAAAAAAATCAGCAAAATTGATTAATCAGTCCCTTCTGAGGGCCATGTCTCAACCACAACTTGCTAAGGACAACTTTGGCATTAACAGGCTGTTCTGTTGCTGCTACCTTGCTAGCGACCACCAGCAACAGGATCGCTAAAGTGACAAGGCCCTTAATTTGCAGCCCTGAACTACAGCCCCTGGGTTCCCTATGGTAAATATGGCCGTCCAGGCAGATTTGTAGTGTTGGAAATCAAATCCCATTTTACAAGAGGGTTGGAAATGGAACACATACTAGGTGAAATGCTTAGGCTGATGTTCCTGAAATCCGTTTGAAAATGCTAGTTGTCCTGGCTGTCCCTGTCCTCAGTACTTTGAGTTACTGACCTAAAACATGCATGCAGCAAATCGGAAAACCTAATCTGCATACCCGTTCCATGTCACTGACTCAGAAATTACAACATTCAGATGAATGAGAGCCAGGAAACTAGCACTTTCAGGATAGGACAGCAGTGTCCTCTCTGTATTTATCTAAGCACATATTTATTTTATTATTAAATAAATTGTAATTCCACTTATAAAACAAACAGAACATCAAATATTGCATTTACAGCTCAAGTACAAAAAAAAAAACATTTTGTTCTTTACTTGATTTAAGGTGTTGTCTTGCTCACCAGGAGCACACATGGAAAACAAAAGGGTGTGGGGCAGAAAGGAAGAGAAAGAGAATGGAAATCTAGTGAAAAAATATTATTAAATACTATTTAATAGTTGGGGTTTGTTTCAGTATTGTGCTTTTAGTACAAATTAGCAAATCCATGTTAAATAAGGACATGGCCAGAGTGTTTGCGCTGTTCAGGTAAGCATGTTTAATTAGCAGATGCAGCTACTGATAAATGGGCAAAGGATACATGACCTTACATTTTTCAGTTTTGCAACAATACAATACAATCCCTGTCCCCATCCTGTTTATCACTGTCACATCATGAATGTCCCTGTGTTTCTCCTTTGCAGTTACAATAAATTATCATAAGATCCTGGGAGGGCATGATAGTAATACAGTGATGGCAGATGAGAACATAGCAACTAGAAATTAGATTGTAGGAAAACAAAAGAGAAATGGATCATTTACAAACCGAATAGGTGACAGTTCAGCTGATACTTTATTTAGTAAATGTACCTGTTTTTGCATAATATAGACAATGTCATTCATATAACACAGTACATGAAAAAAGGAAATACTATAAAATCTATGTTTTTCCTCTTTTTACAGCTTCCATAAATTAGTTTAGCATTCTGTACATACAATAGTGCATGCTTACATTTATATATACTGTATGCTTAAAGTGAAAGTAAACCCGCCTATCGTTTTCAGCCAAGGAAGCTGTCATCTTGGCCTCTGTTTAATCTTCAACTGCCAGGATGCTGCACATGTGATTAATTATAACACCAGCCATTGGATAATTCGACAATTTGGTTGTGAGCACAACCATTGTGACGGTTACGGCACATGCTGGAATTGTAACTGTTTTCCAAAACTGTTAAATCAATGGGTTTACTTCTGTTTTAACGCAGGTGGATGTGCAAAGCCAAAACTGTGATCCAAGAAGAACCTCAGCTATTTAGTGTTATGACTCTTAGTATTTTTTTTTTATATATTAACCCTTTATTTTTCTATTTTAGAATGGCCGACAAAAAAAATAAAATAAACTAAAGCCTGCCATAGACGATTCAAATCTTGGCCAGTTCAGCAGGAATAAGCCGAAATTCAAACCATCTATGGGCAGACTGAATGTGCCCAAATTGGTCGATTGATCAACTTGGGTACAATCAGCCTGCCAGATTTTACGTGTGATTATTGCTAGTGGCTGTTATAGCTGCTAGAAAATACCACTGTGTTCTCCTAGCTTCACCCGCCCCCTGCCAGGAGAACAAAATGGCTCTGCAGGAGGAATTTCCTTGTCAATACTGCATCCGTGGTTGCAGGAAAGGAAATCGATCCATCTATGGCTGGCCTACCACATATACCCCACTCAGTCTGTACTAAATGATGAACATTTTATCCAGTGAAGTCAATGGGGTTATTTACTAGAGGCAAATCCATTTGCACTACATTTGCACTGCAAGTGCATGTGGAAGTGTACTTGGAAGTGCAGTTGCTGTAGATCCGCGGGGGACATGCAAGGAAAATAAATAACAGCATGTTTGCTTGTACATGATTGGTTGATAAAATCAGCAGAGCTTCCCCTCATTTCAGATCTTCCCCTCAAATTTACAGCGACTGCACAGTGTAGTGCAGAGTGGCTTTGCCTTTAATAAATCAACCTCATAATATAAAACATAAAAAGTAGATAATAAAAAAATAATGAACTATAGTACGCAGCCAAATAGCTCACACACACATAAACAAACATTCTCTAAAGATTCAATGTTAGTTATATTACCTGTCTTAAAAGTCTGATTCACAATAAAAGAAAACTATTATAATTAAACACAGAGATATGATTTTATCAGTATTTGAAATATTTTTACTAAATGGCATTGCTCTTAATTTTTCAAAATCTATGAATAATGATAACAACAAAACAACAACAAATATTATCTTGAGAAATAGTGTATTATTTTTTGGCACAGTTTCTTCGGGCATAGAAAATTGTCATCCTGCCATATTCTTAAACAAAACCCTTCATTTAAGTCTAAGGCCTACACTTAACCCTGTATCTTAGTTCAACTTCTGACATATTTCTTCTCAAACTAACTCCTAAACATAACTAATAAATTAACCCATGGGCGTAGCAATATGATTATCCATATGCTTTGTTTATTTGCATTTGCAAGTAGGCAGTAAAACAGTACTAGATGCTCTGTTCATCTGGGCTTATAACAATTGAAGAGTCAGCCGACCTCAGCCCTTGCTTAGCACAGACATCAATTTTCCTGCTTTCCAGCATCAGCAAGAAAAGAGCACTATAAAGTAGTGTTTTTCATTATGATGATAGTTATAATGCACTGTTCCTGTAAGTGTTCCCTATGACACCACTCATGAGTGGTGCTAAAGTTTGAGTATTTTTGAAACGTGATTGAAAATCAAGTATTTCTGCTTAATGAAGCCGATATCAATAAATAATGCATAATGGCAAGCAGTCCTGTAAAAGTAATCTTCAGTTACAGGCACATTTTTTATTTACAGATCTGAATGCAGTGCTATTGTTTTCTATGGGCACTTGCATAAAGTGCCCAAAGATTGGTAAACTTGTGCCGCGTCCAGATCTGTATGAATAAAATAGAAAAATCAGCATCCAAGTTCAGTAATTTATGCATATACAGTATGCATAAAAGCATGTGTAACTGCATGTACATGCATGCACACGTACATATGTAAATTTAACATAGTCGTTTCCTTACGCGGGATCTTTCTGCCAGCCTCTGACAGCAAGATCCTTCGTATATGATCAGTAATTGAATTACTGCCATGTGCATGTAGCCTAAGTATGTTACATTCTGTGCAAAATGCCAATAACATTATAAATAAAACAATAATAAGCTATAGATAGCAGAAGAAGAAAAGAAAAAATCTACTTTTGATGTGTGTATTTCTGAGAATAATAATATCAAAGAAAATGTTAAATTATATAGATAGTTACTGTAAAGGCCAGTTATAGGTGGGGGCAGGTGACATTTGTTTGTACTAAATTATATAGATAGTGTTTGGTTAGTCAAGAAATATTGTCCGTACTTCTGTCTACTGAGGACTAAAGTATGAAATAATTCAAAATAAATCTAAGACTTGTAAAACTTAAGGTTCAATGAAAAAAGGGGATTTAGAAGGTTTTAAGAGCAACAAAATAATAAGAAGTGTACGGTATAGGTCTTTACTATTTTGTTTTTCCAAACTGTAAAAATACAATATGAAATGAAGTGTGGAAAGGACAGTCCTGGATTTCGGCAGTACAGAAATTCTAAGAGAGGATAGAGCACAAACAAGTGCTTTCATTCTTCTTAAAAATGTTGTGTTTTTCAATCTAACACAAATGTTACAGTGGCCCAAGTCATGGTATTAATTTTTGTATTTATTTTATTTCCATTAGGGGAGAATATGGCCTACAAGAATACACTGAGGTGAAGTCCGTTACCATAAAAATTTCACAGAAGAACTCCTAAACATCTACAGATTTCTCCTTTTCTTTTCCCGTCTTAAATTTGCAACAATCATGTAAAAGAGTGTCATGTTTTTGTAAAAACAAATGTAAAACAGTTTTAAAGCCTATATCTACATTTACAGTCCCTTTAAATAATTCATTAAGGGCCAAGTTGGCCTAAATGAATGAATTACTGCACTACAAATTGTGCTTGCTGAGAATGCTGTATGTAGCTTCAACTATATACAATATGCAGTGTTGTGTTTTGGCAGTGGAATGAGGACTTCCTGTCCCAATCCCAAAACAAAATTTAGTTGGCTGAGCGCTACTCAGCTATTCATAAGAAGCTTTGTATTTTATGAAAAAATAAAAAACTTCCTCTAATCAACTGGGGCAGAGATTGTGACGCCATGCTTTCACCTCTCTCAGGTAATCACAGACAGTTTTTGTTTCATTTATAGAATACAAAGCTTCCCATGAATGCATGAACACCACTCAACCCAACTATTTTGATTGAGGAGTAAGATGGGGAGTTCCCGTCCCACTGTAGGAACACAGTGCTATACTTTATGTAGCCCAGCAAGTGCACGTTAGTGCAGCAAATAGTTTGTTTGTGCCAACTTGACCTATATGAACTAGTTAAAGGGACATTAAATGGGAAGTTAGGCTTTAAGGATAAAAAGTAATTCAAATGATATTCAGATATACAGTAACATTAAATCTGAGGAACATTTGAAAATAAACCACAATGTACAATTCATACTACACAGCCTTATTGAAAGAAGAGCTGCAGCAAAATACACAACTTAATCATGAATACATAAAGTGGAGGTTACTGCCTTTTATTTTTGAAAGCACAATTTAGGTGAACTAGTAATAACTCTTTAGGAAATTTTAGGCCTTAACACTGAAATGAGGCCTGTATCATGATCCTTTTTCTATGTGATCCTGACAACAACTAATTAATAAATACTGTGTAGTTTAACTCACCAGTAAAACTCTTGATTCATGTTATTAGGAACAAAAACACTAAAAAGAAATTTCATTGCATGTACTGAGCAGGCAACCACCTGATAAAAATAAACTCCAGGTTTTCATAACGTGAGATTAAATAAGCTTAATAGTGATTTTTAGTCTAAATGTAGATCTCCATTAACAAGGCACTGTAAAGTGTGATGACTGTAAGTAAAGTGTAGAATGTAGAGGAAAGTGAATCACTATGGGTCACCAATCAACATCCAGGTAGGGTTGATTTACAAATATCTCTGAATAGAAGCTTATACAAATAATAATGGCCCCACAACTCCCAGCCCCCCATCCTCCAGCTTACAGGCCCTTTGACTTGCTTAATGCCAGTCCAAATATCCTTTGGTTTGGTAAGAGTGCTTCATGAAGGGAACCAAGAAAAAAATAGATGTTCCTCCCTAAACTCCACCTGGATGCTGGTGATGTATGATGGCTCTTCCTTTTTAATGTCCCAAGAGGAGGATGTGGTAAACTTTAGTGAATATGTGCAAGTGACCGGGTAAATAGTTGCTTCCCCATCCTGGTGAACTAGCAAGGTGCTATTTATACCACTTCTCCACTCACTGAGATTTGTGTTTACAAAAAATGCCAGCTTAATATGTTTGGAGGGATACTTTTATTTCCCTTTCTACTTAAAATGTTTTTTAAAGATTCAGACTCACACTAGAACAATTCATCTCTAGCAGTACCTCATACTAGCCAGTCAGATTACAATTTATTGTTGGCCGATTAGTAAAAAAACAAATCAAACTTGTTGTTCTGAATTACTGTATGTTATGCAGTCATTACACTTTACACTGGTTTAGTTAAGGGTATGTTTAACCAAGGTCAGAGAATCTTGTCCTAGCTGGCTCCAACAGCTTCCAAAAATGATCAGTTTGGTCTAGTGCTAAACTCATTTATTGCAAGTATGTCAGCCTTTGTACTCCTCTAACTCACTCTAAGGGCTTGACTTCTCCATCTTTGTAGTTAAACAACCCTAAAAACTTACTCAAGCCCTTAAAGTGCATCCAGGGTCAGAAGAACACACAGAAAATATTTTTAATGCATAATCATTTTAATCAGCATCATATGCGGCCATTTATTTTACAGATCCCAACAGTTTAATTTTAAGATTTGGTGCAAGAATGTGTTACAGCTGGGACAACTGCTACTTTTTAAATCTTGCATTTTTTGACTGTTTGATTTAGAAACCATACAGAGACTAAAGGAAATTTTGTCTTTAAATCCCGTTTAGTGCTATTCCATGTTCATGTGCACATAACTATCACTAGTTTTGTTTTTTCCTATGCAGGCCTCATATAACTAAACGCTAATGTGTTATACTTATAATGTGCTCAGAATTGTATGTTGTAATGTTGGTTGTAGATGTAGCTACAATGATTAAACTCCCATGCTACCTACTAATTGTAGAGTCGTTTTCATTCAAAGGTTTGCTTTCCAAACTACTACAACAAAGTGCTACATGTAATTGATAAATTGCCTGCAATTCTAATGTGAACCATAAATACATGTGTTGTATTTGGTGAATGATGTTATATTTTAATCACATATGTAACACTGCAATATCTATAGTTTCACAACATATTACAAAATGATTGCAACCAGTATATTTTATAATTCCTATTCCTAAGACTCGAGGAGCAAATCTTAACATTTGATATGAGAGTTGAGAGCTTGCCAGCCTTTTCCCACAATTCTCTATTGAACATTTTGTTTTCTATCACCTTAAAAAAGGAATTACAAGGTTTGCATATTAAATCATTCTGGATTTAGGCGCTCCTGATGTTTGCAAGTGGCTGTGCAAGGTTCATACAGGCACACTGCATCTGTAGAGCACTGTAAAACGAACATACTAATGTTAACCTGTGCTTTGCTTCTACTCCATATGCTTAGGGAATGAAAGGGACATCCCAAGTACTTCTAAGTATTCTGAAACATACCATTCATTCCCTTTACCCATTTGACAGCTCTGGTGGGTGGCAGTTGGCTACTAAGTTCTCTCACATGGGGACAGGGCAGAGTTCCAGTTGCAACTTGGAACTTAAGCCGGCAATAGACAGATTAAAATTCTGCCAGTTCAGCAGGAACCAGCCGAATGTCAATCTGTCTATGGGCAGGCTGCTTGTATTGAAGTAGATCCATCTATCAACTTCAGTACAACCAGCCTGTCAGATCCCTGCCAGTACAACACATCGCTGCGGGAGGAATTCCCTCATCAACACTGATAATATTGATTGGGGAATCAATCAAGCAATTTTCTTTCCTGCAGCCACGAATTGCAGGAAAATTAAATGCATTATCTAGGGCTTGCTTTATCCAGAGGTTCTATACTATATACTCCCATTGATACAAACTTTGCATTTGGATAGGACTTTTAAGGTGCTACATCAATTTTTACCCATATATAACAATACATCATAAGATATGTATTTTATTTATTGCAAAATAGCCATTAAAAGCACATATATTGATCAGCCATTACAGAATGATGTGTATGGAAAACCTCTGCTCTTAGTGATAGTAATTGATATGGAGAAAGCCACAAACTATAATGAGTTTGAATACTCAAACACTTAAAGAAATCAAAAATAAAATAGATGCGCTAAGTTGGAGTTAGCTCATCTATTTTATTTTTAGTAACATTATGATGACCCATCTGATATTGAGTAGGTCCCCCTTTTGGTGCCAAAACAGCCCTTACCTATCGCAGCATGGATGCCACTAGACCCCTGAAAGTATGCTGTGGTATCTAGCACCAAGTCCTGTAAGTTGTGAGGTGGGGCCTTCATGTATCAGGCTTACTTTACCAGCACATCCCACAGATGCTCGATGGATTAAGAGCCGAAGAATTTGGTGGCCAAGTCAACACCACAGACTCATTGAGGCCATTTCCATTAGGGAATACTGTTTCCATGAAGGGGTGTACTTGGTCAGCAACAGTGTTTAGGTAGGTGGTATGTATCAAAGTAACATCCACCTGAATAGCAGGACCAAGGTTTCCCTGCAGAACATTGCCCAAAGCATCACAATGCCTCAGCTGGTTTGCCTTCTTCCTGTAGTGGATCCTGCTGCACCTCTTCTTCAAGCAAACAATGCACATGCACCCACTCATCCACATAATGAAAAATTAAATGTGATTCATCAGACCAGGCCATCTTCCTTCATTGTTCCAGTTTTGATGCTCACATGCCCATTGTAAGCGCTCATAGGCACCCTGACTGGTCTGTGGCTACTCAGCCCCATAAATGACAAACTGTGATGCCCATTTTTCCTGCTTTCAAAACATCAATTTCAGGTACAACATGTTTACTTGCCGCCTAATGTATCCCACCAACTTTCAACTTTTCAGCTTTTTTCATTTTAAAGCCTAATACACACTATTACTTTTTCTTTCGTTCAACCCAGCAGGGCTGAACAAAAAACCTGACAGCTCGAGAGGAGCCGCTGTACTAACTATGCAATGTTAGTACAGTGATCTCCCCTGCTGTTCTATTGTGTTCTGACAGGGGGGCACCCCCCCGCCAGAATGCTCTGGTCAGCGCTCTCAGCCATTGTCTGAGAGTGCTGATCAGGAGGCGATCGGCAGACCTTTTTTCGTCATGCACTTTCGATAGAAGCTGGCCAAATGGTGGGGAAGGGTCAGCGTGTACTGAGGGGTCTGTGTTAGGGGGGTTGGTCTGTGCTGAGAAAGTCTATTCTGAGGAGTTTGTGCTGGGGTTGGGGGGGGGGGGTTGTGTGCAGGTAGGGTCTATGCTGAGGAGGCAGGTTGAGAGGGGGGATTTAGGGATGTTAGAGAAGAACTGTACTGTAGACAATGGGGGGTTGTTCTGGGAAGAGGGGGTAATTTTGGTTGTACTCTGTAAAGAAAGAACCAAAACTAAAAACAAGGAGACTATGCACAACCCATACTGAGTCACTACCAAAATGTATTCAAATATGGGAATCAAGGTACATGCATAACAACAGCCCCTCATTTCCCCATAACCCTCAATAATCCCTCCAGTGCCATCCAATAAACCCCCTCTAACCAACACCTGGGAACAAAATAAACCATCCCTGACAGAGTTGAAGGATGCGGTCCCCTCAAGGGACCGCATCCTTCACTCAGCTCCCTGGGGGGACTGCATCCTTCACCCCTGTCAGGGGTGGTTTCTTTTGTCCGTAGGTGTTGGTTGGAGGGGGTTTATTTGATGGCACTGGAGGGATTATTGAGGGTTATGGGGATATGAAGGGCTGTTGTTATGCATGTACCTTGATTCCCACATTTGAATACATTTTGGTAGTGATTCAGTATGGGTTGTGCATAGTCTGAATTGGAAGGGTTCCATAGTGATGGTGGCATGATATAATACTATATCAGTGTTTTGCTTCCCTTTCCCTCTCAGCCCGACAGTGTGCACCCCTGGAAACACACATAATGTGTATAGTACCCCCAGAGGCTGGAGAACTGACTGCCCTCTATAGTCTGCACTGGTTAGGAGGTGATGTAATCAAAGAGAGGAAGAAGTAGGCAGAGAGCTCAGAAATTCTAGGGTCAGCCTTTCCCCCTCTCTACATGCTGCTGCAAAGGTGACAAGGAGGAAGCAGGGGTGCAATGTGTAGGGTTCTGTAAGGCAGGGAGGTTCAGAGTCAGGGGTTCTGGTTTGTGGTGGTGTGGTAAATGGTTTTTCATAAGCCAGAATTCAAATGCTGTCTACTATTAAGCCTAAGTGGAGACTTCTACAATGGAGTAACACCCAATTTGTTGTAGGCTCCTGGACCACATCATTCACTGATTTAAGTTAAGTACAGGGATGTTTATTTAGCATAGAGAGGGGCCGTTAGAATTAAGTTATTTGAAAGTATAGTTAGACTTTAGGTCTCCTTTGCGTTATTATTATTATTACTATACAGGATTTATATAGTGCCAACAGTTTACGCAGCACTTTACAATGTTTGCATTGCAGCAATATGTGTGTAACATTAATACACTGCATACTGTGCAGTGTGTTGTGGTGCCATTTACTTAAAATGGCACCACAAATATAAAAAATACAGTAGGTGGGAATGGACCACACAACTTCTGGTGCACTGCATTAACCTCTTGCAAAGGCAGGCTTCCTGATCATGTGATCAGCTGTGACAGTGGTCACATGATTGTGAGTCCATCCCATAGACTCCCAAATGTAAACAGAGACCGGGTACAGTTGATCACTGTGCTGTTTGCAAGTTCTCAGCACAGAACAGCCAGCAGACCCATATACAGTATGTGGCAGCCCACCCACTGTGCTGTGGCATTTATTCATTAAGCCAGCGGGAAGGTATTTCCATGCATTAGCAACCCATTCATGGAAAAATTGCTGCCTTAAAGTGGTTGTGAACCCTCACATATACCCAGTGAAGTGAATAGTCTCAGATGATACACAGAGATGAAACAAATCATCCTACATAAGTTTTACATGTATATCTGCCCTCTTCCCCCTTCTACGCTCTTTAAAAAGTGCAGATCGTGTTAGAAATCTTTCTTCCTCTTTCAGGAGTGGGTGGGAAGCCTGCACTTACACTGCATGAGAGCTGATTGGATGAAAGGGACACCCCCCTCCCCTCCACATAGGCAGAGGAACGAAGGAACATGCAGAGCTGTATTAGGAATAGACAAGCTCCTTGCTAATCTCCCTCTAAACTCCCTCCCCACACAATTTTTCAGCTGCTGTTATCTCATGTGTCGGAGAACTTGTCAGAAGTGACTCATGCTGATAACAGAGGAACGAAGCACTAGAGAGAAATGACACTTAGAGCTTTGGAGAGAGACAAGTAAACACTACAGATATATGTAACAAAAAGACACAATAGGGGTGCCTCCTTGAGTATACTCAAAAGATAGTGAGAATACACAAAACCAGCTGCCAACCTAAAAGTGTTAATACACCAAATGCACAGATAAAAAGTAATGTAAGTAGGCACTTGGTTTTAGCACTAAGAACTTGTAAAGTTAAAAAAAAACATTAATAGTAACCAGTTAGACTCAGTTTATATTCTATGGAGATCAAAACATTGTCTTTCAAGTCCATACAAGTCCAAGCCAATATACATCAGATGCAAAAGTAAAATTATCACATTCCACTCAGACTTAATTCCAAGGTCTGCTTAATTCACCACATGAAACCGTGTATAATATATTGACTCTTCTTATCCAGTGAGTAGGTGCTCCTTCCACAACCCAGGTGAAATGTACACTTACCAGAAGCAAGTGTTAAACAAGCAGCATATGCTCTGTGATCGATGCTTTTTGTTCTCTTCCACTTCTATTGTCCCAACCTCAGAATCACTGTAGTACTCTCATGCCTACATAATTGGGATAAAGGATACCAGGAAATAGATTATGGTGTAGTATGTTTTATTGATTAAATGTGCAGACAAAAGGTTAAAAAACACTACTCACATATTTTGGGTGCCTGCCTAAAATATGAACTGAGTTTAATTGGTTACTTTTAATGTTTTTTTGTACATGTTCTTAGTGCTAAAACCAAGCGCCTACTTACATCACTTTTTATCACTACAGATATACAGTATCTCACAAAAGTGAGTACAACCCTCACATTTTTGTAAATATTTTATTATATCTTTTCATGTGACAACACTGAAGAAATGACACTTTGCTACAATGTAAAGTAGTGAGTGTACAGCTTGTATAACAGTGTAAACTTGCTGCCCCCTCAAAATAACTCAACACACAGCCATTAATGTCTATACCGCTGGCAACAAAAGTGAGTACACCAAAAAGTGAAAATGTCCAAATTGGGCCCAATGAGCCATTTTCCCTCCCTGGTGTCATGTGACTCGTTAGTGCTACAAGGTCTCGGGTGTGAATGGGGAGCAGGTGTGTTAAATTTGGTGTTATCGCTCTCACTCTCTCATGCTGGTCACTGGAAGTTCAACATGGCACCTCATGGCAAAGTACTCTCTGAGGATCTAAAAAAAAAGAATTGTTGCTCTACATAAAGATGGCCTAGGCTATAAGAAGATTGCCTGAAACCGAGCTGCAGCATGATGGCCAAGACCATACAGTGGTTTAACAGGACAGGTTCCACTCAGAACAGGCATTGCCATGGTCGACCAAAGAAGTTGAGTGAGTGCACGTGCTCAGCGTCATATCCAGAGGTTGTCTTTGGGAAATAGACATTCAAGTGCTGTCAGCATTGCTGTAGAGGTTGAAGGGGTGGGGGGGTCAGCCTGTCAGTGCTCAGACCATACGCCTCACACTGCATAAAATTGGTATGCATGGCTGTCATCCCAGAAGGAAGCCTCTTCTAAAGATGATGCATGAGAAAGCCCACAAAAAGTTTGCTGAAGACAAGCAGACTAAGGACATGGATTACTGGAACCATGTCCTCTGGTCTGATGAGACCAAGAAATTTGGTTCAGATGGTGTCAAGCATGTGTGGCGGCAACCTGGTGAGGAGTACAAAGACAAGTGTGTCTTGCCTAAAGTCAAGCATGGTGGTGGGAGTGTCATGGTCTGGGGCTGAATGAGTGCTGCCAGCACTGGGGAGCTACAGTTCATTGTTGAATGCCAACATGTACTGTGACATACTGAAGCAGAGCATGATCCCCTCCCTTTGGAGACTGGGCCGCAGGGCAGTATTCCAACATAACAACCCCAAACACACCTCCAAGATGACCACTGCCCTGCTAAAGTAGCTGAGGGTAAAGGTGATGGACTGGCCAAGCATGTCTCCAGATTTAAACCCTATTGAGCATCTGTGGGGCATCCTCAAACGGAAGGTGGAGGAGCATAAGGTCTCTAACATCCATCAGCTCTGTGATGTCGTCATGGAGGAGTGGAAGAGGACTCCAGTGGCAACCTGTGAAGCTCTGGTGAACTCCATGCCCAAAAGGGTTAAGGCAGTGCTGGAAAATGATGGTGGACACACAAAATATTGACACTTTGGGCATTTTCACTTAGGGGTGTACTCACTTTTGTTGCCAGCGGTTTAGACATTAATGGCTGTGTGTTGAGTTATTTTGAGGGGACAGCAAATTTACACTGTTATACAAACTGTACACTCACTACTTTAAATTGTAGCAAAGTGTCATTTCTTCAGTGTTGTCACATGAAAAGATAGAATAAAATATTTACAAAAATGTGAGGGGTGTACTCACTTTTGTGATACTGTATGCGCTTAGGTAAAATTTCACAAATGGGGTTTACCACCACTTTAATGCTGCACACTTTAACGATTTCAATCTGCACTGCTGGCCATGTAATGTGTGGACTATGAGGGACTTAGGAGGGGGTTTCCCAAAATGGTAAGCAGTATGTGTATTCCATATGTTTTAAGAAACTTTCATCTTAATAAATCTCCGCTACTATATTATAATATTTTTCAAACCAGTTCAATAAGTTGGATGCTGTTAAAGTTAAAATAATTAATTCTTGTATGAAAAAACACCTATATAATTGCCTTTTGATTGATAACTTAAAGGATGTGGAAACTGTTAAACAGCATTTTCTGATAATTTCCTCATCTTTTCCTTCCCTCCCACTGTGCTGATCTAACCCACCCTCCCCTCCTCTGCTGTATGCTCACACAGTGCTGGCACCAGAATCGGCTTTCTGCCACAATGTTTACCTGTGGCCAGTGAGAAAGGAAAAGAAGTCTCAGGAGCCGCACATCACACAAAATGTAAAGAGTAGAAGCAGTCTCAGCCTAGACTCCATCCAGGCCACACCCCCAACATGTTTCGCCCTGCTTAGCCATGGCGAATTCCTATTTTCACTTAATCATGGGAATTCTTAGAAATGTGTGCTCCATGGACTGCTTTTCCTACCTGTAAGGGATTAGCTCAGTAGCTGGGTGTGCAGGACCCCCTGGATGGGTCACAGCACAGTAAAGTAGGCACGGACAGACAGCAGGATCTTTGTGTAAGCAAAAACTGTGGTTTATGTACACATCTGTGGTTACAAAGTGCAGGCATCAAAACAGGTAAAATAAAACAAAACAGAAAATAAACCCTTGCCACTTTGAGTGTCTAACTACAAAGACACCGGTACCTGACTACTTGTTCTGCCACAGCCTACCGCTTCTCAGACACTTGATGGTCACAGAGAAATAAACAGAGGCTTTTAGACACCCAGACTTAATCTCACCATTCAGAGGTATTGCTGCTCCCCAGTCTGTCGTGCACAGAGATATGGTTCCAGGGTGGAGCCCCTTATTGAATCAACCTGGAGTTTTATAGAGCCCTGAGTGTATTAACTGTTATACCTGAGCTTGTTAACACTCATTGAGCCCAAACAGGCTTACTACACAGCCCAAACACAAAAGCAATCAGTGCACAGCATAAACCTGGGACAAATATATCTCCCATCCTGGACATAACCCATAGATTTTCCTGGCTTCCTGTCACACTGCCTCATTAACTTCTATGGAGCTGAGACTCTTTTCCTGCCTGCACTCCCAGCGCTTGTCAGTATATAAAAACCTACCAAAGGCTGAAGTGGCACCCTTAATTTCTCTGTACCTGTGGCCGATGCCTGTTCTACTTCCTGCTGCCTGCGTGTATGCAGTAGAAGCCCATAGACACATAGGGGCCAGGAGACTAGTCTGGGCCCCTTCCCCATTGAAGTCTGTCGGGTTCTACTGTGCATACATAGTATAAGTAGTAGGACCCACACCTGGAATTTACTGACAGTGCTCCTAATCCCCTTTAACCCGTAGCAATCCATAGCAATCAGCTCCCAGGACAGGAAGTCTACCACAAATAATAATGTATTTGCAGCTGTCTTTAGTAGACCATGTGGCACTTAGAAGTCAAGTTGATTACTACTAAATCTGTACATCATTGCAGGTAAGATCAGCAACACTGTTATTCCAAGTTCGCATTGGGGGTAGTGTATGGTCTTTAGGATAACACAATACCTGGAGCACGCAAAGAAGCTAAAACTGGAGAGTGCAAAATCTGGTGTAGCTCTGCATAGAAACCAATCAGGTTTTTTTGTAAATTGTTTTAGTAAATCTCCCCCACTGTGTTTCTACTACACATAGTAGTAGCAATGACATTTAAATGTAGACAGGCAGCATCCACAATAGCCATACCCTGTGAGAATCACATCCTGAATGGTCCCTGGAGCAGTTAAATCTGTGTTTCAGTGGGATATGACTTTCTAATCTCTGGCCCTCGGCTGCCTGGGACTCTCCCTCCTGATTGGCTGAGACACAGTAGCGGGTACCATTGGCTCCCGCTGTGTTCAATCAAAGTCAGAGAGCCAATGAGGAGAGAGGGGGGGGCATGGCTCCGTGTCTGAATAGACACATAGAGCAGCGGCTCATGTCGGTTGCCCCCATAGCAAGCTGCTTGCACTGGGGGCACTTGGCAAAAGGGAAGGGCCAGGAGTACCAGCGAGGGATCCGAGAAGAGGAGGATCTGGGCTGTTCTGTGCATAACAACTGTACAGAGCAGTACAACATATTTTAGTTAATAGCAATTATAACATGTTTGTTATTTTTAAACATAAAAACAAGACATTAATATCACTTTAAAAACACGTTTATTGATTTTATATTAATGCATAGCTGTATTGATAAAGTACAGCTTTTATAGAATATGAAAGCTATATTTGAACATTGTAGTTGGCCTGTGTATCATGAACGAGCTTGTCCTCTGCCTTTTCCAGGTGGTGGTGGTGCAGGAGCTTTAACATTTGGCTTCTTCATAGAGGTTGTTACTACCAGTGTAGTTTTCCTAGGTGGTTCTGTAACCATTACTCGTGGGCCCTTCTGAGAAGGTACAGTCAGCTTCCCATTCTTAGTATTAGTTTCAATGGTTGAATTTGTAGTAAGCGGTTTTCCATCCTCTATTAGAAAAAAAATAGACATATTAATATTAAGATGAGTTAAAGTGATACTAAAGGTATTTTTTAAATTAAAATAATAAACCAGTTATGCCAACCTGCTCTGTGCAAAGGCAACGCATGGAGCAGCCCCAAACCTCCTCTTCTGGAGACCCCCCTCCCCCGGTTATCTTGACTCCTCCTCTTCTCATTGTGCCTTCATAGCAAGCGCCTTGCTGTGGAGGAAAACTTGTGTGCTCGCTCCTGAGCTGCGTGTGTCTCTGGAGCCATGCTCCAGAGACACACACAGAACGGCTTGACCCCACCTTCTGCTTTCTCCTCACAGCATTTGACAGTGGCAGGAGCCAATGGCTCCTGTTGCTACCTGAGTCCCTGTGTGAAGAAGAAGAGAAGAGAGAAGAGATCCAGCTATGCACAGCCCTAGATTGATTGAGGACCTAGGTAAGTATTTAGGGAGGTGATGGAGGACATAAGCTCTAAAACATTTTTACCTTAATGGAGGAAATGCATTAAAATAAAAAACATTTTGTCTTTAGAACCATTTTAAAAACAGATGTTAGCACATGTCTTTTCATGTCCATATAAGTCAGTGTGAATGAAAAAGCAACTTAATGTGCCTCAGAAGCAGGTTGATGCATTGCCTTAGTGCCATGTGCAACCTCTAAAATTTTCTCCACCTTTTCCGTTTCAGTTTTTTAAATTGCAGTGAGATCTTGAAGGGCTAATGTTCAAATTATGGTCATACAGTATATTCCAGAGAATGAGCAGGGAATAACTAACACATTGGTTGTCAAGTTTAAAGTCTCTAATACAGAGCTGTTGCTTTCAGTGTCCTCTCTTAACCCATTAGAACACAACTTGATGGAACTAACTGTGCAGCTCGAATAAGATGTTAATCATATATGGAGATGACCTTGTGGAGAAAGTTTGGTTATAACTGATATATAACTGATATACTAGAAAGTCTGTATGTGCTTTGTATATAAGCTATGCCTTTTTCATCCTATATTCTAATGAAAGGAGATTACTTTGAAAAAAAAAAAAATATTGTACCTATTTCATCATTTGACCAGGTGATCATAGGCCATAAGATGTAGCCACTCAACGTACATATTTGGCAAGAAAGTCATTGAATGGTCAGCTGGAGAGATAAACAACCTAACAGTTTCTTTTGCTTTTCAGGGACTTCAGTGGTGAGATCTCTAGGTTTGCATTAGGGATGAAGTTGAGATTTTCAGCTAAAGTGTTTTCATAGCAAATACTGCAAGCTCAAAATTTGCAGTGCTAAACTTATGTGCAAACCCGCCAGACCAAATGTTGTTTTTAACAGAACGCACTACATGATCTTTGAACCATGACCAACAGTCCTGTAAGGGTCACCAAAGGGACATTTAGAATAGCCAGACCCCTTACTCTACAAAGGTGGCTCAGAGCAGCCATAGGGGTTTATTTACTAAAGCTTGAAAGTGCAAAATTTGGTGCAGCTCCACACAGAAACCAATCAGCTTCAAGGTTTTATGGTCAAAGCTTGATTGAACAAGCTGAGGTTAGAAGCTGATTGGCTAGCATGCACAGCTGCACCAATTTTTGCACTCTCCAGCTTTAGTAAATCAACCCCATAGTGTCAGTGTACTGAAGCTGCTGTATAGTAAGCTGACAGACTGCAGGCAGGTAGGGGATAGTGGAAATAGTATTTTGCAACCCATTCATCTACATGGTTCAGCACTCCTTGGCGACTACATGTGCCATGATCCATTTCAGCAAAATCCCTTTACAGAGCTGCCTTCTTCTCCCATGATCCCCTGGCAGGAGAAACCAAGTTCCCGGGCACTACCACCACTGCAGCAGCTTCAGGCAGTGGAGGAGAAAAGACAGATGAGAAGAGCCCACAGTTGTCCTGCTCTGTAGAACAGAAAGGAGGGGGAAAGGAGGAGAGCGGGCAAAGGAACACACACACACAGCCCACTTCCTGTACACATTGTTATCCTTTTCCCCTGATCATATTTCCTACTCTACACGCATCTTCTCCCTTCCAAGCACACATAGCTTCCCTTTTACCCACCACACACTGCCTTCCTTTCCCTGAACACACTGCCCCCTTCCATACACACTGTCCTCTGTACACATTGCCTCCCTTCCTGTACACACTGCCACCCTGTACACATTGCCTCCCTTTCCCCCTGCACACACTTCCCCCTCCCTGTACACAGTATCTCCCTCCCTGTACACACTGCCTCCCCTTCTTGTACACACTGTCCTCCATTTCCCCTGCACACATTTCAAGCCCTACAAATATTCTCCTCCTACACATTGTCCTCTTCTTCTACACAAACAGTCACCTTTGCTGATAATTCAAAGACTAAGCACTTACCTGCCAACCCATCCGCCAGAGCAGCTGTGGTACCCCTGGTCCTACCTAGGCCCAGCCTTCAGTATCTGCACAAAACATGCTGATTGGCTGCTGCTGGCTAGTAAAAGGATCTGCTTTCTGGTGCACAAGGCAGTGGTGCAGTATGTTCAGTGCACACAGACACTGCAGGGTACATGCAGAAGCTGCCCCCATGACACTCAATGGAGGACACTTGCCTGGATCTGTGGAATACCAGGATTTTGTTGAAATCCTGGGACAGCTCCATGGAATCCAGGATGGTTGAGAGAAATGAGAATCATTATTGAATAGCCAATAAACTTTACCTTTGTCTTCACTTTCTTTTTTGGTACCAAATCTTACACTTGGCGGCAGAAGGTCTTCTAAATCTTTCATTAATTCATTGGTTGATTCTGTATTGTTCCGTCTGCTCTTTTCCTCATCTCTTTTCTTTAGCAATTCAAAAAATAAATACAAATATTAATAAACTGGCTGAGCAAAAATAATATTTAAACAACGATTTCTTAGCAATTAAATACATTTTTTAGAAATGTTCAAAATTTGTTAAATGGGCCAATAAAATAAGCATAAAAAAGGAATGAGAGTTCATGAGATCCCTCCTTCGATCATTAGTATGGCCTGAAGCACACATGAACTAAAGGCAGTGCAGACAACAAACTGGAAAATTAATAGGACCATTTGCTAAATAACTATAGCAGAGGGAGTCTATTGCTAAATCCGGCAATGTGGTAAACTGTCCAATATACTTCAGCTGAACTGCAAAAAAATATGGTCCAAGCACATATATTCTAGCTAGGTTCAGACCGAGGCAGATGCAGGAGAGGCTTTTGCCTTTGCTGGTGTGCTGTGGGTAGGTGGAACTAGGTCAGGATCTTCACCCACCCCCAAATTGCTATGGGAGTCCACTGCACTGTGCAAGATTGAGCTGTCAAATTGACATTGTGGTCCTGAATAAATAAGGGGGCAAATGTAAAAAGTAGAAGGAATAGAACAACTGATCCTGATATGATTGACAATAAGTGGATGGCCTAAATAGGCACAACTTGATCAATAACTGTGTCCACATCTGTATATGCCTGTCAAGTTCATCCATGCTCCCCACATTATCATTAGAGAGAAACTGTTGCGCTTACCCCTAACGCAGGTGGTCAGACACTATAGCTAGCTCCCATGTTCTTCATCTATAGCAGCCCCCTTTCCCATAAGGCAAGCAGGCCTACCGGTACTTGGTTGCCCTCAGGATTTATACACAATGCTATAGTGCCTGGCCACCATGCTTGGGCAGGCGTGAACTGAGCAAAGCAAAAAGGTACTTGAGGTTGGCAGACAGGCAGAAGGTTTCAATGACAGTCCAGGTACAAGGCAGGCGAGGTTCAGAATGGTCAGGGTCAATCCATAGTCAAAAGACAGGCAGAGTTCAGAGAGTAGTCAATATCCGATCCAAGGTCATCAACGAGGGAATCCAAACACCAGAACAGGACAGACAAACAAAGAGCTTGGAGCATGTGCTACAAATGCAATATCACAAGCATGAGACTGTAAGCTTGGCTAGCTTAAATCGGGTTTGGTCTCCCCCCAGTGACTGGCCATATCAATCACCTTGTAGGCGGACAGGCAGACAGAGAAGGAGAATGTATCATAACCAAAATCAGGATGCTGGAATGAGGGACAGGAGCACAACATGCTCCTTACAGAAACAGATTAGGTGATAACATGTCACCAATGGTGGGTGCTCTTCTAGCAACAACCGAACTCCCATAGCCAGACCTTCTCTTAAATCCATGTAAGAATGGCAAATATCTATGAACAATCTCTTCAATATGTAAACTCTAACAGCGGAGAAAATAATGGCAGAAGAGAAGCTGCTAAGTATGCAGGGGAAAGAGATGGCCAGCAGACAGGCAACACTCACAATATAAAAGGATATTTTTTCAAGTAAGCTGATATTGGATTGTCAAATACAACTGTTGTTTGTATTGCTATTACAATGCTGATGTGATAAAATGAAAGTGTATGTTGTGACCATTGATTTCTAGAAAGGTTATTTACATTAGTCCTTATGGCAAACACATTGAAATGACATGATGGTGCACAATTCAAGCCATGTGATAAAACCTCCATCTCCTGTCATGCTAAAATGTAATTTAGAACATTTAAAATATTAGTAATGTTGAATCCTGCGACAATCTGTTCCCAGTTCTTTATGCCCCCTCGTCTCAATGTCTTCCTTTATTTGTAAGATTTGGACTTTGCTTACATCTCTTTGCCATTTTCAGAAATGTGTTTGATAAATTTATTTTCTTATCATCATTCCTAGAATGTGAACTTATTGAGGACACGTGTTATAGAGGATACACGAGAAAAAATGTGCTAATGTGAGATGGGTAAGGGAAGAAGGATGTGTCTCAGTCCCTATATAGTATATATACCACAACTACCTATAGCCCAATGGACTTTGTGAGTCACATCACAAAAAATGTATTTTCATAAAAACATATTTATTGCTTACAGGAATGTAAACAATAAATATGTTTTTATGAAAATACATTTTTTGTGCTGAGACTCACAAAGTCTCTTGGGCTATAGGTAGTTGGAGTGTACGTGTTATAGTGGAATCCTCCTCAGTGTAAGAAAAACAGACTCTTTTCTAGGTATTAGTGGGAGTAGAATTCCTTCCTCCTTGACTAACAAAGCTGCTCCTCCTCCTTTTATAACTTGACCCATCCCAATAAAGATTGGTATCATTGTAATCCTGTGTGTCTCTTATACATTTAGTCCTTTTTTGTATGCATGGGTGATTTCATCTTCCAGGGTACTGAACGTAGCATTTAGCTTATGATTCAATGTCTGAAAATATTGAAAACATTGTGCTTCTTTAAAATTTTCCAGTTCAGTTTATATTTTCTGTGTTTCTATTTCTATGTATGACTCTTCCAAGCAGGATTTTTTTTAGCTCATTATTAACGTAATTAGTTTAAAGGAGGCATCACTAAGAATTTTAGTCTATCTCTCTAAGCCTTTCATGTGTAACCTCAAACCTGGGAAGTTTCTTAATTCTGAGGCCCCTGGATATCCTTTTCTCAAGTATTCTGTGAGGCTACATCCCACCACAATGTAATTTCTCTACTACGGACCCTCTACAGCTTCCAAGGTAGGTCAGTGCAAATGTCCTTTTCATCAATGCTATCTGCTCCAAAGATTAACCACTTCCTTACTGGGCACTTAAACCCCCCTCCTGCCCAGACCAATTTTCAGGTTTCAGCTCTGTCGCATTTTGAATGACAATTGCGCGGTCGTGCGGCGTTGTACCCAAATAAAATTGATGTCCTTTTTTCCCCACAAATAGAGCTTTCTTTTGGTGGTACTTGATCACCTCTGCGGTTTTTATTTTTTGCGCTATAAACAAAACCAAGAGCGACAATTTTGAAAAAAGAACAATATTTTTTACTGTTTGCTGTAATAAATATCCAAAAATAAAAAATAAAAATAAAATTATTCATTGGGTTTGGCCGATATATATTCTTCTACATATTTTTGGTAAAAAAATCGCAATCGGCGTTTATTGATTCGTTTGCGCAAAAGTTATCGCATCTACAAACTATGGTAATTGATTTATGGCGTTTTTATTATTTTTTCTTTTTTACTAGTAATGGCGGCAATCTGCGATTTTTATCGGGGCTTTGATATTGGGG
>BLSH010441031.1:135012-155445 GCA_018402905.1 Glandirana rugosa
GTTTTTCCAATTCCTGGCGACCAGGTCTCCTGACGTTGTCGTCTAATTGGGTGGGTTAGGGGAAGAGGGTGTTCGAAGGAGGCCCTTCTGACCAGGGACGTCGAAGAAGGCATAAGAGACCACTAGCGCACAGGAGACTACAGTAGTTCAAGTCATGTCTCGGGTATCAGGACGTAATCTAGGCTCTTACGACTCCCCGTCAGGTGACGACCTCATCTCCCCTCTCCCCTAGTTGACGAAAAACACGGGGGATCTGGATTTGCGTGTAAAAATACAGGGAGATGCCTCTAAAAGTTGGTTTCCAATTTTGAATTTCACTTACCCTGATGTCCAGCATTTTACCAACACGTTTTCTACAGGAATTGTTCTTTAGTTTGCCTACGTATTAAGAGTAACTGGGAACTAAGACCTCTACAACACCCAGTTGTAGAAATTAAAAATGTGCGTTTAGGTCTAGGGGGCACAAAAAGCAGTTGATCCCCTCTCCCCTCTACTCCAGCAGTGGACTGCCCCTCAGCATTCTCGGATCTAATGCAGGACTATGGGCTCTGTACTGAACTTGATGACATCAGAGGACACGCGATCACCAGAGAATACGGAAGAAGCTGCAGGGACCAGTCTTCCCGGAGGAAGCTTGTGGGAGAAGGGGATTGGGTGGGTTAATCTGCTGTTGCAGTCCTCTGGACCAGCGGTCCTTAACCTTTTTGGTGCCAGGGAGGGACCGGGGGAGGGGTGTTGTGTTTAGTAGCGATGGGGGCTGGGTGATATTGTTGCCACTCACTGATAGGGTTTTAACAGGAATCTCTGTGCAGTCAAACCTCTTTGCTAGTGATCTGCATTTACAGATCATTAGTATAGAGGTTTGACTGCACAGAGACTCCTATGGAAATGCTATCAGTGAGTGGATCCCTGCACAAAGCTGAACGAGCACCTCAGGTCACCAGGCTCCTGCATTCATTCATCTCTCCTCACCTTGCACCTGGGAGAAGGTGGCTTTTCCAAGTCCTGTATGTGTTTGTTGTGCTCCGTTGCGTCAGAAGGAGGAGAGCAGCTTGCTTGCCTGACGCTCACCCCCTGCTGTGCAGCTACAATGCAGGGCTATTATATTCAATTGCCGCACAGCAGGGAGTGAGTGGCGGGCGAGTGAGTGAAGCTCCGCCCTCTGTCAATAAGTGGTGGCTGCTCTCCTCCTTCTGATGCCCCATCAGGTCACGGACCGGCACCGGTCCGCAGCCCGGGGGTTAGGGGGCCCTACTCTAGATCTAAACCAGCATTTAACCCTTGCAGTGTAGGGGCACCCCCACTGCAGAGAAGCATTTTTCTTTTCCCTGAAGATCAGTTTTTTTTTTTTGGTTTCAATAATTTTTATTAAATTGAAAAGGAGAGCATAACAACAAATATGCCCACGCAGGGACAGGTAAACATTGAGTAAAACATTGACAGCAGTTTAAGTGAGAGCAAGCATAAAGCTATACAAAACACTAGATCAGGAATCCACCGAGGAGTCAGTTAACACTTTGTGGACTCTGAAGGGGGTGGAGTCTCCTGCATCCACGTTTCCCTCCCCTGAGGGATCAGGGAGGAAATCAGTACAGTAGGTGAGAGTAATTGGGCATAGAGGGAAGGGAGAAAGAAAGCAAGAGAGGGGAAGACAGGTAGATGGTCCCCCACAGCATGTTAGAGTGGGGCTCTGGAGCGAGCACACACCAGTGCACCCAGAGCAAGCGACTTGCTATTGGAGGCACTGGCTGAAGAAGAGGAGCCAGGAGCGCCGGTGGGGGATCCGAAAAGAGGCGGTTCGGGGCTGCTCTGTGCAAAACCACTGCACAGGGCACGCAAGTATGACATGGTTTTTTCTTTGTTTTTTTTTTCTAACCACTTCCTTACTGGGCACTTAAACCCCCCTCCTGCCCAGACCAATTTTCAGGTTTCAGCGCTGTCGCATTTTGAATGACAATTGCGCGGTCGTGCGGCGTTGTACCCAAATAAAATTGATGTCCTTTTTTCCTGACAAATAGAGCTTTCTTTTGGTGGTACTTGATCACCTCTGCGGTTTTTATTTTTTGCGCTATAAACAAAACCAAGAGCGACAATTTTGAAAAAAGAACAATATTTTTTACTGTTTGCTGTAATAAATATCCAAAAATAAAAAATAAAAATAAAATTATTCATTGGGTTTGGCCGATATATATTCTTCTACATATTTTTGGTAAAAAAATCGCAATCGGCGTTTATTGATTCGTTTGCGCAAAAGTTATCGCATCTACAAACTATGGTAATTGATTTATGGCGTTTTTATTATTTTTTCTTTTTTACTAGTAATGGCGGCAATCTGCGATTTTTATCGGGGCTTTGATATTGGGGGGGGGACATGTCGGTTATTTTTGACACTTTTTTGGTACCAATGACATTTATTCAGCGATCAGAAATTTAAATGTCCACTGATTACTGTATAAATGTCATTGGCAGTGAAGGGGTTAACAGTGACAGGGATCAGTAGATCTGTTTGTCCCCTGTCACAGAACGGGGAACCGCCGTGTTTACATCGGCGGTTCCCCGTTCTACAGCTCTGTAAGGCGATCGCGGGTCAGGAGCGGACATCGAGTCCGCCCGACCCGCGGGCACGCCCACGCAGCATGCGGCGGCCGTGCAGGCGCGCCGCCGCCGCCCAGTGCGCGCAGGGGGTGTGTAAAGGGGCGGACGTCCATGGACGTCCACCCGGATTTTCAGATCCGCGCTGTAGATGTCTTTCGTCTATAGCGCGGATCTCTACAGGTTAAAGACCTTTCAGTTAGCCTATCATTATCTTCGTTCACAGTTATCAGGGATTTATTGGTCTGTGGGAGAGATTGATATTATTTCAAAATTTCGTTATTGAGAGCTGTATGCTTTTCTTTTAGAACAACATGGCACTAATGCTATGTAATAAGCTTGGAAAAACTTAATTAAGTGTCCTCAAAAGTATCACCCCAAATAACTGCAGCATACCTAACAGTTTACATGTGCCTGCTCCACAGTTCTTTAAAAGGAGAAAAACTCTACTTCGCAAATCGACATATGGGCTGTTGCTATGCACAAACAGAACAAACTTAAAAACATACAGTGGTTCGCAATTTGGGCACATTATAAACTATTTAGATCTCAGATAGAATTTAGTTTACAATACTGTAAAGTTAGCCATGGGGTGTTAAGAATGATTTGCATGGCTCTGTCCACTATCAAGAAATAAGGAATTATCCCCTTGTTTTGGGATATGCAATGGAATGAGACATGTGAATAATGTTAAAGTAGAACTATAGGCAAACTTTTTTTTTTCATTTTTGGATAAAGCAAGAGAGGGTTATAACACCTGTCAGATTTTATTTTCACCTTCTGTGTCCCATTGCAGAGATTTCCCTTCACTTCCTGTCCCATAGCCAAACAGGAAGTGAGAGGAAATCCCTGCAAATTAAGGGAATTCCTTGGTGACCCATTGGAAGACCTCCCCCCTTACTTTTTTTTTTGGGGGGGGGGGGCAAATTTTGGGATTTCCTTTTACATTTACTTTCACTTTCAATGATAATGGTAAACAGGACAAATAGAGAGGGTGCAGCTCCTTAATGGGGGGCACAGACAGCAATAAAGACTGACAAGTGTTCTAATCCATCTCCATCTCCAATATCCTTACCTTTACTAATGTAAACTTAAGAACAAAAATATAACATGTTGCGGCTTACTAAACCTTAGATGTGGTGGCTACGTTAGGTTTTTTTCAAGGTTTTTTTTGCTTTATTTTTCACCTGGCGATCCTGTCAGTTCCTGTTCTATGGTGGCAATGCTCACCCACTACACAGAATATGAGGAGGAGCAGTGTTGTTGTCCTAAGACAGGGCTAGAGAACATCTCCCTCTCTTCCTATCTGCATAATGTAAGGGGTGTTATTTCGTTCGCCAAGATAAGTGGAAACAATGTAATGCATAAGAATGCAGCAGAGGCAGAGAAAACCTTTTGCTTATTTAACTTTTTTGGCTTGTTTAACAAATCAAGAGAGAGAAAACAAGAGGTGTTCATTGTTAGAGTTTACAAATAAACATCATTTATGCTGTAATCTATTGAAATGTTCTGGCTCGTTTTCTGGTTTGTCTCTAATGTATAAATTACAGGGTTAGTAAAACAATTTATGATGTGTCACCCAGGGACTCTTATGATGGCATCTCTGGGCATTGGTCCCCACCTACCATAGAAGTTTATGATGAGGTCCAACTACACTTAACTCTTTGTTAGGATGTTACTAGAACAGCAAGCAGTGGTAAATCTTCCTTATAGTGACATGGAAGCAAATACAACATAATAAAGGATCTTACTTCCCCACTATATTGAAAACTAAAAAAAGTTTGGTTGTAGCTTAACTGCAATTGTTGGAGAATGCAACATTAGTAACTGCAATTGTTGGAGAATGCAACATTATTAACTGTAATTGTTGGAGAATGCAACATTAGTAGTCGGAAAGCTAAGGGAACTTGTTATATAAAATTAGTTGGACAAATGTGTAAAGTATTCACCCATTTTTCACGAATTTCATGAAAGAAAGCTAAAAAATAAAATTAATGCAACCATCAAATCTAAGAATTGGTAAGCTGCAAAATATTAAACATTTGCTTTTGGGTTTAATACCATGTTAACTTTCTCTGTAGACAAACAAATGATAAATAGAAACTGCTTGAATATAAGCAATGCACGCCAAAGCCAGCAGATGTTTAATTTGGGCATAATGAATTTTGAAACGCCTTTGAAGGCACAATGGAATAAGGTATTAAATGGTATTTGCATTCATGATTTTTTTGTCTTGTCTCACAATAAAAAAAACAACTGAAGTTTTGCTTTAAAAGAGAAGTATGGGGTATTAACCACTTGCCAACCACCCACTGCAGTGTGACAGCAGCAAAGTGGTTTGTCATCGCCAAAGGCCATCACAGGACAACGGCTGCGGTAATGAGTACTGTGAGCGCGCGTGTGCTGCCGGAGGCACGCTCGCGCGCTCACTGTGTTCCGGGGAGGCCAGGGAGTGGGTAGGGTGGACTCAATCTCTGCCGACCACCCGCGGTGGCCTCCCCACAGTGAAAGAACAGAGGTCCGTGTATGTAAACACGGATCTCCGTTCTCATAGAGGGGGAAGGGCTGTGATCACAGGCTTCCTGTATATGGAAGCCGTGATCACTCCCCTCCCCGTGCCAGCCCAGCCCGCATAGAGTTAGAACATGCCTACGGAACACAGTTAACCATTAGCGTACTCCCTCCAGGCTAACCCCTTCACTGCCAATGGCATTTACACAGTAATCAATGCATTTTTATAGCACTGATCACTGTATAAATGCCAATGATCCCAAAAAAGTGTCAAAATGGTCCGACATGTCCGCTGCAATATCGCAGTACTTCTAAAAATCGCAGATCACTGCCATTACTAGTAAAAAATAAAAACCCCAGAAATGAATTCTCATTATTCGTAAACGTGGCAACTTTTGGGCAAACCAATCAATAAACGCTGATTGCGATTTTTTTTTTTACCAAAAATATGAGGAAGAATATAAATCGGCAAAAACCGATGAAAAAAAATATTTTTTTATACATTTTTGGGATTTGTATTTTAGCAAAAAGTAAGAAAATTTTTTTTTTTTGCAAAATTTTTACTCTTTTTTTTGTTTATAGTGGCAGTCAGAAATGACGCAGAGGTGATCAACTACCACCAAAAGAAAGCTCTATTTGTGGGGAAAAAAGGACGCAAATTATATTTAGGTACAATATCGCACGACCACGCAATTGTCAGTTAAAGCGGCGCAGTGCCGAATCGCAAAAAGTGCTCTGGTCCTAATGTGTGAAATCCTTCCGGGCCTGAAGTGGCTAAAAAAAAAAAAACCTTATACCCACCAGCATCGATCCAGTGTTATATCTGTCTGCCGCTGCCTCTGCTCTGACAACTGGGCGATCAAACACCACTGATCAGTCAGTTCTCCCCTCCGCTCTGAGCACAGAGCTGTGACTGCCAGTCGCCGGCTCTCTGCTCTGCCCCTCCAGCATTCACTAGAGTGCTGAGCTGGGGAGGGAGCCACCCGCTCAGTCTCCCAGGCTGAGCTAGCTGCCAGTCCAGGAATATGGGTGGATCTCAACTGTAAAGTTAGCATCTTTCCCCAGCCTGGACCAGCTGAGTGACATCAGCCCTCTGTTGGCTAAAAAAATGGGTCACCGAACGAACTGCACTCCTGTGATCAATAGGAGAAGTAGGGCCAAAAAAGTTTTGATCATACTTCTCCTTTAAGAGCATGTAACCTAAATATCTTCTGATCTCACTGTTAAGATAGCCATAGACATGGGTCGACTGTCACTCAGTCTGATTGGACAACAAATCAATGTTTATGGCAGCAGTAAAAACACACAGTGAGATCCTTGTCCAATGACTTTATTTTGATTCCAGAGAGGATACATGCAGGGAGAAGAGCCATCAAAGCCAAACAAAGGTATAGAAGAGCAATACATTGCCATAAAAGGACACAAGAATGTCTTATAAACAGCATATATGTTCCAATCCTCACTTTAGATTACCAGCATACAGTTTTGACCTGTTTAACAATAAATAAAAGTGGAAGCAGGAGGACTGATCAAATCAGTAAGACAAATTAGCGAGTTAAGCTTGAAAGTGCCTAGGAAATATCAAATATGGTTGCTTTATACAGTACATGATGCACCTCACAGCCAATTCTTCTATAAGTAAAGAGAGGGTAGATAGGGAAAAGTTAGAAGAGTGAGTGGTGAAAGCTAGAAAAGTGGGTGGTGAAAAAGAAAGCACTAGGAAAGAGGAGAAAAGAAACAATAAAGAAAGGGAATCTTCACAGTAAGGGGTATAGGAAAAGTCCTGGGGAAACAAAGTGCAAATCCAAAGAGAGTGCATAATGCATGATTCAATTGCATCTGTGTTGTCCAAATCATTTAAGAGTAAGGGATTTAGCTTCCAAATTAGTTGGCACTTGGTGCCCTGTCCCATGCAAAATGGAAGCAAGAGAGCATGTACAGAGTGATGAGTCCAATGCATATGTGTAGGGGCAGTGAATTAAAAGATTAGAGTTATCCAATTTAGCTTATGCTAACATGGTTTCTTTTTTCGCATGAATTTGTAACTTCGTAAAAATGAATTTGTTATGTTGGATTGAATTAGATGCGGTATTCATTATTTCGAGAATTTGGAGAATTCAGAAATTTGAAAATACGAACATTTGAAAATACGAAAATTCGAAAGAACGAAAATCAGAAAATGTGAAAGTATGTGAAATAATAACTAACTATTAAATTATAGGCATTGGGATTTCTTTTCAAATTTGGCTGTTGACAAATAACAAATGACGCATCTGAACAAATGCAAAGAAACAAATTCATAATAATAAATAATAAAAATGAAATGTTTTAATTATTATTGTTATTATTATTGTTTATTATTATTAAATCATTACATTCCGTTTGTTTAGATGCAACATTCGTTATTTTGGATAATTCGTAACTTCGGATAAATTTGTATTCGTTACATTGCTAACAGCCAAGTTTGAAAGGAAATTCCAGTACCTATAATTTAATAGTTAGTAATAGTTATTATTATTAGTTATTATTATTATTATTAGTGTTATTATTATTATTTATTATTATTAATTCATTCCATTCCATTTGTTTAGATGCAACATTCGTTATTTCAGATAATTCGTAACTTCGGATAAATTTGTATTCGTTACATTCCTAACAGCCAAGTTTGAAAGGAAATTCCAATACCTATAATTTAATAGTTAGTAATAGTTATTATTATTAGTTATTATTTAGTTATTATTAGGGATCTTCGAATTTTCGGGTTTTCGAATTTTTGGATTTTCGTTCTTATTTTCTAATTTTCATTCTTTTGAACTTTCCAATTTTATTTCTTATTTATTTTTCGGATTTTCGAATTTTCGAATTTCTGAATTCTCAAATTTTCGAATTAAAAAAAAGGTTTTTTTTAACTCAAATATTTCCAAATTATCGACTTTGTCGATTTCCGCCGAAAAACGAATTTGGAATGAAACAAATTGCCCATGTCTACAAAAAAGGAAGGGAGCAATCTCACCCATGCAGCGTGATGGTCTGGCCACAGCAGCAGTTAGCTGTCCTGTGTGCTTCAAATGCAAGATGCTGGGTGATGCCAAAAGGGGAACCCTTTGGGCCATGCTCAGATTTAATTTCCAAGTTCCTGTGTGGACTTGGATGTGATGTGCTGGGCTGAATCCTAGACTTCACTGTTCCAGTCTGAAAGGGTCAAGTTGGAGACTTAAACAGAGGTCCAGGGGGTCCGATAGAGTATGTAGGTTGCAGGACCTACCTTTGTATGTAGCACAGTGGCAAAATGTGAATTGCCGTTTGTATACAAAGCCCTTTCTGCCTTCAATTTGACCGGGGGTGGGGGGGAGGTTAGTAGCCTCTTGTTTTGAAGTGTGACCAGAGAAATATCTTAAAATAGTTGAATTGTAGTATCATTGAATGTTACCTGCTTGTTGCCTTATTAGAAATCTATTCTTTAAAAGGTTAGTTCACCTCTTCCAAAAAACTGCCTACACAGGTAAAGGGTGCCTGTGGATAAAAAAAACAACTGTGCAGCTTTGATACACATTTTTTTGGTAAATACGAACTAACCCTTTAAGAGGGAAACTTGGAAGGCAACAAATTACGTCCCTTGTTGGGCCCCTTGGAGGCAACGCAAAACTATGGATTCTTTTTTTCTTTTTATAATTGAAATTTTTATTTAGTATATCAACATTACAATAGTAGGATAATCAAAAGAGCATACAATTACAAGTGTTATGCATTTGAGAGTCATAAACAATCTGCAGCAATAAACATAGGAGTGAACACACATCTAATGAAAATTTATTAGGGTCCGTGGGTTCGGGGTACCAGGGGCGACCCCAAACCACCCTCCAATCCCACGCCATCTATCTCCTGGGAATGTAAAATCAGAGGGGGTAGCCCGGCCATTCGCCCCCCCAACCGTGCCTCCCAGTTTCCATCTAGCAGCATGGTTAACTCTCTGTTTTAATAGCTTGAACTCTCAAATAAGAAAAAACCTGATTGTAAGTCATTCCTACTAATAAAGGGACCAATAAATAAATAATAGCTAGTGGGTAAGTAATTGAGGTATTCAAAACCAAAATAAAGGAAAAAAGGAAAAGAGAAGAAGAAAAAAGGGGAAGGAGAGACGGGTTGAGATGTGTATCAGAAACATTCTGTTGGCTGGGGCGCATGCGCGAGGCTCTGCATGACGGACGTGCCGCCATAGAGCTCCGCATCTGAGAGGGAGATACGGCCCCTTACACAGGAGCCCATCGCAGCTATCCAGCTCCCACAGACTCCGAACAACTCCAGGCACACTCAGGACTATCCAGGATGGTCCTAGTACATTCCAGACAGAAGCCCAAAGCCAAAACCATGCGTGAGGTCCTGGCTCAGGCCTCCGCCAAGATGGCGCCGGACTCGCCGCGCCGCTCGGGTTCACAACGCTCCCCACGGATGAAGCCCCTACCGCATCCAGACGAGGGTGAGTCCGACTATGAGCCCTCCGCTAACCCAGTAAGCTCCCCTAGGACATGAGCACTACAACCAGACATGCTGAGTCAGACAGAATCCATGCTTCAGTGGGCCCTTAAGCAAACCTCTGACCAGATTACTGAACGCCTCACTAAGGAGATTAGAGAGCTGGGCCACCGTACTGCTGAATTGGAACAGAAAGTAGATGAGCTGGAGGTCACTGTTCATAATCAAGCAGACGAACTAGAAGCCATTAGAGAGGAGAATCTATCCCTTCTCACACAGTTGGAGGACTTTGAAAACAGGGCCCGCAGGTCCAACTTGCGCATCAGGGGGATCCCTGAGACAGTAGTGGATTTGCAGTCCACAATCACGGCCTTATTCCAGGAGCTAGTCCCATCTATACCTATTGAAAGGCTAGAGATGGACAGAATTCACAGAGCCCTAGCCCCCCCGCAAGAAAGATGGCCCCCCACGAGATATTATTCTCAAACTGCACTACTACCTCACCAAGGACCAGATTATGCAATCAGCCCGCCTCAAGGGGGCGCTGCGGTTCCAGGGTCATGAGTACCAAGTGTTTGCAGACTTATCTCCTACCACTATCGCCAAACGCAGGGCCATGAAGCCGCAGATCCAAATTCTACAAGATAATCACATCCCCTACACATGGGGATTCCCTTTTTCTCTCAAATTCTCATATAAAGGCCGCAAGCATATCTGCAAATCTCAGGATGATCTCCAGTCTCTTTTACAGGAACTCCAGCTCACCGGACCCCCGTCTACACCAAGGGACCAACGCCAAAGACGCCGCTCAGCTTCCAGCTCACCCCAGAAAGCCCACGCCTCCTCTTCGGACGCTGATGACCGCAATCTCCATAAACGCACCAGGCGCTCCTCTCCTACAACTTCACCCCTTGAAGACATGGACTGAGGACTAAGGAAATACCTAACTAGCTTCTGCACCTTTCACACCAGAGGGACTCCTCGTCTTGGCAACCCTATCCCCGAGAGGAGGACTCTCATTCACCAGCCTCAACCGGCTATTTAGCCTCAACTCCTACCCCAGGTTTGGAACTATAACACCTTTACCGCCTTCAACCGTGGAGACCCCTTCTCTAGGCCTGAGGTGTTCCAAGTACCCCTCCCTCTCCCCTACATCTCCCCCCAGGGACTTCCTATAGCCCCCTGAAAGGTTCCTTTGGCCACGCTGGACGTCCCTGCCATACGGGGAACATTACCCAACCCCCAGCTGAGGGCAGACTGCTCAGCCACTCCCTCCCCATTTTCACAACCCTTTCGGAACCCTTCGAACTGCCTCACCGCAGATCAGGGGGTTGACCCCTCACGCAGTGCCCACTCTAGCTGGGGCTACACCACCTTTGGATGGAACTTATCAAAACTGACCTTAGGAAAGGGGCACCTACCCCAATGGTATATATCGAACACCCCAGCCTAGCACTATGTTCTTGACCACTATTTCAAGAGACTGGCCACTAGTGGCACCTGTCACGGAGCATTTACCAGGACCTGATGTTGGGGGCTTGCACCTAACCAGACCTCCACGGTTTCCTCACCATGTTTTACAGTTATTGTTATTGTTCTTGGGTTTCTGCTTTTTTTTGTTTTTGACCCATCCCTTTTCCCACAAAAATGTTTCTATTGTCATGTTTGCCTTTTGCTCTACCTCCTACCTGTCTCGCAAGAACTACCCCATACGGGGCCTGCTTCTTCACAGACCTTTCCTGGCCTAGGCCCACCTAACTCTCCTGACCCAACCTTATCATAACCAGACTTTGGGCCTACCTTCCCTCACTCCATCCCCCCGATATTGGTCACATACTCTACCAGACCACCCCCATCCTTTTCTGACTGGATCCCCACAAATACCAGTGTTATAGACAGCTCCTATTTTCATGCCTATCTTACATAATTCTGCTAAGGCCCCAGTCTCCCTCTCGGACTGTCACTGCTGCCTCCACCTTTGCTCATAGGGTACCCCTGCGGCTCCCTCTGAGCAAATCTTCCCACTGAGTCGGGTGTTTTCTCCCCCCCGGTGGGACTTCTGCATCATTCACCCACACATCTCACAAGGACCTTCCCGGTTCGATGTTTCTTCTTATCTCATCTTATCTCTCCGCTCCCTACTTCTCTCTATCCCCCCCCCCCCCCGGCTCACCCCCCTACTCTTTTTCCCGGGGAGCTCCAGTCGCCCCTCTCTCTACCATTTATAAGCTTTCATTCCCAACTCCACCATGGCCCCCTTGAATATCCTGACATTAAATGTTCAGGGTCTAAATATACCCCAGAAACGAGTCAAGGCCTTTTGGACCTTCGCTTCCCTTAAAGCCCACGTGGTGTGCCTGCAGGAGACTCACTTCTCCCAAAACTCTACCCCCAAGTTCTTCCACAATTCCTATCCTCAAACCTTTACCGCCTCAGCAACCTCCAAGCAGAGAGGGTTCATGATTGGTTTTCACAGATCCGCCCCCTTTACGCTTAGCAAAGAAATTAAGGATCCTGAGGGGAGATACCTAATCATCACAGGCACTCTACTAGAAGAAAGCGTCACTATAGTGTCCTACTACGCCCCCAACCAGAATCCCAACGCATTCCTGGCCCATCTCTTTTCAGTCATTGATCACCACAAACAAGGAACCTTACTGATTGGGGGAGACTCCAATCAGGTAATCTACCCCTTCCTGGACAAATCCCCCTTCTCCCAAACATCTCCTCCATCTAAGCTTTCCTTCAAACTTCTGCTTCATAGACACTCTCTTATCGACTCCTGGCGGGAAATGAACCCCACGAAGAAACAGTTCACCTTCTACTTACACCCCCATAAGGTCTCGTCGCGCATTGACCACCTCCTTCTCACAGTAGGTACCACTCCAGCAATCTTAGAGTCCACTATCCTCCCTATTGTGTGGTCAGATCATTGCGCAGTCCTGACCTCTATTGGATCCCTAATTCCAAAACAATCCAATCACTCTTGGTGCCTTAATGACGCCATCCTCACACATCCCTCTCACAAAGTAGATATCGAACTAGTTCTAACAAACTTCCTTCAAGAGAACAACACCGACGACATTTCACCTCTCACCCTGTGGGAAGCCCACAAACCTGTGATCCGGGGAGCTCTGATTAGTAAAGCCTCTCACATCAAAAGAGCCAGACGAGATCTCCACCGACCCCAACAGACAAGCACTTGACAAAGCCCAGCTAGAACTAGATCTCTTTCTAACTGAGTCTGCAGACAAGGTCCTCCGTCGACAGCAACACAAATTCTTTACCAAAAGCAATAAGCCAGATACGTTCCTGGCCCTATCCCTACGTAACCTCGACCGCCCACGCAAGCCGATCCGTCTCAAAACTTCCAAGGACACTTACACGAGCAACCCCGTCAAAATAGTAGCCCATTTTCGCAGACACCTAGCAGCCCTTTACGAAGCAAATCCCTCTTTTAACTCTGCCCGGGCTGAGTCCCTGCTCTCTAGTGTCACTCTTCCCACCCTCACTACCACTGAGAAAGAATCCCTAGATGAACCCTTCACGCATCAAGAAGTCCTCTCTGCTATCAAGTCGCTGAAAAACAACAGGAGACCAGGCCCCGATGGCTTTACAGCCGTGTATTACAAGCATTTTGCACACATCTTAGCCTCCGTTTTAGCCAACGCCCTCAATGCTGTCCGGTCCGGCTCCACATTTCGCCCCGAGTCCCTCTCGGCTGTTGTCTCCATGCTGCCCAAACCCTCCTCTGATGACTCCTCCTGGACTAACTATCGCCCGATCTCCCTACTCAACCAAGACATCAAACTCATGCCCAAAATTCTAGCTGCCCCTCTGAACAAGCTGATAGGCTCTCTTATCCACAAGGACCAGGTGGGATTTATACCTGCTAGACAAGCTGGGGACAACATCCGTAGAGTGACTCTCTTAACCCACATAGCCCTCACCCGCAATATGCCCACATGCCTACTGTCTTTGGACATTAGAAAGGCTTTTGATACCCTTTCCTGGCCCTACTTAACCCTAGTATTGGGAAAATGGGGATTCTGCCCTCATTTCCAGACCTGGATCGCGTCCCTTTACTCCTCCCCGTCAGCCTGTGTGAGATATGCAGGCTTCAAGTCTGACCCTTTTCCCATCCACAGAGGCTCCCGACAGGGATGCCCCCTGTCCCCCCTGCTCTTTGCCCTGGCTATTGAGCCCCTAGCACAATTGATTCTATCAAACCCGAACATAAAGGGAATTGAGGTAGGGGGACACCACCACAAACTTTGCCTCTTTGCGGATGACGTCCTCCTATTTCTCACCTCCCCTCTCATTTCGTCCCCCAACCTGCTCCAGACTCTGTCAGATTTTGCTGCAGTCTCTGGTCTGAAAGTTAACCCCGAGAAATCTAAGATGCTAAACATCTCCCTCGACTCCAACACACAAACGCACCTACAACAAATTCTCCCTTTTGCTTGGGCTACAACTAGTCTCCCCTATCTCGGGATACATCTCCCCCCCAATCCATCTGACATGTATGCCGTAAACTACCCTCCTATGCTATCCCATCTCACACGCTTGATGTCGGGTTGATCGAAACTCCCTCTCGCTTGGCTTGGTCGAATCTCAGTGGTTAAAATGTCCATTTTGCCGAAAATACTTTACCTTTTTAGGGTTCTTCCAGTTGAGGTACCCTCTCACTACCTAAGAATCCTACAGCGGAGGACCTTCCAATACATCTGGGGCAATATACGACCCCGCGTATCTAAGCGCATCCTGTTCTCTCCTAAAGCAAAAGGTGGCTTGGGTATACCTCACTTTGCCAGATACTTCCAAGCAGCACAATTAGCTCCCCTACCCAAATGGCATGCCACACATGAGACACCTTTATGGGTATCGCTCGAGGCGGTCGGCTGTGACCCTTTGTCCACGGCCAACCTTCTTTGGCTCACTCCAAAAGATCGAGGACCCGCCCGTAACCCTGTTACTGCCCATAGCCTTAAGACATGGGACAGACTTAAACTTAAGGCAGGTCTACAATCCCCACACAACCCCATGCTATTCTTTCTTAAAAACCCCTCCTTTTACCCTGCCTGGTCTTCCCCAGCTTCATTTACCAGATGGACGGAAGTGGGCCTTTTGAGAGCTCACGCTTTCATCACGCCTGACTTAGTCAAATAATTTCCCTCTCTTCAGGAGCAACACCAGCTCCCCAACTCCAAACTTTTCAGGTATCTACAACTGAAACATTTCTTCACCCCACACATACGCACTAGCTCCTCTCTGCCTATTTTTTCTCCATTCGAACACCTCTGCAAATCGGACCCCCACGCATTATATCCACACTTTACACCCTCCTGCTTGACCCCCTACACACGGCTCAGATCCCTTACATCAAAACCTGGGAAAAAGACCTCCAACAGTCCATAGACCCCGAAGACTGGGTAGATATCTGGGACTCAACCAAATCCTCTTCCCAGAACATTGTAGCACTTGAAACTTCCTACAAAGTTCTCATGAGGTGGTACCTCGTCCCAGCCCGAATAAATAAGTTCCTGCCCTCATACTCCCCGCTCTGCTTCAGAGGTTGTCCAGACACCGGTACCCACATACACATATGGTGGAATTGCTCGATCGCTCAAAGATTCTGGCTCAAATATTCAAAATTATCACTAAACTCATGGGCAGCCCTGTAGCCCTCGACCCCAGAACGGCTCTTCTGAACCTAAAACCCCCAGATCTTTCCAAATCACAATTCAAACTTCTCCTGCAGGTCACCACAGCGGCAAAACAAACCATCGCACACGCGTGGAAATCCCCGCAGCTTCCAATTGCCGAAACCAAAAATAGAGTCACGAAAGCCATGATTCACGCCAGAATCGAAGCCATAGTCACTGATAAGCTCCCCAAACACGAACGCATTTGGACCCCATGGCTAACTCACTTTGCCCCTCCGGGCTTTGACATCACTCGTTTCCAGCCCTGAGCATCCTTCTATCAGCCCTACCCACCTTCAACAGTCCTCCATTTTGGCCACTTGAGTTCTCGCGACCGGTCCTCCCCAACTCTGCCACCTCCCCCCTGTCTCTCCTTTTTCTCCCCCTCACCTCTTCTCCCCCCTCCATCCTGGGACTGTCCCGTCCCCCTCCCCTTTTTCCTCGCTCTCAGGGACCTCTCTATTCCCTAATACCTACTCTCCCCTCTTTCTCTCTTTTCCTATAAGAGCGACAACCCCGATTCATCTGCACCAGGACACCACTAGCCCTTGGACAGGCACTTACCTGACCTGAGCTCAACCTCCGGCCCCAAAGGCTGGGAGCTTCAGCTCACGGGAACCCTTCCTACTTAACAGTCCACACTACCGTATCCTCTCCCCCTCGCTTACCTGTTTGGTCAGCTACAGCCTAACATCTTTCACTCTAGCCAGCCTGTCTATATATCTCATGTTTGACTTTGGCTTGTTCCTGGAACCATGAAGCATTCCTATGTAATGTTGTTGTTTCTTTTCAATAAAAAAATTTGAACAAGAAAAAAAAAAGAAACATTCTGTGGGCTTATTGCGAGTGGTGCAGGAAGGTCTCATCTTAGGAAGGATTTTAATGTGTTGGTTTCTCATGTGAGTAATACCTCCAGCCAGACCAAGTGACCTTAAACTTGTCATGTTTGTCTCTAGCCTCTAGTATCCAGCACTCAGCCTCCATGGTTGCGTCTACCTCCCTTTTCCAGTCAGCCAGAGTTGGGCAGGCCGTCTGTCTCCAATACCTGGGTATGAGGGCTTTGGCTGCTTTAAATAAATGAGGTGTAACACTCCTCTTGTATTGTTTAAGGGAAGAGGCAACCCCACGAAACAGATAATGCAGTGGGGTACACTCAATGTTCCTCAGAGTTGTCTTTTTTATCCAGGGGGTTATAGCCTCCCAAAATGGTTGACATTTTAGACAGTTCCACCAGAGGTGGAGAAATGTGCCTTGTTTGCCACATCCTCTCCAACACCTGCCATTCGTCATTGGAAACATTTGCTTTAGCTTAGAAGGGGTCCTGTACCATCTGGAAATAAATGTAAACGAGGATTCCTGGTTGAGAGAGCAGACCGACGAGGAATGGGTGAATTTAAGCATTCTCTGCACTTGAGGTGTAGTGAACTCTTGACCCAGTTCCCTTTCCCACTCCCTAATATAGTATGGTGTCCCTGATGGCTGGGAGTCCCGTATCAATCTGTACAGTTGAGATAGTAGATGGCCTGGGTCAGGGAGCTCCACACACAAGGATTCAAATGTTGTGAGTGTGTGGGCCGGTCGCAGTGGGGGGTCCAACGCACGTAAAAATCTTACCAGCTGCCTGTGCCTCCCACTGCGAATGGCATGGACCCAAAGGCAGACTGCATACTAGTTAGGTTCAATAGGGTTCCCTGCAGTGCAAATCTAGCACACAGGTTCCTACCCTTGAGGCCCCAGGATCCAAAGAAACCCCCTCCTTTCCAGGGGGGAACCTGGGGAATCCCCCTAGGGGGGTAAGAGGAGAGGTCTGGGGGGCATAGTGTCCGGATTTGTTGAGACTATCCCAAGTGTTTATAGTAGCCCTGGTTAAGGGAGAGGTCCAATCTGACAGTCCCCTGGACCCGCATGGAATCCAAGGGGCTCCTGCCAGATTCCTACCTGCCGTTGTCTTCTCAAGCTTGACCCACAATCTAGTCGAGTTATCCTGGTGCCAGTTTAGGATGCGCACTAGCGACATGGCTTTGTAATAAAGGGCTACGTCCAGTAGGCCAAGCCCACCTTCCGATTTGGGTCTACATAGGAGATCATGTGCTAATCTTGGGTGCTTGCCTTGCCAAACAAAATTTGTAAATTCCCTGCGTAGTTTTTGAAAAACCGCTTGAGCGAGAGTTATGGGTATTGTGTATAGAATATAGATTATCCTCGGTAAGTTAGTCATTTTAAGGGCGCTAATCTTTCCGAACCAGGTAAGAGGTAGGTCCCGCAAGGTTTGGAGGTCATATACAATCCCTGCCAAAAGTTTGCCGTAATTGAGGTCATATAGGAGAGTCTGGTCTGGGAAAATATGGGTCCCTAAATATGGGTGCAAATTTTTACACCATCCAAAAGGGAATTAGCCATGGTTGACGGGACGTGGATAGGCAGCAGTTCTTAACATAGTTTATTTTGAAGTTGGATATGTGCCCGAACTTGCAGCCTTCAGACATCAGTACGGGTAGAGTAGTCTGGGGTTCGAGAGGTAGAGCAATACAATGCCGATAACTTATGCTCTTTCGGTCCAATGGGAAGTCCCCTAATATCTGCATTAGCTTTGATCGTGTGAAGAAAGGGTTCCATCACAAGGGCAAATATTAGGGGCGAGAGAGGCCACCCCTGCCTAGTCCCATTGCATATTGTGAGCGGTCCAGAGAGGACTCCATTGACTTTGTCCTGGGCCGTTATATTCCGATTGGACCCATCCTATCATTCGGTCCCAGCTCATGTAACACTGAAAACCTATAGACCCAGTCTACCCTGTCAAAGGCTTTCTCAGCGTCCATTGAGAGAAGAACACACAGTTTCTGATCCGGTACATTCTGTGCCCAGTGTAGAATTTGCAGGGCTCTGATCGTGTTGTCTCGACCAACCATAAAGCCCGTTTGGTCCGGATGAACCAGAGCCGTCACATGGTTCTGAAGGCGGAGAGCCAGTAGCTTAGCCAAAATTTTAGAATCAGCATTTAACAGGGAGATGGGTCTGTAGTTTGGACAAAGCTGTGGGTCTTTACCCGGTTTGTGTATGACCGCTATATGCGCTAGTAGGGCTTCTGGTGGCAGGGAGTTGATGGTACTGAGGGAGTTTAAGTGAGTGCACATAGGTGTAGCCAGGATGGTGAAAAATTTCTTATAATAAAGGTTTGTAATGCCATCTGGCCAAGGGCTTTTACCTGAAGGGAGGGCTCTTCTGTAAAAGGCTGTTCTAAATCTTCCAGGATTTGAGAGGGCAAGGCGGGGCGTGCCAAGGTCTCTAAGTATGCCTGGATAGCATTCTCATGTGAAATAGTGTCACCTTTGGCCGGGGAGGGCGGAAAATGATACAGGGATTCGTAGTACTTTTGGAATTCCAATGCTATGGATTGGGAATCTATTAGCTGCCTACCTTGTACTGTCAAACTATGAACATGGCAGAGAGTTTGCTGTTTCTTTAGTTGTCGGGCCTAGAGCCTCCCAGAATTGTTGCTGTGTTCATAAAAATGGTGGGCATAAAAACGTAGTTTATTTCTGGCCCTTCGGTTCAGGCATTGGCCGAGCTCAGTCCGTAGGACATTTAATTGCTCAGCGTCTGCCGGGGCAGGAGAGGCCTTCTGCTTCATCTCTAAGTCATGGATCTGTGTCTGTGATATCTTTCTCTCTACTTTTCTTGATACGGGACCCATGGGATATCAGTTCGCCCCTTATTACCACCTTATGGCCCTCCCACGGTGCCTGGTTGGACACCTCCATAAGGGAGCGACAAACCCGGGGAGGGATACTGAAACCAACAAAGCCGAAGGAACATCGAGGAAAAGGCGGAGGTGGAGGAAAAGGAAACAACGATCAAATGACGAGGAGCAGAACAAGAAGTCAAAAGAAACACAATTAGAGACAACGTCTCTCCTAGATCTACCCGACAACAAGGTGATCAACCTGTCTAAATTCCCCTTAAAACAAGTACATATACAACTACTCAATAAGGGTCTTTCCTTCTCTCCAACTCAAGACATGGATGAATTCACTGTTTATAAGGACATGTCTCTATTCTTACGAAAGGTCTTGCTGCGTTATGTACATGAATTGAATAACAGGGAGAGGAGGTCCCTTCAGGAGGAGGAACAAAGAGCCTTGGAAGATCTTATGTCACTCTTAGAAGAAACCCAATGGATGTCTGACTACATGGAGGATGAGGATTCCGTGTTTGTTAGGCGCCCGGATATGAATATAAAATCAAATAAAATGATTCCATTGACAAAGAATAAACTTATCAGCCAGTTCCATGATCTAGTATGTAGTGAATTAAAAAAGGTCAATTGGAACATGCCACGACAAGATAGCCTCACTAAAGAGGAAAGAAGAGCCCTTAAAGAACTACGCGAGGCGCAAGGAATCATAATTAAAAAGAGTGACAAAGGGGGCAACGTGGTTCTCTTAGATCAAGACTACTATGTAACAGAGGTCAAGAAACAACTTGGGGACGACAGGGTATATAAGAAACTGATGTCACCCCCGTTCAGTGAGGTGGTGGAGAACCTCAACTGCATGCTGCAAATGGCATGGGAGGCTGGCCTTCTGAATAGACGAGAACTCACCTATCTCTCTGTCCATGAATTCAATGTCTTTGTCCTATACATCATCCCGAAATTACATAAGAACATGACTAGAGTTGAGCGAACCTCTGGAAGTTCGGGTTCTGCTGGTCCGTCCGAACTTCGGGACAAAGTCCGGGTCCGGGTCCGGACGGAACCCGAACGATCGCACGGACAACGAACCCCATTGAAATCAATGGGGACCCGAACTTTTATGCACAAAAATGGCTGTAACAAAGTCCTGGAAAGCCCTAGAGGGCTGCAAAAGGAAGTAAAATGGGGGTAAGGGTAGGGCAAGTGCCCTACAAAAAAATGGGGACAGGGAAATAACTTTAAATATTTTAAAAAAAATAAAAACTTAAAAAATGCAAAAATGGAGGTGAATGTGGATCATCTTCAAACTGTGTCTGAAAAGTATTAATTAACAGTAGAAGCCATATAACTGTTCTAAAATCATCTTCAAACTAGGACAAGTGCCCTACAAAAAATGGGGAGAGGGAAAATAAATTAAAATCAAATTTAAAAAATGGGAAGGGGGGTGGATGTGGAGTA
>BLSH010441031.1:159893-189358 GCA_018402905.1 Glandirana rugosa
CGGGGGTATCTACAGGGACTATAGACAACTTTTTCAATTGTTCAGTTATTATTTAAGTAAAACCACACGGCGAAGCCCCTTCTAAAAAAGGTTCATTTTTCATTACCGGGAATCCGGCGTAGCCACCCCCTAACTACATATATCTCTGAGGTGTAGTTACGGATGATCATCGGTCCGACCCAGATAGAGTTATAGGACATCAGATAACTCGTGGACAAACCATAGGGACTGTACACTAAAGTCACAACCATGATATCCGAAGTCGTCAAGCAGATTCATAAAAGGTTAATATAGGTCTCCAGGCAACTAGCGACTTTGTTATCCGGAGGGACCACCTACCAACCCGAACGATTTTTGAAATGTCCGGGTCCGGGTCCGTGCCACGGACACCCAAAAGTTCGGTACGGACCCGAACGTTACAGTCCGGGTTCGCTCAACACTAAACATGACCCATCCACCAGGGAGGCCTATTGTTTCAGCGATCAACGGACCTCTGGATATAATTGGAAAATACTTAGACGAACTGCTGAAGCCTATAGTACCAACACTGAAATCACATGTCAGGGATACCAAACAGGTGCTCAATAGACTACAGGATATTGAGATAGACCCAGCCTGGCTACTAGTAGGCATTGATGTGGAGTCTCTATATACATCAATCCCCCACCGATGCGGCCTAAGGGCCATTACTTTTTACTTGGAAAAAATCTTCCCCGAAGCGGCACACCAAAATGAATTTATTATTGACTTGTTAACTTTTTCAACAGATATCAGGGACATCTATGGGGGCAGCATGGGCACCCTCGTGTGCGTGCCTCCATTTAGGTATGTGGGAGGAAGTGAAAGTTTACCCCCTGGAGGACTTCAAACGATACGTTCATCTATGGATACGATACATAGATGACATTTTGGTGATCTGGAAGGGGACTTCAACTGATCTGCAAATGTTTATGAAAAACTTGAATGAAAATGATGACAACATCAGACTCACATACAGCTGGAACCTGGAAACTCTACCCTTCCTGGACCTTAATATCTCCAAAGACGGCCGAAAAATTGGCACGTCAACATACCGCAAACCGACAGCACCTTGCTAAGAGCAGATAGTTTCCACCCTCAACCTTTAAAACAAGCGATACCCATCGGACAGTTCCTATATATTCCCAGGAACTGTTCCGATGATGACGTTTTTAAGAAAGAAACCCACGCTATGTACGGGCGGTTCAGGGAAAGGGGCTACAGCCATAAGGTCCTAAGGCAAGCTAAGAAAAGAGCAATGGAATGTGAGCGACCCGCGCTCCTTTCGGAGGAAGCCAAATCACCCAGGGGGGACGTATCAACCCAGAAGGAACCTGTGAGATTTGTGACTAACTTTGGCTCGCAATGGCCGTGATAAAAGAGGCTCTGTTGAGACATTGGCCATCTCTGACCAAATGACTGGTTATAGCGGAAATAGTTGGGGATTACCCCCACATGGTAGCAAGAAGGGCTCCAAATCTCTCTGATCTTCTGACTAAGTCAGAATACATCCGTACAACCAAAAATACATGGCTTTCAAACTTCCCACGAACTAAGGGCATGTTCCCATGTGGTCACTGCCAGATCTGTGAATACATTGAAAGAACTGTGGAGTTCACGGAAAAAAATATCTCTATAAGATCAAAAGTCTGATAAACTGCGCCACCACAAAGGTGATATATAGCCTCACCTGTCCTTGCCAAAAAACGTACATTGGCAAAACCAAACGCCAGTTGTGCATTCGCATCGGTGAACACTTAGGTGACATCAGACGTAATGAACCTAAGAGCCATATCGCTGAACACTACTCCATTTACCATGGGGGCAGCCCGACGGGCACTCCGGTCAAAGGCATTTATGCCCTAAATATCAGCAGCAGGAGTGGTGACTTTGATAGGATCCTGTTGCAAAAAGAAAAATATTGGATCTATACCCTGGGAGTCATGATGCCGAGGGGCTTAAACAAAGAATTCAACCTACAACCATTTTTAAACACACCCTTATAGTTCACCCATTCAACCGAGGGAATATGCCAATGATGATATGCAGGGGTCTCCACATTCTCCACCTACCAGATTTTATACACCCATCAAGAGTGCCTCTGATCTGTCTGGTGAAGTTATTGTGACTAGGGGTCTCGATTAGGGGTCTTTATGTATTTGGGTCCATTTGTAACCAAAATATGCTCAAGCAGAGACTCAACACAAACAAAAATGTCACAATAAGATAATTAGCCTCATTGTTATACTGGTTTACACCACTTATCTATTTGTTATAGGACATTGTTTCAGTAAACCAATTTATGTGTATATGGGGATGTCTCTGCTTACCTAAGTTGGATTATCTGTATACAAAAAATGTAAATGTATTGTGGGATGGCTCCTTGAGTTGTATTTCTCTATTTAGTTCTTCTCCCCTTTGAAGCTACTTAATGGAATTCCTTCCTTGGTGTGTTCCACCTGTGCAACCTACAGGTGTCTTCCAAACTCTTCACCATCTGCACCAGTGACTAAATAATATTAACTCAATGAGCGCAGAGCTTCCCTTTGCTTTTCTCACCCCTCCGGACAAGTCAAACAATGAGCATAAAGTGTTTTTTACTCTAATCAGCACAGCAGTGGCACCACCTGAGATTCCTTCCAAAAGTGTAAAACTGTCGATTGGTTGGGAAGGTGTATTTATACACCCCCATCCACCAGGTGGCGCTAGTCCTGATGAAGTTGCCTGACCAACGAAACGTGTTGACGTTGTGCTAGCCCACACGCCCACACACCTTCACCTCTCTATGACCGCTCGATTCAGTTTGTGAGCTATTCGCTCCAGCGGCCATTGGTCAGCTCGATTTAGGAGCCCTGCTACACTGGATATGGAGGATAGTCAGCTGACATCTGAATGGGGCATCCACTAGTGTCGGTGGGTTATCGATCCTGGCTGACTCCTTACCGGATGGATCTCAGTGGCTACATGCTGATGGATATCGAGGATGACTAGCTGACACCTAGACGGGGCACTCACTTGGGCAGGTGGGACATCGATCCTGGATGAGATTCCTGCTGGATGGGTAAGTGTGTTCCACACTCCCTGCATTCACATCACCTATTTGTCACCACCCTGCCTGGGTCCCCACCCCTGCCCTGATTCCAGGAGCCGCCTGACTTAGTTGGGTCACCGTGGTGCACCATTCCCAGCTTCTCCGGCCGAGACCAACTAACCGCCCTGCCCATGACCGGCCGGTCTCGGCCGATGCGATTTCACTTGCAGGAAGGTGCACGGCATACCCGGTATCTAGCCCCTGAGTGTTTGGCTACTCACTGCATTCCAATTCCCCGCTGGTTACCTGGATAGTCATCGGGGGCTATTAGTGCTACGGCGGGGGTCTCTCCTTGGATCCTCATGATCATCGGCTCCAGCTGTTTCTGATCGCTCCGGCGACCATATCGGGACCCATCTGGATCACCTAGGATCCGGTCTGCCTGTAGCCAACCCTCCCATGGGCTTTTGCTGTCATCAGCCAGACCGGTATTACATTTGCCTTTGCGGTTGATCTGTCTGTAGCCTGCCTACGGCTTTGCCATCATCAGACTCTGATCCCGCACGGCTTATCCCTCCGTCCACTACTCCCCCATCCACGTTTGCCGTTCATGCAGCTGTAGCTCCGATCCCATTGACTGACCGATATCTCATTATCAGCTGTACTATCTTTGCCGGCCTCTCAATTTTTGCTCCTGCCAGTATTCTCCCCCGGCTCTGGTCAGGTGGTAGTCACCTGCCTCACAATCCTCCCCTCTCCATTTTTGTCCACTGTATGACATTGTTATGGGTCTATTTCGATTGTGTTTTATTGCCATGAGCTTTGGGGTCAATATTTGTAGGTGGTTATAGGGTGACCCATGTGTGGGATTGTGTGGGTATTCTGCTTTTGGGGGGGCCTGCACACTCTCCCCCCTTACTGTTTTTATTCTTTCCTGACAACGTTGTCTTTGGTGGTGGTTCTTGATCAGTCCTCATCCTATTTTGATCCTATTTACACAATCATTTTGTTCACCATTGATATGTCTGTGTATGGCAAATAAATGTTATTTAATTTTTCTTTGGTGTTGCCTACATTTATTATTTTTATTTTTACACCTCACATCCAGATTCCAGTGGCTATATATAAGGCGGCTCTTTGGACAGCCTTCTGTGCTGCCCTTTTCTTAGGTTTGTGTGCTTTTCACATATATTATATAGTATATTATTTCAAATTTACTCCCTGAGTGAATAGATGTGGAGCTCTGTCTAAAATTATTTGTGAGTCCCCTGACCCCTGGCTTGGGGTCCCTCTTGGTTTGGTAGTCTGGTTGGACACCTCCCCCAGCGTGTTGGATTCGAAGTAATATCCCATAGAGGGAATAATCGCTTCCACAACTCTGGGGTCGTCCAAAAGACCCTCATTTAGTCTCCAAGTTCTCTCCCCCCGATGGGCAGGAGTCCGATCGGGTGTGAGTCTAATCGGAGAATGGTCCGAAATAGTTATAGATTCTGTAGAGCAGGAGCAAATCTTCCTTAGAAAAAATTGATCTATGAAGAACATGTCTAAGCGGGAATATATGTCAAAGGTTTTGGAGAAATAACTATAGTCCCTGTCCTTTGGGTGGAGCACTCACCAGGTGTCCAACAGGTGGAGAGAGTGGAGAACATTTTTAACATGCTTAATTGCTCTGAAGGAGAGGGCAGATTTCCCAGATGAGGTGTCCATTGTTGGGTTGAAAATCCCCCCCTACAATCAACAGGTCCTCCTTGAATACTTCAAGTTTCTGAAGGGTGGTGGAAATAAAGTGGCTTGTGTGGGTATTAGGGGTATATAAATTGGCCAGGGTGTATGCCTGGCCTTCAATGGATCCTTTAAGAAACACAAAACGACCTTCTGGGTCCATCAAACTGGCCCTCAAGGAAAATTAACATGATTTCTTGATGGCAATGGAGGTCCCACTGGCTTTAGGTATAGGAGACAGACTATGGTACCACTGGTTATATGTCATGAGAGGGAGTCCAGGAGTAGACTTGGCAATGAAATGCATCTCCTGCAGAAAAATAATGTCTGAAGGTAAATGACGCAGTTCCTGCCAAAGACGTCCTCTTTTAGAAGGACTGCAGAGGACTCTAAGATTGTAGGACAGCATTAAAATGAATAATGTTATCTACCCAACATAGCAAGGTGTTATTAATGAGCCCTCCTATAGCATTACCCACCACATAATACATATGCCTCTTCGAGAACATAACAACCCCATCTGCACCCTTCACAAAAACATATTCACAAATAACATGAACATCAACATTACAGTACAGAAAAGTAAGAAGAAAAAAAGAAGACAACATTTGAAAAAAAAACCACAAGACCATCTTGCCATTCCTCAAGGTGGGATGTGGTTTCAATAGAGGGAGATAGGGTTCCGGGGGAGGAAAAAGCCACCCCCGCAAGACCACCATCCCGTCTGCCATTTTGCAGCAACCATACCCCAAATCCGGGGTCACTCCTAATGGGGAGAACGTGACTGTCCACATGGCAGAGGATCGAGGGACACTCCGGGACATTGAGTAATTAAGAAAACACAGCAATATTGAACTAGCGGATGTTAACTGAATCCGAGGAACCCGATAACTTGCTTGATGGGCATTGTTCCAAGAGCAGGGGGCCGTGTGGGAGTGCAAAAGCTTTGCAACTGGGCTAGGCCACAAAAATGGCCGACCGACCATAGCAAATGGGGGCCCCCTGGACTGACCTTCGCTGTCTGTAGCCCAGGAGCTCATAGTAGCCAAACGTTACCGGATCCAACAATGTTCTGTGGCAGTTGACTCATGTAATAATAAGGCCTGAGACACAATTAAGAGGGGAATGATGCAGACACACTCTGGCTGCGGCGACATTGCCTGGTCCACTTGCGAGACCTAGTGGATGCAGGACCCCAATTGTCCAGACGTTGTGGTAGCGGGATTGATGTGTTTAGTCTCCAATCCGGAAAATCAGTGGGGGGAAGCTCCAGTGTTTCCACAAAGTTTGCCAGGTCATCTTTGGTGCGGAGACTTGCTCTCTTCCCATTTCTGGTGGCTGTTAAACGAAATGGGAAACCCCATCGATAGGTGACACCTGCTGTGCGTAGGGCTTCCAGTACTGAGTGTACTGCCCTGCGCTGCATTAAAGTGCGCCTGGACAGGTCTGGATACAAGGACATACGCGCACCATCAAAGTCAATCATCAGGGAGTTCCTAGCTGCTCTCATTATCTCTTCCTTTAGAGAATATTTATGTAGTTTACAGATTACATCCCTTGGCTTGTCCACATCTTGGGGGACAAACAGTAGGGCACGATGAACAATTTCAATAGATTCTGGGGCGGCAGATCCCAAGATTTCTCTAAACAATCCCTCCACTGACGGGAGCAGATCAGAAGCGCGCGCGGCTTCAGGCATGCCGTGAATGCGGATGTTCTGTCTCCGAGAGAGTTAATTACATCCTCATGGTGTCTGGTAGTGTCCTAAATTGCTGCCACTGTCTGCAAGACTTCATCCTGGCTGCTCTCCAGTGCCTCTACCCTATTCCCCAGTGCTACAGTGTTCTCCCTTAGGCTGTCTACTGCTTTCTGGCATGAGAGCTCCACAGCAGCGATCAGTTGCTGTATATCAGCCTTGGTGGGGAGCGCTCTAATATGCTCCCTAAGGTCCCAGTCCCTGTCTGCTTTATCCAGCTCTGATTGTTGGGAAAAGTGGCTGGCAGAGTGGGTAGATGTGGAAGGGCTATAGTCTCTCACCTGGAGAGTAGCCGAGGGTCCCGGAGAGTCACCGCCATGCGCCTGTGAAGTGTGCTCTGCCTTCTTCTTAGCGGCCGCCATCTTAGATGACAGTTTGGTACCGGGAGTGTGCGGGGCAAAGAAGGAGTGAAGCCCGCCGTCCGTACTGCGGTTTCCCCTTGGTGGCTGTGAGCTGGTGTGGCATTTGGAGTGCATCTGGGGACTCTCTGGGAAGGTCTGTGTCAGTCAGGCACCGCTAATATTGTCCTGGCTTGCCGGAGCTCTGCCCCGCACATCTTCACACCATGCCGTCCAGGCCACACCACCAAAACAATGGATTCTTTTAAAGTCTATGGGTGACTCAATTGGGCATTCCAATAATTGACTGAATAAAGCCTGTGCTACAGGCTTCAGTTGTTCTTGGGTAAGCTATTCCAAAAGACCTCTAATCCCTATATTGTGTTTTCTTCCTCTATTATCAAGTCTTCCAAGCAGCAGTTAATTGAAATCAAATAAGAGATATGTAGGCTCCAATAACATCAAAAGTGTTGGATTACTTCCGGTTCCGGCACCTTCATGTGAGGAAGCACAAGACGGCTGCTCCGGGCAGACCAGCTCACTAATCTGCCAGGTCACAGCTTGTGCCACCTTTCAGTGCCCAAATCGGACACAGCCCATCAGAGAGTCCTGCAAGGCATCAAGGCATGGACCAATACGTCCTCCACAGACCCCAGCAGCCTGACTCAGGCATGCGCCAGGACTCAGCCTTCACAGCGGCGCACGAGACCAATATGGCGGCCGCACCTCAGACCGTCTCCTCAGCAGGGCTGGTAAGCGCTTTGATCGTTCCGCCTTCCACGATCGTTCCCTTCTCCACGATCTTTCTTTCCTCCACAATCGTTCCTGCCTCCACGATTGTGGAAGAGCAATGCGCAGGCCTAGCACAGGCAGTGGCAGCCCTAATACTCCCAACCATAATGGCAGCGGTAGATAAAGCAATGGCAAACGGGATCGCCCAGATACGTAAGGAACTGGGGGAACATACAAAACGTCTGAATGATCTTGAATCCTGCATATCTGACATAGACGAGGAAATGCAGAATGCATGGTCGTTTGAACAACAGACGCAGAATACACAACAATACATACTGGAAAAACTGGACGGTCTCAAGAATCGTTTGAGACGTAACAATCTGAGAATTGTGGGACTGTTGGAATCATATAACACCAACTCACTACATGATCTCTGCTCCAAGAGCATCCCCAGCGCACTAGGCATTGCTACCCCTTGCGTCGTGGAAAGGGCACACCGTCTGGGCACACCATCAATAGACAGACGTACGCCTCGGCCCATCATCGTCCGCTATCTGAACTATATGGACAAATCGCAGATCTTAAGTTCATACCGCAATTTTAAATCGCTCCAGATAGAGGGACATAAGCTCCTAGTGTTTGCAGACTACTCACAAGAAGTCTCTCGCTGCAGGAAAGCTTTTCAACCGATCTGTCAGGCTCTTTATCAAAAAGAAGTCACATTCTCCCTGTCATATCCGGCGATTCTCTGCTTCACGAACCAGCAAGGAGATCAAAAATCCTTTACCCATCTGGACAAGGCCTCACACTACTTGCAAGCCTACCTCCACATCCCAATGGAAACATCAGTGGCACCACCCTTACTTCGAGCACCAGCACCCCGGGAACAACGCAGTCCCAGGAAAGATCCCCAAAGAGGTTCCGCCGCTCCAAACCACCGGGCTTGGACTGAACATTCTAACTGGCATTCTTAACAAGGTTGGTGACGATCTTCTCCCCCCAGTCCTCACATCTCCCACAGGGCATGGCATCTTTGGTTTTACTTCTCCCTTACGCCCAGCAACCATGCCAACCTACAAAAGGAATCATTGTTCCATTTCGCATATGTCTCTGTGACAATCCTTTCTGACTACTTGCACCACCTTTGATTGCCCACTACCGCCCGTCAAAGTTCACACTCATTAATGCTGTTATTAATGTTGTATCTGTTGTACTTATCGATATGTTACTGTTAGGCTGCTAATATGCCGCAACTTTACTGCGAGGTTGATTTTTGGCTCGCCGGAACCCCATGAGGGTACCTTCCTTCTTCATACCACAGCGGAACTCCGTGGATGGAATATAAAGGCCACCACAACGAGCAAACTTCCATACCTCCCGGTAACGCTGTCCAATGTTTGGAAAACTCACACGTGGAAAAAGGAGAGGTACGGACTCCCAAAACTATGTTCTACCCTCTCTTCTTTCCCAGACCCCTGTTGGGTCAACCCTTCTCCGGTATACCCTAGTCCAAGACGCAAGACGTTCCCAGGCAAATGTTCACCAATGAAGAGCAGCTCTTTACTATCCACAGGCCAGCACACTTCTCCTCACCTGAGCCACACATCCCCACACACTACATCTCTTTTTCACGAACCCATAACATGAAAGTAGTTTCATGGAATGTGAAAGGCCTACGCTCCCCCCTGAAATGAATGGCAGTCCTTAGACACCTCCACGTCTAAAAATTGACATGGCAATACTGCAAGAAATCCACCTAACATCTACAGATTTCCACCGTATGCGTAAATTGTGGGTGGGCCAAGCAGTAGGTTCACCAGCTATCAAGGGCAAGGCAGGAGTCTTACTCCTGATAAACAAATCCCTTCCCTGTGAGCTAATTTCCCTTCACACAGACAAAGAAGGCCGTATTCTTATAGCCAATTTGAAAACTGGTACACGCGAATGGGTCTTATGCAACATATGCGCACCCAACACGTGCGTATCTTCTAGCACCTTACATCAACGATAGCCCCTTACCTCCATCTCCCCTTTCTGATGGGAGGTGACTTTAACCAGGCACTAGACCCCTTAGAAGACAAATCAAACTGTAGGCGACCCTCACAATCAGCACCTTCCACAACCCCTCTTGCCACTTTCATAGAGAGCCTAAATCTAATAGACTTGTGGAGATAGGCAAACCCGACAGGCAGAGAATTCACTTTCTTCTCCCCTCCGCGTAACACCCTGACCAGAATTGACTATACCTTTGCCAACTCAGAGATAGCCGATCACACAGCTGAGCCTGCTATTCAAGACATAGCTATCTCCATATCAATCGAGATCCCAGGCCTCACCGTCCCAAACCCAGTTCCTCGACCAAATCTCCCTTCCCTCTGTGAACGAATCGCAATTAGCTAGCCTAAACGCACAAATCACCCAGGCAGAAATCGCAATAGCAATCAAATCCCCATCCCCTGGTAAGGCCCCAGGCCCAGATGACTTTACATCGGAATTTTCTAAATTGAATGCAGATATCCTAGTCCCCACCATGGCCATGGTTTTTCAGCACATAATAGACGGCGCCCCCTACCTTCCCTCTGGGTATCAGGGCCATATAAAACTGATTCTCAAAAAAGAAACAAACCCCACAGAGCCTGGATACTACCGTCCAATCTCCCTGCTAAATATAGATTCCAAACGGCTCTCCAAAATTATGGCTAACAGATTGGCTGCCATCATGCCCACCATTATTCATCCGGCACAGGCGGGCTTCACACAAGGGGCGTTCTGCAGTCTCCAACATCAGGAAGGTGTTAACAGTGTTAGACCTGGCGAGGACCGGTCCAGCCTCAGAAAACGCCATAATAACGATAGACGCTGAAAAGGCGTTTGACAACGCTTCCGATGGCTGCGGTTGGTCCTCAAGAGGTTTGGCTTCACAGGCCCTTTCTTGCACCTCATCTCTATGTATGCAAATCCCTCTGCACAAGTCATAGCGGCTGGAATCATATCTAATAGGATCCCGCTCCACAAGGGCACGAGACAGGGGTGCCCCCTATCACCCTTGCTCTTCAATCTCGCCCTTGAACCCCTGTCCCGATACCTCTTTACTCACCCCAAGCTACACGGGATAAAAGTACGCTCCACGGAAATTAGAACAGCGATGTTCGCTGACAATATCCTGATTTTCACATCTGACCCCCAAATGGATATTCCATGCATTCAACAAATCTTCACACACTTTAGAAGGTGCTCTGGGCTCAAGATAAATTTTGCGAAAAGCAAAGTCCTACCACTTCTCCAAGCCCACTCCTCATCTTGGGTGATGAATTCACCTTTCCAAATTGCAAAAACACACATAACTTACCTAGGGATAAAAATAGGGAAAACCCCACATTCCCTTTATCACCTGATCTTCCCTCCCATAGTGACTAAAATAATAAAACAATTAGAAAACTGGACAAACCCTCTCCTTCTTCAGCCGCTGTCAACTCTAGAAAATGGTATCCTTCCCAAAACTGCTGTATCCACTGCAAACCGTCCCCCTCCTGCTGAAATATATTGACACCCAAAGACTCCACAAGGCTCTATCTAAATTTATCTGGCACAATCGCAAACCTAGAATCTCGCTCCAAAAATTATTCCTCCCCAAACATGAGGGAGGGACAAATCTGCCAAACACCCGCCTATACAACTTGTCTTGCCTCTTGCGATCGGGACTGGATTGGTTCACACACTTCCCATTACTCGAACTTTGATCTGGAATCCCAAATGGTTGCCCCCTTTGATCTCTCAGCCCTGCTCCACTGCGAGACTAAATCTCACCCCACGTCTCTGAAATACAATTTGTTAATCAGGGACACTACCCTTGTTTGGAGGGAAATAAGGAAAAAATTAGAGGTCCCGCCAGAAGTTTCCAAATATCTCCCAATGAGGAGACACCCTCTATTCTCTAAAGTTACACACCACCCGACCTTTGAAAACTGGGCTTCGAAAGGACTAACCCACTTCTTACAATTGTACGATACTACTATGGGTTCCCCTCTACTGTTCACGACTCTTGCCAACAAATACAATCTACCTCCCCACCACCGTCTCTATGTCTGCCAAGCTCTTAGTTTCCTCAACAAGTTATGCCCCAGTAAAAAGATGCGCTTCAAAAACTCTCTTATAGACTCCTTCACCAAACTTCAAGCCTACAAAATCTCCCATTTATACAAACCGCTATCATCTTCCTCATCTAAACCATTGAAGGGCAAACTGCTAACGGCCTGGAACAAGGATCTACTTTCCTCAGATGCTTCCTCGCATATACTCAAGGGCTACTCCACAACCAGGACATTTGTCACCAATGAGTTCTGGTGAGAACATCAATTTAAAATGATGCACCGTGCCTATGTTCCACACCAGAGACAAGGGATGGACCAACACCACCAGAACTGCCCATGGTGCAATGAGCACAGACCAACCCTGTTACACAGACTCTGGTCCTGCCCCTACATCTCACGCTTCTGGGACAGCATCGGAAAATTGGCAGCTACGGTAACTGGCCTATGACCCCATAAAAACCTATACCTGCTGCTTTTTGGCTCCTACCACTCCCCTACGGGGATCCCCCCAACCCACCAACTGAAGATTATCCAGGAAAACCTACCTTGGCTCACCACTTGCTACATGATAGCCAGGAGAGCTATTCTCAGACAGTGGATCTCACCCCCCTACTATCAAGGCAGTTAAACAAGAACTACTAGCCCTGCTGAAAAAGGAAAGTCTGGACTTAACACTGACGCACAATGATCCTTCTCTCCTCTGTCAACAGTCCACATTTCGTTTCCACAGAAAGTGGGACCTATACATGGAAAATCTCCCCCCAGGAGAATCTACGGAGCTCACTGCCTCTACTGCACTTGACACCCGTCAGTAAACCTTGGGGGATAACAGGTCTTCCGACATGCCTCCAACGATTCCCTCATGACACCTCCTCAGTCGCCCTACTGAAGGCCGTTGGTCCCCATAACAGGAGGATGCCGCAACTTTGGACACTTTGGACTTACAATAAACTGAAGGATACCCTATCCTTCCCACCCTTCTTTGGATATGCAGGCCTCTAGCCTCCACCCAAAAACTGAACTGCTCTAATCTTGGACACCCTTCTTCCCCTTACTCTCACCTTCCTCCCTACCCATCTCTCCCTCCCCTCTACCCCGGCCCCACCTAGACCTTGGCAAACTTCAATTGTCTTCATAACTCTATAACTACAGTACATGTGTATCATTATGGCAATGCCATTTTACTTCACTGTGTTGTCTCATGTATCGCTTTTTCCTGTATTTGTGTTGGATTAATAGGTATATTTTCTTCCCAGCTTTATCAATCCTGTTGAGCTGCATAGAAATACCCTGCATGTCTGATCTCAGTTCAGTTATGGCAGTAGACAGTGCTCAGGTTTAAGTCAGCCAGGGTTGGAGGTTGCTGTCTCTGGATTTATTGGTGGTGAGCTTCATCTTATTTTTGGGAGTGTTGTATGGACGCCCAGTCTTCTCCACCTGTGTCTGCGGTAGGCAATGGCACAATTTTTCAAAGGTCTCGGCTGGCATTCTTGTGGCAGCAGGGCTCTGAAGATGTCTGAGATCCCCATGGCTTGGTGGAGAGATGTGTCCCTCAGGTTCTTTTGTGAGGGAAAGGGTCTCAAGTTTTTTCCTGTTCATACAGTATGAACTAGACAAATGCAGAGAAATTGCTCAGACGGCACAAAGCTCTATAGTCACATGTTCATCATGCTTGCCTGCCAGGCTACTCCTCCAGTATCTACATATTTTACTCTCCTCAGCAATTCTTTAGTATGACCAAACGTCAATCTTTGGTATTTTTTCAGGTGGGCAGATCATGCTGGTGAAAATGTCCTGCATGTCTAGCACCACGTAATTTGACTGGATAATACATTTCCTACCTTGTATACTTTCTACTGATTTCCTTCTGCACTATTTATTATTCTCAAAATAGTAAGTGTATTTACTGTTAAGGACCATGTAGGTGGTTGCAGTCTGTATTCACCACTTCAGGTGGTGTTCAACAGTAGCAGCAATGCAGATGGGGGGGCAAGTTGAGAGGTACTTGTTCCCTTTATGATTTCCAATCCAATTGGATGCTGATGCCCTTTGTGACTTTGGCAGCCATCTTGAGTCTATTTAAGACTCCAGCTCCTGGACTTGCTGTACTTTATGCAAGTGGCTAGCGGATTCCCCATCTGTCAGGGACACTGCTTAGACAGGTAAAGGAGTAGGGACAGAGCAGGGATTATGTCTACCTCTTCCAGGAAGCCTCTCTATTGGGTTTGGACCAGACAGGCACCATTCCACTCCTTGTGACAGATGCTGCAGCATCTCTGAGCCTCCTGACCCCTATGTCCACCTCTGTACAGTTTATAAATGGCTCCAGAAGGGTGCTTCCCACTGAGCCTGTTTGTACTTGTCAAACTTTTCCACAATATATATCAGAGACTTAACTACAACCTTAAGGGCCCCAGTGCAAAAAAACATGAAGGGCCCCCCTGACCTCTGATCGCAGGGCCCTTTACTCCCATTGTGGGGCCCTTTATTACAGTCCTGCAGTGGCCCCCTTCCTGTCATCCTAGGGCCCCCCACAGTGGTAGAACACCAGGGTCCAGTCGCAAGTGCAACCTTTGTGACCCTGGTAGTTCTGCCACTGTGTTCCACTTGTATTTAGTGCCATAAATTTTATAGCTTTTAACGGCCAGTAAGACCTGCATACCCAGCTTCCAACGGGCTTTTAAACATGATGTTACTGACAGGCTCAGTAAGCGGTACCTGAGCAGATCACCCATGACAGAAGAACCAGCATACCTGTTGTTGACCTAAGGAATATGAGCCGCAATGTTGCAGGAGGAGAGCATTGACAACAAGTGGCTCACAATGGGGAAACCAATGGAGGACGGAAGGTCAGACTGGTAACACTGGGCAAGCAGCAGCAGGGAGCGGGCTAAGTCAAGCAGTGGCTATCAGTACCAGCAAGGATTTTTGTCCACACAGGCGAAGGTGCATTTTGTTGCCCCACCCCACCCTACTGTCCACCTGCCACCCCTCTCCCCTCCACAATGCAACCCCCCACCCCCATTGTCTACAGCCATGCTGGGACCTCTGTCACATTGCACCTGTATTTGATAGGGTGCAACGCGAAATCCACCCAATCTCCCTCTCAGCAAAAATCCTATTCCCACTTCTAGCACAGATCTTCTCCCCCAGGTCCCCCCTTCCAGCACAACTCACTCCTCCTATCCTGGGTCAAATCCCCCCCCCCTCCTTACCCTCCCCAGCACAAATCCTCTTTACCCCATGCCAGCATAAGTACTCTCCCCAGTTCTGTCACAAATCCTACTACTCAAACCCCTCTTCCCAATACAACCCCCCCAAAACACAAAACTTCTCCCCTTCCAATACAAATCCACACTTCCAAACTGTCCTGGTTTTGGTGGGACCTTCCTGAGATACAAAGGAAATCCTGTGTATCTGGACTAAGGGTCTGTTCCCACCAGAATTCCATGAGGGAAACCTGTGTTTTGTGTGTGTTTTCCACACTGAATTCAAAATGCACTGCTGTAGCGATCTGTAGCGGGTTTCAACTTAATGACTCCTCAAATGCATGTCGCAAATGCAGTGTTTGCCTGCACCAGATTGTATGATCAGAAGTACAATGCGTTTCAGTTGCTGTGCATTTTGTAAAGTAGAGCATGCACAGCTCTTTGTGTAGACTGGCACAATTTCATCCCATTGAAATGAATGGGCTGAAATCGCACAGCACCTGGAAGGTCTGGGAATTACAGAGGAATGCACAGTGCATTCCTTTGTGATTCAGGGTGTTAACAGGCCCTGAGTCCTGGAGCCAAGTGCCCAAAAAAGGTCTGGCACTCGGCTCCACTAACTTGCCTGACAGGGGGGCACTAGTGTGGGCACCTAGAGCAATTGCCCTGAATCTTTAGCAAGGTGCCCGGGATCCCAGACACTATTATTGTCCCCTCAGTAGCAGTAGGTTCTCTTTGAAGAAGGGGGGGCAAGTTGTCAAAGAAGAATACTTGCAGTTATTTGGGGGGATAAGAGGATGCTGTACAGTATGTGCTAGGGGGCACTTGGGGAGGGAAGAGGATTTTTGCTAGAAGGGAGGTTTAATATAAAATCTGACACCCCAGCACAAGTTCTCTCCCCTCCCAAACTACCCCCTAGCAGATACAGCATTTTCTTATCCCCCGCCCCAAATCACTGCAAGTATTCTTCTTTGACAATTCTTCCCTGTGTCTCCTTCCCCTGCAAGTGTCATATATATATATATATATATATATATATATATATATATATATTATTCAGATTCAGTACAAACCTTATATCAACACGGGACATGTAAAGCTGTGTCCATTCCCTCCTCCTGTCTGTGTTTAGGAAAACATCCAAGCCGAGGAGGAGGGGCTTCATTCCAGCAGGAGGGGGGAGAGAGGGAGAGATGGGGCTACCATACAGAGTAATCGCAGTGTGTGGGACCCGAAACTCCATACACATGCTGCAAGCAAGTCACTGGAGCCAAGTGGTGTAAGTGAGTACCAGCTGTGATAAAGCTCACTCTCCTTGTGGCTGCTACATCAGGCGCTGGACCGGAAGTCTTTCCTGCTGTCTTGGGGCCACTGATATGTATATATTGCTATTACCAAATCTGGACTCTGTGTGCTCACTGCCCACCCCACCACGCTGCACCTAGCTCACACTCGCACTCTCTAAATGTGTGCTAGTGAGTCACAGTACGTAATATATAGTATATAAAGCCACTTCCAAATAGTAAACAGTGACAATGATTCTGGATCATAACAACAGTACTATAACAACTTACCGTCTGCATTTTCTTCTTCATCTCACTGTTAGCACTCTTGTATGCCTTTGATATAGCATTGAGGTAATATATAGCCAGACTAAAGAAAACAACATTTAAAAAGATGAAAAATATGTATGAACAGGTTGTATTTGATTCTCTGTATTTGAGAATGAATATCACATCTTCTTCACTAAAGTGGATATCACTGACTTATATGTAAAAAAAAAAAGTACCCACTTCCATAAATATCTCACAGTATAGCACCTAACACTGTTTAAAAGTTAAGGCTGAAATATGATTGAATAAATCCAATAAGTGAAGAAATTCTTTGAAATAAATATATTGTACAAGCCCGATTTTTCTATATCGTCAGGTCCCATATTAACCAGTATAAATACAATGTAAAATTATAAAAATCATACATTTTAATTGTTTTGTATTGTTTATTAAGGTATGGTTTCTACTTATCAAATCAATTTTGAGCATAAAGATTATTCCCATTTTTTCACTTTGATATAATGATAACCATATGTTATAGATATGTGTATACTTTTCAAATGCACGTATTCATAATGCTTACACCAATAGGATAGCTGCTGCTATGATGATTCCTGGATTAGATGCATAGCCAAGTACTGTTGTCATAAAAGGTGGAAAATCCATTTGGATGGTTTCCTGTAGAACATCATACATCCTGTTTTTTCCACTTGGAAAACAATAGAAACAGTGTACATATTAAAGTAACTTCATATACATTTTTTTAAAATGAAAAATGCACATATTAATAAATGTATTAAATCTAGTAGCTTTTTATAATATATAGATACTAAAAGTTCAAATTTCTCTGGAGATCACTCCAAAAACCTGTCTATCTACAGTATTCTGAAGGTAGATCACATAGGGCACATGAATAACTGTCAAAACAATTAAAGGGGGACTAGAGGAAGTGTTGTGTTCAGATCAGAGGAGCTGGGAAAATCAGGAATGGTTAATTCTAGGTATGTTAAGTGCACTAAAAAGAAAATAGTGTAAATGAACATCTGAATTTTGTGCATATACAGCTAGGAACCCAAGAATACAATGAGGTTTATTTGCTAAAACTAGAAAGTGCAAAATCTGTGCATGGTAGCCAATCGGCTACTAACTTCAGCTTGTTCAATTAAGCTTTGACCAAAAAAACCCTGGAAGGTGATATGTTTCTATGCAGAGCTGCACCCGATTTTGCACTCTCCAGTTTTCAGTAAATCAAATGCAATGTTTCATTTTTGCGTCCATTGTTAATCTCACCCCCCCCCCCCCCATGTAGAGGAGATGAACATAGACAGACATGTTTAACCAGTTGACCACTGGGCACTTAAACCCCCTTAACAACCAGACCAATTTTCAGCTTTCAGTGCTCTCACATTTTGAATGACAATTACTCAGTCATGCTACACTGTACCCATATGAAATTTGCGTCCTTTTTTTCACACAAATAGAGCTTTCTTTTGGCGGTATTTATTCACCGCTGGGCTTTTTATTTTTTGTGCTATAATTTAAAGAAAAATGAAAATTTTGTAAAAAAATGATTTTTTCTTAGTTTCTGTTATAAAAATTTTGCAAATTAGTAATTTTTTTTCATAAATGTTGGCCAAAATTTATGCTGCTACATATCTTTGGTAAAAAAAAAAACACAAATTAGTAGATATTATTTGGTCTTTGTGAAGGTTATAGAGTCTACAAGCTATGGTGCCAATCACTGAATATTGATCACACCTGATGTACTGAAGGCCTATCTAATTTCTTGAGACCCTAACAAGCCAGGAAAGTACAAATACCCCCCAAAGACACCTTTTTGGAAAGTAGACATTCCAAGGTATTTAGTAAGAGGCATGGTGAATTTTTAGAAAGTGTAATTTTTTCCCACAATTCTTTGCAATATGAAGATTTTTTTTTTCTTTTCACAAAATTGTCATATGTTAACAGGTTCTTTCTCACACCCAGCATATGCATACCACAAATTACACCCCAAAACACATTCTACTACTCCTCCTGAGTATGTCGATACCACCTGTGTGAGACTTTTACACAGCTTGGCCACATACAGAAGCCCAACATGCAGGGAGCACCATCAGGCGATCTAGGAGCATAACTTACACACATAATTTCTTGATTACCTTTTGCACTTTTGAAGGTCCTGGAGCGCCAGGACAATGGAAACGCCCAAAAAATGACCCCATTTTGGGAAGTAAACAGCCCAATGTATATTCTAGGAGGCATAATGAGTCTTTTGAAGATGTCATTTTTTCCACAAGTTTTTGGAAAATGTGGAAAGAAAATGAAAACTTTTTTTTCACAAAGTTGTCCATTTATACAATATTTCTAACACACAGCATGCACATAGCAAAAATGACACCCCACAAAATATTCTGCTACTCCTCCCGAGTATGGCGATACCACATGTGTGACACTTTTACACAACCTGACCACATACAGAGGCCCAACATGCAGGGAGCACCGTCAGGTGTTCTAGGGGCATACATTTCAAATCTAATTTGACTACCTTTTACACTATTGTGAGGCACTGTGGTAGCATGGATAGGCACTGTAGTGGCACAGAGAGGCAGTTTAGTGGCACGGATGAGCAGTGAAGTGGCATGGATGGGCAGTGTAGTGGCACGGATGGCCAGTGTAGTGGCATGGATGGGCACTATAGTGGCATGGATGGGCAGTGTAGTAGCACAGATGGGCAGTGTAGTAGCACAGATGGGCACTGTAGTGGCATGGATGGGCACTGTAGTGGCATGGATGTGTCACGGATGAGAACTGATGTGGTATGGATGAGCATGAATGAGGCACAAATGAGCCACGGATGGGGATGGATGAACCGTGAATGGGGATAGATGAGCATGGATGGGGATGACTGAGCACAGATGGGGATGGATGAGCACGGATGGGGATGACTGAGCACGGATGGGGATGGATGAGCATGGATGGGGATGGATGAGCATGGATGGGGATGGATGAGCACAGATGGGGATGGATGAGCACGAATGAGGATGGATGAGCATGGATGGGGATGACTGAGCATGGATGGGGATGACTGAGCACGGATGGGGATAGATGAACATGGATGGGGATGGATGAGCATGGATGGGGATGGGTGAGCACGGATGGGATGACTGAGCTCGAATGAGGATGGATGAGCACGGATGGGGATGACTGAGCACGGATGGGGATGGATGAGCACGGATGGGAATGACTGAGCACGGCTGGGTGGGTGAGCATGGCTGGGTGAGGATGGCTGGATGGGTGAGCATGGATGGATGGATGGATGGGTGGCTGAGCACGGATGGATGAGCATGGATGGGGTGAGGATGGCTGGGTGGGTGAGCATGGCTGCATGAGGATGGTTGGATGGGTGAGCATGGATGAGTTGCTGAGCACGTGGTGAAAGGCCGCTCACAGCGATGTTTCCGTGTGTGCGCCCTAGGGGGCGTGCGGGAACCACGAATCTGGGAGGACGTCAATGGTTAAGCAACCGCCCTGTAGACGCCTTTTGTCTATGGGCCAGTTGTTAAGTGGTTAAAGTCCAGCCTGGGTAACAATCATAGCTAATACATACAGTAGAGGACTTAGTGTAGCCACCCACAGGTGCAGGAAGTATATTATTTGTAGGATTACTCAGTAAAAGGAAAGTCCCTAAAAAGTAAACCAATGCAAACACTTAATCTATGGACTGGTAAGCAGCAATATATTACATTTTTGTTTTCGAGTTTAGATATGCTTTTAAGCCTGCATTCCCACTATCATGCTTATGAGCCCACAAGAGCAGTATCTAAATTATTGCATATAGACTCTATCATAATATGTCTTTCCACTACTCTTGAGATCAGTGTTAATTTTGCAGAAAATTTTAATTTAGTTGTAGTCTTAAGCCTCGTACACACGGTTCGATGGTCGTATACAACAGGTCGTACTAACAACCGTTGCGAAATCGATCGTTCGTATGCGCGATTTGAACAGCCGAACATAAGACAGTCGTACAAGGGAGTTGTATGAGCAGGCTAGAAACCTTGGTCGTACCAACAAGCGCTCATACGACCGTTGTATCGTGTGTACAGAGCAGTTGGTACAACAAAGTTGTATTGTGCAAAACACGCATGCTCCAAAGTCAGGAATGGCTGGATGCTAATTACATGCACCTGAACGTTCTTCTGTGCTCCTACGATCGTGTAGTGCAGTCAGTATGCTACATACAACAGCCAACATATGATTTGACACGATCGTACGTGCGATCGTCATCCCGTGTGTACAGGGCTTTAGTTTTAGGACTAAAATGGCATTTTAGTTTTAGTCCCATTTTAGTCTTCTGCAATTGTTTTTGTTTTAGTCGTATTTAGGCGACCAAATCTCCAGGAAATTTTAGTTGACTAAATTCTCCAGTACATTTTAGTCAACTAAAATAATTTTAGTCAACTAAAGCTCATTTTTTTCATCTAAAATCTAATGGGTGTAGTTAAATTGTAATGCATTATTTAAGCATTTCTCTACAATTTCCAAACTCGTTATATACTGCTGGAGTGAAAAATCGAATAGGTTATTATTTATGGTATTGAGGTATGAACATGCACTACAGACCAGTGTTCATTTTGACATTAAATTTCAGTTTAGTTTTAGTCTTAGTCTTTTGACTAAAATGGCATTTTAGTTTTAGTCATATTTTAGTAATTTCAGTTGTTTTAATTTTAGTTGTATTTTAGTAGACTAAAATGGTATTAAGTTAGTTGATTAAAATGTTTTAGTTGGCTTTAGTCAACGAAATTAACACTGCTTGGGATGCACCAAAAAAACTGTATTTGTAAACATGCCTAAGTAGACATTAATAGTTAAAAAAGTGTGGAAACTTTTTGAAGAATGCTTATCTGTCTGCCTGTCTGCTTATTCTTAACATGTTTTGTTACCTAAAAGGTCCACAGTCAAAGGATGGCGTTATGCTCATTATTGTGTATGCCACAGGCAGCAGACTCATGAATAGGATAAGTAGTAGAAGAGCCATGTAGAAATTGTTTGATTTTGAAACTTTGAAAAAACGTTCTTGTGGGACATTGCTGCTCATTACTCCCCAGCACTGTAAGTACATTGAAGAGAAGAGACGTAGTATATTCACAACCATCAGTCCAGGTGCATAAAATATGCCCATCCTGTAGAGAATAAATAATGCAATAGTCAACAACAAATCATTTCTAATTTCTGCATTCCTATAAAAGAATTACACCTCTGAAGTCTGTAATGGCAGCATCTATATTTCTATCTACTGAAAATTAATTCACATGTTATTGCTTTATAGCAGTGGTTCTCAACTCCTGTCCTCAGGACCCACTAACAGGCCAGGTTTTAAGTATTACCTTGGGGAGATGCAGACTAGAATACTGCAATCACTGAGCAGTAAATGATATCACCTGTGATGTATTTCAGTTATCCTGCAAACCTGGCCTGTTAGTGGGTCTCAAAGACAGGAGTTGAGAACCACTGCTTTAAAGCATATAAGAATTGAAAGAGCAGCAAAGAAAAAAGTGCAAATAGTAACATTCTGTACAGACTTAAACAAAACCCATCATCTCTCTAAATTTTCCAACAGATTGCAAAAGTTGATCATAGGATGGTTCTGTCTTCATCCACCATGCTCCAGCCCTCCTCTAATTGGTAAAATTTGGAGAACAAATGTTGCTTGGTCTCCAAAGTACAACGTTACACTTCATCATCTTCAATTTAATATATCTTTATTGAAAAGAATGCCATTGTACAGCGAAAAGAAAAAGATAAGTTAATCAGATATTATATTTTGACATTCCCACTTGTGCTTTCACCAACTAAAAAAACAAAAACAAAGAACAAAATTGTGTGGATGCATACCAACATATTTAGTACACAAAAAATAAAAAAATGTGCAGGCACCACTAGCTGCCAGTAATTCAGTCAAGGTATGTCAATTACAATTCATTGCACAGTTATTTGTGCCAACATGTTTGCCATCAATGCCTGTTTTATACAAGGAAGAAAAAAGAAAAAAGAGAAAAAAGGGGGAAAAAAAACAAAAAAAAAACCCCAAAATAATTAAATAAATAGAGAAGAAAAAAAAAGAAGACATTTTAGATATAGCATCCTGGGAAGAGGACTCCAGCAATCACAGGAAAGATAGCAGCTGGATGCACTTCAACATCTTGATAGAAGTTGGTTTTGTCTAATTCCATTGCTTTCCAGCATAATATTGTCTTTATTTTAAAGGGGAGCTCCAAACATTTTTTTTTTTTTTAAAAGTCAACAACTACAAAAACTTTAATAAACAGACACTCACCTGTCCCAGGATCCACCCAAGCCGACCCTACCCTCTTCTGTCTTCTGTGCCCAGCACTGGCATCTCAACTGTGGGCACCTGGCTGTGACAGCTTCAGAGCCGGATGCCCACTGCGCATGCCAGGGCCGCATTGTGAATGGTCCTGCAGTCTTCTGGGACCTGTGGAATGTCCCAGAAGACTGCAGAGAGGTAGGAGGAAAACTTCCGCTCTGATCGCCTAGGTGACCGGAGCAGAAGTGGGAGCTGGTACCAGCCAAAACAATAAAAAAAGTGCCATTTAATGAGGAGAACTTCTGTTTTTGCTTGGATCTGTGCTCTAATAGGAAGCATCGAAGCTGCAATATCTTGGATTGAAGAAATGGAATAATTTAAAAAGGCATTGGTGAAATTGGACTGTGTCAATCTCTTGAGTGGGTGCTTAGAGCTGGGTGCAGGCATCACATATAAGTGGATGCACATACAGCAGCTGCACAGGGGGTCATAAAAGCAAGAAAGAGAAAGGCACCTCTAAGTGCGGTAGTTAAAAGATTTATTACACGCACAATGGGATTAAAAACAATTATAAGAGAGTAAGAGGTCATACGCACCTTGCGCAAACGTTTCGGGGAACACCGCAGGTTCATTGAAGCTGGCAAAGATGAGCATAGCATTCCCTGACACTTCAAAGAATACCATCAAAAATCCACCGCAGACCTCAAAGTATCGGTCATTGACTCCATCCCTGCCATTTTCCCAGCGGCAGAGAGATTTCAATGTCTCTGTCAAAGGGAAACATACTGGATATATGCCCTCTCGTCAGGAGGTATGAATGAGGTATTAGAGATTAACACCATACTCTAGAACTGAGATATGATATCCTCATACATCAAAATTTGAAAGGGGAGTGGTTCTTAATAGACAGAAAGGGACTGCCACGTCCTAAATACAAAGGTTTTTTTGGAGTGGGAATGACCTCCCAAATGAATAATATCCCCCTGGACTTTACAGGCAGCCATAAAAAGTAAATAATGTATAGAGAAAAACATGGAGATAGTAAAAATTAATACATTTTATTGGTACAAAAAAGTGCAATAAGACATTGGAGTGAGCGGGGACGCCTAAGTCGCCAGCTCACTTCAGACAATGCACATGCATATACAATGATCCATAGTCAATGTGTGAAACATTAACAGGTTAAAGATACAGATATTTTTTATACATGGTGCCGCAGTTAACAGCAAACATTCAATAGCTTTGATGCATTTGAAATTTGGCACATCTCATATCTTCACAGCATATGTTTTTTTTATGTTTTTTATGGGCAGTATAAACCAATACCGGGTGAGCTGCTCCTTCCAGGAGGTACCGCCATTCCTCCAAAGCCAACTTGATGGCCAGCAATTCCCTATCACCGACATCATAGTTACAGCAAGATGGTGCACCACCACATTATGGGTGTCAGGTCGAAGCATTCCTAGATGAACAGTTTCCTGGAAAGTGGATTGGTCGTCGTGGGCCAGTTGAATGGCCCCCAAGGTCTCCCCATCTGACCCCCTTAGACATTTATCTTTGGGGTCATCTGAAGGTAATTGTCTATGCTGTGAAGATACGAGATGTGCAGCACCTGAAACTACGGATACTGGAAGCCTGTGCTAGCATTTCTCCTGCGGTGTTGCTATCAGTGTGTGAAGAGTGGGAGAAGAGGGTTGCATTGACAATCCAACACAATGGGCAGCACATTGAACACATTTTATAAGTGGTCAGAAACTTGTAAATAACTCATGAAAGAATAAAGTTACGTTAAAACCAAGCACACCATTGTTTTTCTTGTGAAATTCCCAATACGTTTGATGTGTCACATGACCCTCTTCCAATTGAAAAAACAAAAGTTGGATTCAAAACGTCCGACTTCAAAATGGCCGCCATGGTCACCACCCATCTTGAAAAGTTGCCCCCCCTCACATATACTAATGTGCCACAAACAGGAAGTTAATATCACCAACCATTCCCATTTTATTAAGGTGTACCCATATAAATGGCCCACCCTGTATTTACCCTTTATACCCGAGTATACCGTCTTCAGAAATCACGATGTTGACATTTTGTTATATGTTATAAGTTGCATGTTCTGGTTTAGATGGTCGCTCATTACGCAGACAAGCATCATCAGTATTGCACTGCACATGATGTCCAATCTTTCTTCTGTTTTATTTTGTATGCTACATTCAAGAAATACCTGAGGGTTCCCCTCTAATGTTTCTATGTATGACCAATAAAAACATATTTGACTCTAAAGCTGGGAGCACCATGCTGTGACAAGGCTTTGTTTATAAAAAAAGTCATGTGATTACTATATTAGTGCCATGGCAATTACATGGCTTTGTTTACAAACAAAGGGTTAGGTTTATTATGTTAGCAATTTGTTGCAGAACAAGTCCAGGGTAGGAAAAAAGAGTTTCTCTAACATCCAATAGCCTTTTAAAGTGCATTGCACCCTTAAAAAAACACCAAAATCACCTCAACTTCAACGTTTGTAGCTGAAATTGCTCAATTTTAATGAAATGGCCGCAGTTGAGAAAGCAAACTCTTTGTTTTCTCGGATTGGGAAGAATTAGGGATGTGGTTGAGGTTTGATGATACCAAAGGTTCACACGGACCCGCAGTACACAGCATAGCATCAGCTGATTTAGAAGGGCCAATAACGGGGGGCATTGTTATATACCAGACCCCTCCCAATAGAAGGGGGGCTCCCAGCCGCCATTTATAAGGCTTCATGCACACGGGACGCTTTTTCAACCTCCTCTGAACTATTTTTTTGACAGCTAGAAGTCGGCATCTAAAATACCTGTTTTGCCACGTTTTGCATGTCGTGTTACCCACTTTTAGCGGGCGTTTTCCAGCTTTTTTGAAAAAAATTTTGTTTTTTTTTTTACAAATAGAAACGCCTGTGAAAGAAAGGGTCCTAGATGCGAGTTGCTGCGTTTAGGCGCTTTAACTGCATTTACAAGCTGTTTGGCGTTTCAAATGCCTCTGAACTGGCGTCTGAACCCATTTTTTTTTTTTGCGTTCCAAAAAAAGCCTCTAAACTCAACTGCCTGGAAACGACCCTCTGTGTAAAATGTACTGATAAGATAACATTGAGGAGAGTTCAGGGGCAGCTGAACGCCCGTTTACCAGCCTCAGTGTGCATGAGGCCTTAGCATGTGTTGGAATATTTTAGGGAGAGCTGGCGTCAGTGGCGGCCCACAATGCAGGGAGCAGGGGCGCCGCCCGCATGGATTCCAAGGGTTTATTTTTTTTTTTAGAAGCATGTGATTGGAGCCAGAGGCTTTAATAGGCTTCAAAAAAGGGTGGGCTTGGGGTGCAGAGCACTGCGCCCCGAGTCCCCCCAATTGTGTGACAATAGCAAATTAATATTCTCTATTGTCTTCCTGATTCTCCTCCCGGGAAATCATGAAGTGCGTCCTGAGACCCGTCACCAGATTGGGCGAGAACAGAAGCGATCCTATTGGCCGCTGAGGAGGGAGGAGATGCAGGAGAAGATACTGTGGAGCGCCAGGAGGAGGACACGCCGCCCGCCACCCGGAGGAAGCTTTGCCCGCGACCTAGAAGGCGTAAGTGCTGGGATGGTGCCCGACCGACCCAGGGGGGTGTGCCTGTGACCCAACAGACTGCACGTGTGTGGGGGGGGGGGGTGGCGGCGTGTGGATTGTTTGATGCCCCCCCAAAAATATACCACCAGCCACCACACACTGGCATTGGAGAGGATTAAATTGCTATACAGAGCTACATTGTGCTAAATTACTCTGGATTGCAGTGTGGTGGGCTACGTATTCTTGTGTCCCCCACCCCCTGTGTTCACAGTTCAGACGCCCAACAGTCTTTGTCAGTAAATTCCTGTGAGAGGTCTGTGCAGGCTTGCCCATGCCCATGCACACGGAATCGCCCATAGAATGGCACGCAGAATGGTGCGCAGGAATGCATGCACTGCACGAGCGCATTCACAGTGCCCATGGGCACAGATGGCCTATTTAAGGAGGCTACTACTCTTGCTCAGGTGCTGACTGGTCTTTCATAAGTCGCCTGAGCCCTGGTCACATGACCCGAATGCCCCGCCTCCGGTTCCATGCTTTTTTTTTTTTAAAGGGCCGGTGTTATGTCAATATAGCCAATTCATCAAAATCTCCAATCACATCACTTCCTGTTACCGTAAACCGTCCGTAATTGGAGATTTAGATGACTTACCATTTTGACACAGCACTGTACATGGTATTATGAGCGGATATTATTAGTCCGCTTCGATACTAACCATCAAAATGGCCGCCTCCGCGGCGGCGACAGCTTCCTCCTCGTTACCGGCTGATGTGTCAAAACAGCAAAGCCTTCACGTGCACGAGCGTTTTACAGTTCCCTGCGTTGTGTCAAAATGGCCAGGCGTCTAAATCTCCAATTTACGGACGGTTTACAGTAACAGGAAGTGACGTCATTGGAGATTTTGATAAATTGGCTATATTGACAGAACAGTGGGAAGGGGTTAATCTTAGGATTGCAGCGTAACCTGATGTGCGGTTGCATTGCACCATCTGTGTTGTCTTTTTCCACCAATAAAGAGAGCTTAGAGGAGTTTATTTCTGTAGTTCTGGAATACAAAGCAGCAGATCAGATTTTGGTAAAAATGTTGCGTTAACTTCTGAAGAATTATGAAAATTATCTCTTCCACCGCTACAAATATAATCAATACGACCCTGACAACAGCAGCAATCCACTGCAACCAATCCGAATAGATCATGTTACTTATATGCATACAGAAGCCTGTCCTGATTGGCTGTTTTGAGTTACTATTCATTCTACTAGACATGTGAGATAATTTTTGAACCAAAATGTCATTTTCGAATATTCGGATTATGCGAATCTCTGAATGGACATAATAACAAATGTCAACAAACCTGAAAGAAAAATGAAATCCATATCAATAAATGCATTTGTTTTATTCGGATGACCTCACATGATGCTGACGTCGGATGATAGTAGTTTTGGCCCTTAGGGAAATGAATTAAATTTTTGAATTTGTTCAACAATTCGGATTTAGATAATGAATGGATCCAAATTTCTTTTCATTCGGATGACGTCACTTGATGCGAAAACCGTTCCGGGGCTAAATTAATAAAATGTTCAAATTAGTCTGGCAATTCGGATTCGGGTAACTAATGGATCCAAATTTTGTTTTGTTCGGAGGCGGTAGTAGTTCGGGCCCGTAGAGAAATTAATTACATTTTTAAATTTGTTCAATAATTTAGAATTAGATAACTAATGGATACAAAATTTGTTTTGTTCGGATGACGTCACATGATGCGGTAGTAGTTCAGGCCCATGGGGAAATTAATATGATTTCTGAATTTGTTCGATAATTCAAATTCGGATAATGAATGGATCCAAAATTTATTTTAATAAATGCATTTGTTTTGTTCGGATGACATCACATGATGCGATAGTAATTCGGGCCCGGGGCTAAATGAATAAAACGTTCAAATTAGTTTGGTAATTCGGATTCGGATAACTAATTGATCCAAATTTCGTTTTGTTCGGATGCGGTAGTAGCTCGGGCCCGTAGGGAAATCAATTACATGTTCAAATTTGTTCAATAATTTAGAATTAGATAACTAATGGATACAAAATGTGCTTCATTCGGATGACGTCAAATGATGCGATAGTAGTTTGGGCCCGTGGCTAAATGAATAAAACGTTCAAATTAGTTTGGTAATTCGCATTCGGATAACTAATGGATCCAAATTTTGTTTTGTTCAGATGACGTCGCATGATGCGATAGTAGTTTGGGCCTGTGGGGAAATGAATAAAATTTTCAAATTTGTTCAATAATTCGGATTCGGATAACTAATGGATACACAATTTGTTTCATTCGGATGACGTCACATGATGCGGTAGTAGTTCGGGCCCATGGGGAAATTAATTTGATTTTTGAATTTGTTCGATAATTCAGATTCGGATAATGAATGGATCCAAATTTATTTTCATTCGGATGACCTCATTAGATGAGATAATCGTTCAGGCCCGGGGCTAAATAAATAAAACATTCAAATTAGTTTGGTAATTCAGATTCTGATAACTAATGGATCCAAATTTATTTTCATTCAGGTGACATCACATAGTAGTTTGGGCCCATGGGGAAATGAATTACATTTTTAAATTTGTTCAATAATTCGGATTTGGATAAAGAATGGATCCAAATTTATTTTCATTTGGATGACGTCACTTGATGCGATAGTAGTTCTGGCCCGGGGCTAAATGAATAAAACATTCACATTCATTTGGTAATTCGGATTCGGATAACTAATGGATCACAAATTTGTTAATTCGGATGCGGTAGTAGTTCGGGCCAATGGCTAAATTAATTACATTTTTTGAATTTGTTTAATAATTCAGATTCGGATAACTAATGGATCCAAGTTTCGGATGACGCCACATGATGCGGTAGCAGTTCGGGACCATTTTTTAATTTGTTCAATAATTCGGATGTGGATCACAAATGGATCCAAATTTGGTTCCATTCGTTAATTCGGGTACATGTGACGCCCGTGGACATTGCCCAATCGGCTCATGCCAGTTCTCTTGCTGGGTTGGACTAGCGCCCTCAAATATCGAATCCTCCCGATTGAAATCCGTCCTATTTGATAA
>BLSH010441031.1:189368-200129 GCA_018402905.1 Glandirana rugosa
TATATATATATATATATATATATATATATATATATATATATATAGGTATGTATCTTATGTTGGTTTCAATGAAGTAACCAACTACTTCCTTCAGTTCATGTATAGTACACAGCACAACTTACTGTTTACAATTCATGTCCCACCCGGTAAATATACCTATGTGGAATTATTTTACCCTTACCAACCACTATAATTGAAGGACAAACACCGCGTAATCATATACACTCCCCCCTTTGAAAAGTTCTACCCACCACTGGTACCGCCGGTAAAACTTCAACCGGTAAAACTTAGGTTGAAAACAAAAAAGTTAACCTTCTCCCAGTACACTGTGTAGTTTGCATAACGAAAAGTTTCCCCCCTCACATATACTAATGCGCCACAAACAGGAAGTTAATATCACCAACCATTCCCATTTTATTAAGGTGTATCCATATAAATGGCCCACCCTGTACTTAACATTTGTCATTCAACACGACACATGATATGTACTTGACTTCCTTCATCAACCAATGAAGTAACTTTGGTTGTATTCTATGTATGGATATATATATATATATATATATATATATATATATATATATATATACACAGTATCTCACAAAAGTGAGTACACCCCTCACATTTTTGTAAATATTTCATTATATCTTGCATTTTTGCTTGCACGGGATTGGACGGTGGAATTCAGTAGAGCTTCTGCTCATATACTACGCTCTGGAGCAACTGCTTTTTCAGAGTGCAACTGCACTTTGAAAACTGCACAGTCTAGTTTATTTTAGTAAATACATTTGTTGCCAGCGGTTTAGACATTAATGGCTGTGTGTTGAGTTATTTTGAGGGGACAGCAAATTTACACTGTTATACAAGCTGTACACTCACTACTTTACATTGTAGCTAAATGTCATTTCTTCAGCGTTGTCACCTGAAAAGATATAATAAAATATTTACAAAAATGTGAGGGGTGTACTCACTTTTGTGAATCATATATATATATATATATATATATATATATATATATATATATATTGAGCAAAATTTATAAACGCAACACTTTTGTGTTTGCCCTATTTATCATGAGCTTAATGTAAAGATTTACAGCTTTTTCTATGTACACAAAAGGCCTATTTCTCTCAAATATTGTTCACAAATGCATCTAAATCTGTGTTAGTGAGCACTTCTCCTTTGCCGAGATAATCCATCTACTTCACAGGTGTGGCATATCAAGATGCTGATTAGACAGCCTGATTATCGCACAGGTGTGCCCTAGGCTGGCCACAATAAAAGGCCACTCTAAAATGTGCAGTTTTATCACACAGCACAATGCCACAGATGTCGCAAGTTTTGAGGGAGCGTGCAATTGTCATGCTGACCGCAGGAATGTCCACCAGAGCTATTGCCCTTGGATTGAAAGTTCATTTTTCTACCATAAGCCATCTCCAAAGGCGTTTCAGAGAATTTGGCAGTACATCCAACCAGCCATAGACCATGTGTAACCACACCAGCCCAGGACCTCCACATCCAGCATCTTCACCTCCAAGATCATCTGAAACCATCCACCCAGACATTTGCTGCAACAATCGGTTTGCATAACCAAAGAATTTCTGCACAAACTGTCAGAAAGCGTCTCAGGGAAGCTCATCGGCATGCTCGTCCTCCTAATCGGGGACTTGACCTAACTGAAGTTTGTCGTCGTAACCGACTTCAGTGGGCAAATGCTCACATAGATTAGATTAGATTCAACTTTATTGTCATTACACATGTACAAGTACAATGCAACGAAATGCAGTTTAGGTCTAACCAGAAGTCCAGGACAGGTCCTCTGAGATGTGGGTCCCTAGGAACTTGTAACTGGAGACACGCTCGACAGCCATTCCATTGATCTGGATGCTGTCATGCGTGCCTCTAGACTCTCTTCTGAAGTCCACAATGAGCTCCTTTGTCTTGGAGGTGTTAAGGAGCAGGTTGTTGTCATTGCACCATGTGGCCAGGTGCTGAATCTCCTCCCTCTAACCCCTCTCATCATTGTTACTGATGAGACCAATCACCGTAGTGTCGTCTGCAAACTTGATGATGGTGTTCGATCTGTTCATAGGCTTGCAGTCAGAGGTGAAGAGGGAGTAGAGGAAGGGGCTCAGCACACAGCCCTGTGGTACGCCAGTGTTGATTATGGTGGTGTTTGAACAAATGGAGCCGGATTGGACTTGCTGGGGTCTGTTGGTCAGGAAGTCCATAATCCAATTGCAGAGGGAGGTGTTGATGCCCAGGTCTGCAAGTTTAACTATTAGCTTGGAAGGTATGACTGTGTTGAAAGCTGAGCTAAAGTCCACAAACAGCATGCGTGCATAAGTGTTCTTATTGTCCAGATGTGTTAGCACAGAGTGCCGTGCCATGGAAACGGCATCCTCTGTGCTCCTATTGCTGCGGTAGGCAAACTGGTGAGATTCCAGGGTGGATGGCAGAGAGTCCTTCAGGTGTGCCAGGACCAGCCGCTCAAAACACTTCATGACAATAGGTGTCAGAGCTACAGGGCGGTAGTCGTTCAGAAACTTTGGGGCGGAGTGTTTTGGCAAAGGCACGATGCAGGTGCTTTTAAAACATGTTGGCACAGCTGCTTGGGCAAGAGACAGGTTGAAAATGTCTGTGAAAACCCCAGCGAGCTGCTCAGCACACGCCTTGAGTACTCGACCAGCGATGTTGTCTGGTCCAGCAGCCTTGTGCACACTGATCCGGCTCATAGTGCAGCAGACGTCTGTGGTGTAGAGTGTGATTGGTGGATGGTCAGGTGAAGTTTTGAGCTTGATAGTGTTTGATGTATTGTCCCTCTCAAAACGTGCATAAAAGTCATTAAGCTCGTTCAAGAAGCGGATATCCATATTCGCGGGAGTGGAACGGGTGGATTTGTAGTCACTGATGGCCTGGATGCCCTGCCACATGCGTCGAGGGTCGGAGTTGGAGAAGTGCTCCTCTATCTTTAGCTTGTAGCAGTGCTTGGCCTCTTTGATGCCCCTCTTCAGGTTAGCTCTGGATGTGCTGTAGGCCTGTGCATCCCCTGATCTGAAAGCAGTATTGCGTGCCTTCAACAGGAGGCGCACCTCCTTGTTCATCCATGGCCTCTGATTTGGGTATGTGGTGATCTGCTTCCAAGTAGTGACACTGTCTATAGTGGAGTGGATGTAATTCAACACAGAAGAAGTGTAGTGGTCAATATCAATGTGACATTCGATGGCGTCTGGCACTTTGGAGAGGTGTTCTCTTCACAGATGAATCCTGGTTTTAACTGTACAGGGCAGATGGCAGACAGCATGTATGGCATCGAATGGGTGAGCGGTTTTCTGATGTCAACATTGTGAATCGAGTGCCCATGGTGGTGGTGGAGTTATGGTACGGGCAGGCGTATCCTATGGACAATGAACACAGGTGCATTTTATTGATGGCATTTTGAATGCACAGAAATACCATGATGAGATTCTGAGGCCCATTGTTGTGCCATTCATCCCCGACCATCACTTCATGTTGCTGATAAAGCACGGCCCCATGTTGCAAGGATCTGTACACAATTCCTGGAAGCTGAAAAGATCCCAGTTCTTGTATGGCCAGCAAACTCACCAAACATGTCACCCATTGAGCATGTTTGGGATGCTCTGGATTGGTGTATATGACAGCGTGTTCCAGTTCCTGCCAATATCCAGCAACTTCGCACAGCCATTGAAGAGGAATAGACAAACATTCCACAGGCCACAATCAACAACCTGATCAACTCTATGCGAAGGAGATGTGCTGCACTGTGTGAGGCAAATGGTGGTCACACCAGATACTGAACATTTTAGAGTAGCGTCTTATTGTGGCCAGCCTAAGGCACACTTATGCAATAATTATGCTGTCTAATCAGCATCTTGATATGTCACACCGTTGAGGTGGCTGTATTATCTCATCAAAGGAGAAGTGCTCACTAGCACACTTCCGGGACCATTAAGAGAAGACGCACACTAAATCTAATGTGCTTAATATGTCACATGTCCAGTCACATGACTCTGGCCTTTTATGAAACCAACAGGTCTACACTCTGCCCCTCTTTCCCCCAGCCAACCCCTCTCCTCTCTCCTCTCCCCTTCCCACCCACCTCTCATAAGCCCACAGGGCAAGCATGGGCGTAGGTCTGACGAAGGAGCCGCGCATACTCCGAAACACGTTACCGCCCACCACTTTCACCTGATGTTACATTGGCCACGTGCATTCCAGCTTGGTTCCAGAACCCAGGCCGCCTCATCGCATCTTCACCTCCTCGCTCATCCACGTCACCAGGGACTCTGAGAGCTGCAGGGTGGCTCTCTCTCCCCCAGACAGACGAGGATTACATAAATCCACAGGAGGACTAATCATTATATGCCTATGACCTCTTACTCTCTTGTAAGTGTTTTTAATCCCATTGTGCGTGTTATAAATCCCTTAACTACTACACTTAGAGGCGCCTTTCTCTTTCTTTTATGACCCTCCAAAACTGCTTCTTCTCTACAAAGCGCTGCCTTCAGTGCCATCTCTCCACTGCTACTAAGGACCGGATACCCAGCCTCACCAGAGCACCCTCATCTCTCCCTCTTTTCAGCAGCTGCACAGACACAAGCGCATGTCAAAATTTGACATGTGGGCAGGAGCAGATGGAAGTATCCAAATGCAGAACCTTTGCATTTGGATCTGTGCACCAGCTCATGCCCACATGTCAAATTTTGATATGCGACTCTGTCTGTGCAGCCATTACATGTCCATTCACTTCTATGAGCTCCCTGCATGCAGCTCCAAGGTGGATGCACACACATATTTGCCAGCAGCTCTACATGGAGGACAGGCTTAAGGACTAGAGTTGAGCAAACCCGAACTGTAAAGTTCGGGTCCGTACCAAACTTTTGGGTGTCCGGGACCCGGACCCGAACCTGGACTTTTCAAAAAAAGGTCGAGTTTGGGTCTGGGGTTCTGGTAATTTTACTAAAAGTTCTGAAAATTGCTGTAAAAAAGTCCTGGAAAGTCCTAGTGGTCTGCAAAAGGAAGGAAAATGGGGGTAAGGGTTGGACAAGTGCCCTACAAAGAAATGGGGACAGGGAAATAACTTAAAAGCATTTTTAAAGAAAAATCACATAAATAAATCAAAAATGGAGGTGGATGTGGACCATCTTCACACTGTGTGAGAAAAGTCTAAATTAGCCGGGAGAAGCCATATCAGTGTTCTAAAATCATCTTCAAACTGTGTGAGAAAAGTCTAAATTAGCCGGGAGAACCCATATCACTGTTCTACAATCATCTTCAAACTGTGTGAGAAAAATATCAATTAGTGGGAGAAGTCATATCACTGTTCTAAAATCATCTGCAAACTGTGTGTGAAAACTATAGATTAGCCGGGAGAAGCCATATGAGTGTTCTACAATTATCTTCAAACTGTGTGTGAAAACAATAAATTAGCGGGATACGCCATATGAGTGTTCTACAATTATCTTCAAACTGTGTGTGAAAAGTATAAATTAGCGGAAGAAGCCATGAGTGTTCTACAATTATCTTCAAACTGTGTGTGAAAACAATAAATTAGCGGGAGAAGCCATATGAGTGTTCTACAATTATCTTCAAACTGTGTGAGAAAAGTCTAAATTAGCCGGGAGAACCCATATCACTGTTCTAAAATCATCTGTAAACTGTGTGAGAAAACTATAAATTAGCCGGGAGAACCCATATCACTGTTCTAAAATCATCTGCAAACTGTGTGTGAAAACTATAAATTAGCCGGGAGAAGCCATATGAGTGTTCTACAATTATCTTCAAACTGTGTGTGAAAACAATAAATTAGTGGGAGAAGCCATATGAGTGTTCTACAATTATCTTTGAACTGTGTGAGAAAAGTCTAAATTAGCTGGGAGAACCCATATCACTGTTCTACAATCATCTTCAAACTGTGTGAGAAAACTATAAATTAGCAGGAGAAGCCATATCACTGTTCTAAAATCATCTTCAAACTGTGTGAGAATACTATAAATTAGTGGGAGAAGTCATATCACTGTTCTAAAATCATCTGCAAACTGTGTGTGAAAACTATAGATTAGCCGGGAGAAGCCATATGAGTGTTCTACAATTATCTTCAAACTGTGTGTGAAAAGTATAAATTAGCAGAAGAAGCCATGAGTGTTCTACAATTATCTTCAAACTGTGTGTGAAAACAATAAATTAGCGGGAGAAGCCATGTGAGTGTTCTACAATTATCTTCAAACTGTGTGAGAAAAGTCTAAATTAGCCGGGAGAACCCATATCACTGTTCTACAATCATCTTCAAACTGTGTGTGAAAACAATAAATTAGCGGGAGAAGCCATATGAGTGTTCTACAATTATCTTCTGTGTTCCACTGTGTGTGAAAAGCCTATTGCAGGCGCATGGAGCCATATTAGTGTTCTAAAATTTAGATTAGAACAATAATATGTCTCTCTATGTGGCTGGAAGAACAGTAATATGGCTCTATCCCCCTGCAATAGGCTTTTCCCATACACTTTGAAGTTGATTTTAGAACAGTGATATGGCTTCTCCCGGCTAATTTTTAAGTTTCACACATAGTTTGCAGATGATTTTAGAACACTCATATGGCTTCTCCTGGCTAATTTATAGTTTTCACACACAGTTTGCAGATGATTTTAGAACAGTGATATGGCTTCTCCTGGCTAATTTATAGTTTTCACACACAGTTTGCAGATGATTTTAGAACAGTGATATGGCTTCTCCCGGCTAATTTATAGTTTTCTCACACAGTTTGCAGATGATTTTAGAACAGTGATATGGCTTCTCCCGCTAATTTATAGTTTTCTCACACAGTTTGAAGATGATTGTAGAACAGTGATATGGCTTCTTCCGCTAATTTATACTTTTCACACACAGTTTGAAGATAATTGTAGAACACTCATATGGCTTCTCCCGGCTAATTTATAGTTTTCACACACAGTTTGCAGATGAATTTAGAACAGTGATATGGCTTCTCCCAGCTTATTTATAGTTTTGTCACACAGTTTGCAGATGATTTTAGAACAGTGATATGGCTTCTCCCGCCAATTTATAGTTTTCTCATACAGTTTGAAGATAATTGTAGAACAGTGATATGGCTTCTCCCATTAATTTATAGTTTTCTCACACAGTTTGAAGATGATTGTAGAACAGTAATATGGCTTCTCCCGCTAATTTATATTTTTCTCACACAGTTTGGAGATGATTGTAGAACAGTGATATGGCTTCTCCCGCTAATTTATAGTTTTCACACACAGTTTGCAGATGATTTTAGAACAGTGATATGGCTTCTCCCGGCTAATTTATAGTTTTCTCACACAGTTTGGAGATGATTTTAGAACAGTGATATGGCTTCTCCCGGCTAATTTATAGTTTTCTCACACAGTTTGCAGATGATTTTAGAACAGTGATATGGCTTCTCCCGCAATTTTATAGTTTTCTCACACAGTTTGAAGATGATTGTAGAACAGTGATATGGCTTCTCCCGGCTAGGACTTTCCAGGACTTTTTTACAGCCATTTTAGTGCCTAAAAGTTCAGGTCCCCATTGATTTCAATGGGTTCGGGGGCCCGGTCAAAGTTTGGGTTCTGTCCGGACCCGAACCCCGACTTTGTCCCGAAGTTCGGCCGAACCAGCAGAACCCGAACTTCCAGAGGTTCGATCAACTCTATTAAGGACCTTACACACAATTAGAAAATCGTACAAAAAATATCGCTTTCGAAGCAATCATTCGTACACAGCTTTCGTTCAAAGTTTTCCAAAGGGACAAACACAAAATGTTTTTGCATACGATACCAGATCGTATGATTTTCATTTAACTAGTACTGTTTTCGTCCAAAAATACAATACTAATACAATAAAATACATTACATCACTTCCAAATTTTTATTCTGTCATACAAAAATTTTCGCACTTTAATAACTTGTTCATTTTCGATACGGAGACTAGCATGCAAAAACAAAAGGACGATTATTCATCCGATAATCTTATCATCTGTACTAGGCTTTAATCACCCATCTGAATGAGCCCTTAGGATTGTGAATTTGGATTCATTCACCCAGGAGCTAAATCGCTAAAGGCAGCCATACAGATTCTGATTATAGTATCCAATTGATGTGTGATTCTATCAAAACAATCGAAACAGGGAACAACAAATAGTCCTAACTTCCCTTCCAATCGATTTAGACACAATTTAGATCAGATTATATAAAACTGAGACAGATATTATTGAACGTTTTGCATCAATGGGCAGCACTGAGATGCTTTGGTCACGGATTTAATTGTTTTTCACATTATCAGATTATGAGATTACATGGTGGAAATTAAGATGTGATTGATAACTTATGATTGTATCTTCCAACCATCAATCAAAATTCTCTTCCTTGTGTGTAACATGTTGATCAATTGGGTTGTCAGACAGTATATTGGTTATTTCTATATAGAGAGAATATTGGAAAAATAATTAGATCATTTATCTAAGCGTGTATAGCCACCATTGTTTTTGCACACTGCTTATAAATATGTCTCTTCAGCCATTCCTTCTGGAATCATTGTTGCATGTACATGCATATTTTTGTAAATAAGTAAATAATTGATAAATGTAGGCTGTCAATAATACAGAATTATTAGCGAGATCTGTGTTCTTCTGCATGATAAGATGTGCTGTGATCTATTTTCCATGTGCTTGATAGTCTATATTTACCAGTCAAGTAAAGTACCTAAATACATCTGGGGCACTAGGTGTGATGGAAACATGCATCCATTGTAGACGTGTACGGTTTGTTTCATTCCGAATTAATATTCGGACAAATTTTTCATTATTCGGTGATTCTATATATCCGAATTGCAGTATAAATGAAACTTACCGATGTTCCACAACAAAATGAAATTCGTCTGAATTTCCAAAATTCTAATTGAAATTTGAATCAAATTTTACATTGCATTCCATTTGAATTTGAACAGTCAACATACTTCTGAAATCAAAGACTTTGTGTATTATTAGAGTACCATTTTGAAATAATGCTGTTTTTGTTAAGCCAAAGGTGATTTGAAGGGTCATTGTAATCATTTGGTGAAGATTTTCTTTTGTTTTTTTCACTTTGCTGCATTTGAATCAAAAAAGTATAATATTTTCATTTCGATCGATTTGAAAATGTATCGATTTGAACTTTTGGAATCGAAAAAAAGCAGGTAAATTTGAAAATAATTAGAAAAATTCCGAATACGAATTCTGAATACGAACTGAACGAATCAACCAAATTTAACTAAACAAAATAACTAGATTAACAAATCTAAACGAAACAATTTTTTTCGTCATGCACATCTCATGTACAAAGAATTACTACTATAAAGAATCAGCAGTGGTTTTCTGGACACACATCATTCAATTATCTTACCATATCATGCCTTGATTGAAAATAAGGCCAAGAACATTTTCACTTACAGGAAATTCTGCATAGGATGGCTGTAAAAGAAACAAGAGGGTGATCTGTATTTAGAAATATACTGTATATTTTTTTATTTATATGGTGCCTAATTAACCACTTCAGCCCCGGAAGGATTTCCAGCTTTAGGACCGGAGCCCTTTTTGCGATTCGGCACTGTGTCGCTTTAACTGAAAATTGCGCGGTCGTGCGACGTTGTACCCAAACAAAATTTGCGTCCTTTTTTTCCCACAAACAGAGCTTTCTTTTGGTGGTATTTGATCACCTCTAAATTAAAACAAAAAACAGAAGAAAATCCTGCGCTTAGGCCAAAAGCTAATAAAGTCTATAATAGTATGCAGCTTTGCAGACAGGTTCCGGCACAACCTTCAAGTCAGATGTAATTTGATACTGCAGCGCAAAATGTCCAAACTTGCTCTTTTAAAAGGGAATCTTATGGGAATAGCAAATGCCCACCACCAAAGACACCTCCACACTGATCTCCTTACCGGATCACGGTGACCCCCTATTACGGAGGGTCAGCTTAAGCCTTATAGAATATCTCCCCAATAGAAGTCAGCATCGATAATCCAGGTAAGATATCTCCATACCCGCACATCACCAGCGGTCAAGCATCGTTCATGCAAATAGATATAAAAGTGCGATAGTGCAGACGGTACAAACAATTTTTTATTTCAAGTAGTATAAAAGATGGTTACTCACATTTAAAATGTGTAAAAACAGCACATAGAGGCACAGCCCCAAGATGAGAAAACTCCTGTATCCACCATGTGTATAATCTGGCGTCCAGCGGTAAAGATGGCGTCCGCTATTCAGTACTTCCCGGTCACATGCAGGTTGAGCGTCTCCTAGCGTCCACCCTACGCGTTTCGTCATCCAATGACGTCGTCAGGGGTGTGGCCACTAGGAGACGCCAGCGCAATATGACCAGGATGGGCGGAAATTATCTGCGTTCCATAGGCGCTGCGGTGGGAACCAACAGCACCGGAAGCCCATATGAAAACACGCCAAAGGGGTTTCTAAGGAAGTGAGTCCATCAGAAAACACCATTTAGCTATTATCTCAGTAACACAAATCGCAGTATAGGGCTCAACCGAGCTCCACAAAATATTTTAAGAGGCATCCACGTTTAATCTATGTATAATGAAGACTAATAAAAACATATTTAAAAACAATAATAAAAATATATAAAAAATGAAACTTCACACTGCCACAACCGGGAAGATGAATGCGCACGCCATCTACCGTCCATAAAGGCCTATTGCACATATGAAAATGTAATCTATACATACA
>BLSH010441031.1:213055-226996 GCA_018402905.1 Glandirana rugosa
ACGACGGGCTTCCCGTTAAGAGTTTTTAACATAATGGGGCAGCATGGGTTTGGACAGTGTTTACTTTTTTTTGACGACGATGTCGAAATGTCTTTTTTTTTAGTTGTGGCTGAAGTTGATGGGCCGACGATTTCTTTCAAAAAATGTGCGACCTCCCGGAAGTAACAACGTTGGGTAGTGAATCTGAGGTATCTCAGGAAGGTGTCAAGGAAGTGGATGAGGTTCCTGTAAGTGGGTCTGAAGTTGTTTCTACTGTGGAGGACTAATCTCAACTCGCTTGGAAACCTTCAAGCCCAAGACGACCAGGCCGGCTTGAAGCCCTGTTTCAGGCCCAGGCCTGCCTTGGGCTTGCTAGCGTGCCTGTGGCTTGGGGTAACTTTAGTTACCCCTGGGCTTGAAAATCCGTGTTTTTCGGGTCCCCATTGATTTCAATGGGGTTCGGTGTCCGTGCGATCGTTCGGGTTCCGTCCGGACCCGGACTTTGTCCCGAAGTTCGGCCGGACCAGCAGAACCCGAACTTCCAAAGGTTCGCTCAACTCTAATCAGGAGGTGTCATCTTTGTTGAAGTCTGGGTGAATGTCCTTGGAGTAGGTGAAGGAACTGTGGAAGGACTCTATGGAGTCTAAGTGATGGGTTGCAACAATGAAGGCCCTCCAGCGTGTAAAAAACTTTCTTTAGCAGCCGGGTAGTTGAAGTCGGTGTTGATTTTTTTTTCTGTAAAGCTGTAGCAGCAGTTTTTTTTCATTTGTGACAGGTTTGGGTACGACGGGGTAATACAATTTTTGAGAATTGCCCTTCGGGCAGCAGAGGCAAGTAGGATCCAATCCTTATGAGGGTGTTATTAGTTTGATGACCATGTGACGAGCTGTTTGTCCCAGTAGCCAAAGATTAGTAGTAGAGGGTCTTTGGGAATATGTAATAGAGTGATTTTTTGAATGAAAGAGATAGTTTTATTCCAAAATTAGGATATGTATTTGCACGACCAGAAACAATGAGTTAGCGTGGGTCTCGTCTGTTGGCAATGCGGGCAGTGATTTGGGTTTATCTCTGTCCATAAGAAATGGTTAATGAGAATGATGCATTTTTAATTGTGTTTCCCTCCAGTGTTCGCAGGGTATCAGTTCCATCCGTGGAGGATTTTGTCCAGCAGTTCAGGGTCATGGAAGTCTTTGCCGCAGTTTGCAGCAGAGGAGGAAGAGGGGGGGGGGGGTGATCTTTCAGATTAGGGGCTTGTATATGTTGGAGACAGTGTAGTTTCCAGATTCTAGTAGTTGATCGGCAATGAAAGTTTTGAATCTCATGTCCCCTTTCTTGCATGCAGAGTGGATGAAATTTGTACATTGCCTGAAGTAAAAGAAATGAGACTTTGGTAAAGAGGACTTCTGGGCTATCGTATCAAAGGTCATGGGTTTGCCAGAGACCAAGTCACATAATGAGGAGAAATCATTAAGGCCATTCCTTTGCCATATTTCATAGGCCTGGTGCTCCATTCCTGGGGGAAAATGCTGGTTTCCTTGAATCGGTAGATGCCTGGAGATGTGGATGGGGAGCTTTAGAATTTTGCAGACCTCTCTCCAGGCTATGGCTGTATCCCTTAGCCCGAGGTTGTGTTGATAAGGTGGGCTTAATGATTTCCATTGACAGTGTAGCAAAGCCGCCAGAGAGTATGGGTATGCCATTGCGGATTCCAGGACATAGTTGGAGTACCGAGACGCCTGTAGTGACCAATCTAGCCCCATTCTTAGTAAACATGCTATATTGTATACTCTAATATTGGGGAGACCAATGCCTCCTTTGCCCCTGGGGAGATGTTGTTTTGTCAGTGCAAAGCACGGTTTCTTTTGACGTCAAATAAACTTTTGAATGGCTTTATTTAGGAGCTGGGTGTCTTTATGTTTTAGAAGCAGTGGTATCATCTGAAAAGGGTAGAGTAGAGACGCAAAACTGATCTTTTTGAATAGATGGCAGCAGCGAAAGAGGTAGATCCATCCAGTTTTCTAATTCTACAGCTTTTTAATTTATGTACTAAAAGTCTGCCTGTACTCTTTGTCTCTAGTAAATTTCAGACAATTCTCCCTCAAGAAAAATATCCTGCTGCTGGTCGATCTTACACTATTGTATTCTCTGTAGTGTCTTCATTCTTGTAGTAAAGCCCCGGCCTGTATTGAGGTGCTCAAATCACAACAATCACTTGTTACTGACCATCTGTTTTGGAACTGCCTTTTGTTCACAGAATAACACTGCAACATTTGATGTGAGTGTTTGCGCTGGGGGCTTTATCTTGCAAGGAACCCTGGTTCCTTGCAAGATAAGGTAGTGTTAAGACCTGGGGCTTCCTTCTTGCCTAAGAAGATTACCCACTTTTCATTGCTGTCCATGTCTGTGTTTACTTGACCAGGACAGAGACGACATTACAAAGAAAAAAAAAGATAAATTAATAAAAATGGAAATCTGTAAATGGTATTAATAAAACAAAATCATAAAACACTATTCCTCATGCAAAAGCTTTGTCCCTGACTTTGGGCCTTCCTGACCCCTCTTTTAGTTAAGAAGATATTTAAATTTAATGGTAACTATAGCACTGGGGATGATAAATGTGTGGTGCCTTGGTGCACAACAATTTACAGCGCAGATATTGGCTGACAGGCTGCAAATAAAGGGCAGCTTTGCCTGTGTCAGCAACAGATGCAAACTCTGCTGCCCCAAAATAGAATACAATACCCATAGAAAATGAAAAGTAAAAAAATGTGCCCCCCTCCAAAAAAAAAAAAAAACCCTTATTTTTTTTGAAGGGTAAGGTTACAGCTATGGCTGTAGAATTCTGCACTTCATTGTTTCTGCTACCTGCTCTTTCCTGTATCACTATAGGATTCCCCCACCCCCCAATTTTCTGCTGCCTGGTGTTCCCCCTGTGTTGTTGAAAGGCCAGCAGTCCATTAGGGAATGTGACAAAGAGGTTGTTCACAACACAATCTCAAAGTGTAGTATTTTGGGCTCACTCTAGGTTAGTGGCAGTAGATCCCCTGATTTCACTCTTGAGATGAAGCCCCTCCCAGCATTCCTCCTCAATGCCAGTATCCAAATTCTCTTACTCATATTCCAATGTAGTCAGCAGTTTTGTGTTCCAAGAGTTGCCTGTGAGTGCTCTCTGTAGCCTGGCCTGGTTGCTGAGGTGTAAAGAAACTATTTTAAGAGATTATAGGATCGGAGGCACATGGTCATCAGAGGAACTTCTGCTGTCACAGTCAGGGAACAGGCTAAGAAATCAGGTGCTATAGCAGTAGAGAGGCTCCCACCTACCAGCTGGATAAATGAAGAAGCAGGTCACCCTGGTAGATCATGCGGGCTCACCTGAGGTGTGAGGTCTAAGCACTAATCGGTGTTCACCAGAACTCCTGATGGTGGAGATGGGTTTTACTGCATGCTAGTACCAGGTCCTCATTCTCACAGGATTGCCCCACCAGGAGGTGAGCAAGCCAGGGTGCAGTATCAGATATAGCAGGTAGGGTTCAAAGAAGTATAGTCAGCAAACAAGTTGAAGATCTGTAACGAGCTGTTAATGGTTGGGATGAAGCAGAAGTGTCATCAAGGTACAGGCCAAAGGTCTGTGACAAGTGCTTTTGAAGATATACAAAGAGATACAAACAGCAGCAGGAGTGATGAGAGTGAGATACTGGCTGGAGAAAGCACAATAATCTGGTAAACAGCAAGTGCAGAAACATGGCTTAAACCTGGAAGCTCATGAAAGGAGCAAAGAGTTCAAGGTTCATGGGAAACAAAACATAATGCAAGGTTGTATAAGCAATCAGGCAGGGAGCTGTTCAGCATCTCAGAAGGCTCAGTGAGAAGAGTTACTGCCAGACACATCAGAGGTCCCAAATTGTTGCAGTACCCTACTGCCACCACTAAGTGTCAGTGACACTTAGGGCAATAGTTATGGGATGGTAGCAAATCTTGCTGTTGAGCTGTTATGTCCTCTCTGGCTATTACTAATAGTTTGTTGTCAGTGGTGAATGCTGGGGGAGACCATAAAAGCTTGGGGAGTGTCCTGGTGAGCTATTTCTTCCCCCGGCTGTACAGGCCTGAGTCCTTTGGGGCCTAGCACAGAATTTTTCAAGCTGCTCTGCCTGGTTGAGGATGGTATGCCTTTTCAAGATAGAAGAGCCAGATGGATGTCTGCTGGAGGGTGATTGGTGTCTGTCCTCAGAGTAATTTTGGAACTCCCTTGGACTAATGGAGCCTGGAAATCCTGGTTGCTACTGGAGACCTAACCCTAATCCTCTCTCCCTGTGAAGCTGAAGCAATAAAACTTGAAAAGACTAAAATGACTGGCACCTTTTTTTGCCATGTGACACTCTTCACTGAGGCCATGGATATGCGCCGGGGTAAATGCTAGCTTTCTCCCTGCTGGAGGTACATCCACTCCTCTACCCTAGACAGGAGGGGTACTGCAACAGCATTTTGGGCTCCCTCTGAGCAATACATTGTTACCCTTGTATTGGGGAGCTGTCCAAAATATTGGCAGCTGGCATATGGCCTTCTGGGCAAAATAATTGTGCCTAGGTACCTGACACTGTGGTTTAACACGGGCCACAAACTTGCAGAAAAGGTTAATTAGCATAGCTGGCATTAAGAAAAGAAAGTGGCTACTCTACACCCTTGAGGAGGATGAGAAAAAGGTATGGCGAAATTGGGGGAAATAGAGCATCTTAGAGTATTGTCCTGAGCTATGTAGAAGAGAGAATACTGCATTTAAATATCTCCAAATTCAGCAGTTCAGAATTTCCTCCAAAGACAAATAGAAAAGAAAACTGATCTTTCCTTGGTCATCATGGCATTTGAAAAAGTAGTGTCACACAATTCCCAAGGTCCAGGTCCTATTTTGCTTGTATACTCCCTACTTTTAGCATCAATGCAAACTAACAACCCCACTTATGTGGCAAAAAAAGGAATCTAATCTTGGTGCCGCTATCCCATTGGTAACCAAATTTGGACAATGGTGGCCAAAAGCTCGGCCCAGGTGTTGGCAACAGAAGATAATTGTAAAATTATTTTTCAATGGTACCTGGTCCCTACAAGGATCACTTAAGCTATTCCAGCCTACACAGCCCAATGTTTTTGGGGATACCGTACCAACAATTCATTTCGGCACAACTGGTGGAACTGTCTGAATGCCAAACATATTTGGACTAGAGTCTACCAACAGCTAATACTGGTGTTATATGTAATAAATACCCATATGGAGACGTGCTTAAAGCTTAACTACGTGTTTAATATGCCTTTTAAATTGTTTGTCTGGGTCACACTGTCACAAGCCATTTACTGCACTAACAGGTATATTGCTGGGAATGTTGTATGCATGTTCTACATACAGTATACAGCTGTGTGTTGTGGCAGAAGGACAGGGACTTCCAATCCCACTCCCAGAGAAAAATAGAATCAGGTTGATCATTGCTCAGCAATTCACAGAAAGCTTTGTATTCTATGAATGAAAACAAAGCTTCCTCTGATTGGCTGAGTTAGAGACCATGATGTCATCCGCCCTGCATCAGCAAGTCAGAGGAAGCTTTGTATTTATTAACAGAACAGTGAATTTCCGAACAGCACTCAGCCTGATTCTATTTTGTTCCGGGATTGGCACAGGAAATCCCCATCCCATTGCCAGAAAACAACGTTGTAAACTGTATGTAGCTGAGGCTGCCGGCAATTTATATAGTGCACCCAGCAAGTGTATCTGTTAGTACCGTAAGTTTGTTGGGACAGCTTGGCCCAAACAAACTATTTAAAGGCATAGCAAATGTGAAGTTAGGCTTTAACGAAAAACTGGAAGCCTGCACTAATGTTCAACTGAAGCCCATCATTTCATTTTAATGGAAGTCAAAAGGGTTATAGCTAGAGCTTGGGATTTCCCCTCATTACCCTTTGCAGAAGTCAAGCACCAGGTTTCTCAGGTTATGTTTTATGAAAAACTCATGGCTATACTAAACAACACCATGAAAAAAAATCAGAAATACCTGGGAACTTTTTGTCTTCTACATTTTGCATGCATTCTCCAACACTCTGAACCTAGAGGTACTGGAAGTTATTCTCTAGATTGAACCTTTGACTGTTTTTTGTGCTTAATCTCTCCTGTTTCCTCCCTTCCTCTCCTCTCCCATACCAGTCTGACTACTTTTACGCTTTAATCATTGTTGCCAACCGTCCGTAAATTTACAAACAGTTTGTAAAAATTGAATGATTTTTACACTGTCTGTAAATGTTTCTTTACACTTGGACACTTGCTCATAAAGGATTTGGCTGGATTAGAGGGCCAGCTTTGGAACTGCGCATGTGCCCTTTCCGAAGCTGGGCAGGCTAAGGCAGGGTTCAGGGTGGAAAAACAAGATTGGTAAAATGATACCCGTAGTGAAAAAATAATAATTGCTTGTATATATACACATCGTCGGACGGCCCTAAAAAAGTGCCATATTCCGACTAACGGCTTCACCCATATACAGGGGTTTAGTTCCAAAGGTTAACAAAACATATGCAAAAAGAAGTATTGATAAAATCACCAAGAATACTTCTAAAGGAACAATACCCATAAAACTGAATTTTATTTGAAAAGATTAAAATTACACAAAAAACAATACCACTGTTGTAGAAACACAATATTAAAATAAGACAACGTCTAGCAGCTCGGACTTGGCCAGCAAACACTCCTCATTTATCCACACAATCACCCTTAGTGCACCAAAGTGAGATTAGGAGAAGCTTTCAATTCCTATCTTGGGTCAATAGTCTAATAGAACAGAGTGGACACTAGGATCCAAAAATTGTAAAGTGGATCTGAGAAGAGAAAAGTTCCCACACTATGCCAGTGAGTCTGAGGGCAAATCACCGTGTAGTGATTCCAGCTGGCTGGATGGGAAGAGAAGAGCTGAATGTGGACGGTAGATCATCAAATGACCAAAATAGGAAGGCTCCCACTGGCGCTTGTAGCTATATGTAGTTGCAAAAGAAAATGACACAATAGCCACTGATTGCAATTTAAGGATTGACAGTATCTGTATATAGCAGCAATGCCGTTGCAGACAGGGTAATAGCGCTGAGGGTAATGGCCATGGCTTACCAATGCCCAATGACACACTAGCCACTGATTGCAAGTCAAGGTATTCACTATCTGTATAAAGCAGCAATTCTCTGCAGGCAGTGTAATAGCGCTGGGGTATAGCCGCAATGGCCATGGCTCAACAATACCCAGGAGCATGGGGGACTGTTCCAATCAGCATTCCATATGCAGAGTCTCCGTGTATGGTGTCCAGCCGTTGGGCAGATAGCCCACTTTACAGCACCCAACACTGATGCCAGCTGACATCCGATTTTCCCACTGGGTGGGGGGGGGGAGGTTCCAGCAATACGTCCAAACTGCTTTGGTGACGCTGCACTGACACGTTTCGTCCGCCAATCACCGGACTTCCTCGGCCCGACTGGCATCAGTGTAGGGTGCTGTAAAGTGGACTAGGATATATTATTAGAGAGATCACGGGTATCAAACGAAGATCCAGGGAATGGGAGGATAGGGTACGTAGTGACCTACCGGATAGGTAACAGAGAATGGTGGCGTTTCGTCCACCAATCACCGGACTTCTTCGGCCCGACTGGCATCAGTGTAGGGTGCTGTAAAGTGGACTATCTTCCCGACTGCTGGACACCGACAGCTGGATACTGGAGCCCCCCAGTCCTTGTCCTGAGTGGACCCTACTCCCCCAGTATCCAAGGGGCTGCTTTGTCCTGGAAGGCCCAATTGGCCCAAATGTGCACTAACTATTACTTTAACCATGTTTATGTTGTTACTGTTCTTTTGTTTTCACTTCTAGTTTTACAGATGGGACTATTTTGTTTCTGTCCATTGGGGTCTGATCTGCAAACATCCACTAGATGGCGTACTAACATTACATTTGATCCCTCAGTGGTTGTGGTATGCTTACACTTGCTTCACATTCCTTACTGTCTAGGTGGAACTCATCTGTTTTTCAATGCTAAAATGTGTGGTGGGGGGACTCCTGGGCTCCTTACCCTCTTTAACAATACTCAATATGGTGGATAAAAATGATAAGGGATTGATGCTCCTAATGTGGAATATATGGGGCTTGGGAGACAAAACCAAATGTAGTGCAATGTTTGAATATTTTTCTAGGTTACAGCCACATTTGATATGTCTCCAGGAGACGTATTTACAGCCAGAATCTGTCCATGTGCTGCGCAATCACAAATTTCCTGTTCAATTCCACTCTACATATTCCTCTTATTCTAGAGTGTGTTCATTTCCAATAGTGTTTCCTTTGTGAGTCTTTAGCAGCAGATTGAATGGGGTAGGCAGGTTTGTCTTTTTACTATGTAAGATCAATGATTTTCTGTGTGTTATTGCAGCTATCTATGTTTCTCCTCACTTCTCCTCAGACACACTGTGGAAATTAGCGCAATATATAGCCCTCCATCCCAATATACCTGTCTTGGCCCTGGGAGATTACAATAATGTCATCAATCCGCAATTGGATAGATTGTCTATTGACATGGGACCCATCTCATCCACTAGGAGGAGGAATGTTTTGCCTCCCTACTCTCTGAATTGGGTCTAAGGGATGTGTGGAGAGACATGGTGTAGATAAATGCTATTCTTGCTATTCAGCTTCACATGCAGCCTTTCCCGCATTGATATGGGTCTGGGCAAAGCCGCCATGATGCCCTATTTGATAGATTCGGCAAATGAGTCTCGCTTGTTGTCTGTTCATTCCCCCTTTTGGGTGAGGCTGGCTGGTGTTAACTTGACTGCTTGCCCCCTGTGGCAAGTAAACCCGTTTTGGTTGACTCTGTTCCCCTCTCCCGATAATATTCTTAAAGCACTGAGAGAATTTATTCACCTTAATACTAGATCTGCTAGCGTGGCTTCTTGCGAGGATATATTATTAGAGAGATCACGGGTATCAAACAAAGATCCAGGGAATGGGAGGATAGGGTATGTAGTGACCTACAGGATAGGTAACAGAGAATGGTGGCTAACCCTAATCAGAATAACCAGGCAGAGTGGATTGAGGAACAGTCTCTTTACAACTCTGCTCATGTCGGCTGCTGAAAAAAAACAATATTTTATTCAACAGGGATATTGTTAGGAAAAGATCTATGTTTCTATGGACATGTGCGATTGTGCACACGCCTGTGTGCGTTCGCGCATGCCTGTGCGTGCCCACGTGCGTGCCCATGTGCTGGAAACGGCGCCAAACGGCTCTATTTAAACCCTCAATGCCCAGAAGCTGGAGCTGTCTATTCTACAGCGTCTGAGTACCTGTGAGCCCCGGCTCTATTCCTGTTATCCAGTTCCTGTGATCCTTCCTGTTTCCTGTTTAGACCCAGCTTGACCTGACCTGCTGTTATCTCCCTGTAACGACCCCAGGTATCCTCGACCATCCGATTGTCTGACCCCTCTGTACTTCTGCTGCTAACCTGGTTACGAACTTTGCTTGGACTTAACCATTCTTCTGCCTGATCCCTTGTACCGCACCGCCAGCCAGTTGCCAACTCAGCCTGTGCCACCACTCTTCTGACCTACACAACTGCTGGAGATCTCATATCATCATCAGTGACCATCCAGTACTCGTGCCATCCTGCACTCCCGGACCTCCTGTCTGCTCTATCAGGGGTCCCTGAATCACGTGCGTAAGAGTGGTTGTTTCAGACCCAACCACCAAGGTGTGTGACAGATATTTTGAGGAGTGGGGGAACACTGGACATCTACTGGCTCTGGTGGCGAGGACACAACAGGATGCTTCTACGATTACAACTATACAGTCTGAGTCTGGCTCTATTTATAACTCCACTCCGAACATAGTCAGGTAGGGCCATACTATCCCTGCATACTGCTAAAGCATTTGATAGTGTGGAGTAACCCTACCTCTGGGAGATCCTGGATAGATTTGGTTTGGGTGACAACTTCAATGGATGGGTGAAAGTTCTCTGTTCGGCACCTAAGGCCAGGTAAGACATCAATAATACTCTTTCGTATTACTCTTCGTATTGTTCGTAATACTATTTTGCACGTGTCAGGGATGCCCCCTGTCTCCCCTGATGTTTGCCCCAGTGGTGGAGCCCCTGGCCATTATGATTCGCAATATGTCAGATATAGTGGGTTTTTGTAGGGGTCCCTTGGAGGACAAGGTGTCATTACACGCAGATGGCGCACTGCTCTACTTGGGAGACATTAATAACTCTCTTCGAACTGTGACGGAGATAATTACTAAATTTGGCCAGTACTCCGTCTTTACCATAAATCGGTCCAAGTACATCCTTATGTCACTTGACCCCCTGACGACACCTCTGCCAGTGAAAGCAAGCCAAATCACCATAGCCAGCACCTTCAGGTATTTGGGAGTGATGGTGTACCTTCTGACTACCTTCGGCTGAATTTAAAGCCATTGTTGGACAGACAGCTGGAAAAATGCTTGACCTGGTGTAAGCTTCCTCTTTCAGTGGTGGGAAGGTTAAACTTGATAAAAATTATCTGGGCCCCACAGCTCCTATATATCTTCCACAATTCTCCAATGTGGATATCTAATAAGTGGTTTAAGCGTATTGACTCCCAATTTAGGGATCTCATGTGGAAGAGGAAAAAGGCCTGGATTAGCTTATACACCCTACAGTATAGTAAAGATAAAGGAGGCATAGCGGCCCCCCACTCTAAAATGTATTTTCTAGCATCACAGCTACAAAAATTAGCTGGATGGGGACTATCTGATAATTTAAATCTTATAGTACAGTTGCTGGTCAGGTCATGCCCAGGTTTGACAGCTAGCTCCCATCTTGAGATGGACTTGCCTGCTGTGCCATCCTCCTCCCCAACACTGGATCTTTTTAGGAGGGTGTGGCGGGCGGTCAGGGGTGCTCTGGCTGTTGACAGCCCCCTCTGCTTTACACTTTTATGGGATAATCTACATTACCTTGAATTGAGCCAATTGCAGAGCTTCCCTAATTGGAGACGGAATGGAATTTGGCTCTTTCCACAGCTGTATAATGGAAATATACTAAAGCCCTATGCCCAATTCTGTGATGAGTTTAACCTACCTTCTAAGCAATTTTATCAATACTTACAGCTCCGTCATGCATTGCAGTCCCAAGGGCAACCAGATAAAGCGTTTGTTAACCCAAAAAAATGCTGCACCTGTTTATGTGCAATTAGCAGCATGGTGCTTTTGCTTTTTAAATTATCCCTCTGTATCCCCTAAAATACCTGTGTGATAATGCCAGATCATGACTTCCCCCCGAGTGCTGACTCCCCTATCATATTAGCTTATCCTGAAAGCTTGTGGTGTGTGTAGTCTGTCACTAGCAGCTCTCCTATTCTCCTCTGCCTGTCTTCAACTCCCCCCTCCTCCCCCTCCCTCTCCCTGTCAGTACGTAGAGTCTCTTCTCTGTTCTCATAATTAACTTTTAAAGCCCCTATCCCCTGTGTATTAGAACAAGAAGTTTGCCTGTGTCCGTGTTATATCATAAATATTCTTATCTATATAGATAACACACCATCTTCCGACACACTGCTCTCTCTCTCCTCTCCAGCTGACCTCAGCAGCAGTGCTCGGCCCCACCCTCAGGAATTCTTGGCTGAGCAGAGGAGAGAGAAAAATTACAACTGATCCTAGCAAGCATGTGTGTTATCTATACAGATAAGTATATATAAAGTGGGCGTGGCTCCACTGAGGGCTCATCTGGCCATGGGTGGAGCCAATGTCCCACACCTTGTCCTGCTCACACAGCAGGTAATTAGCATGACGTTGATGGGGCCCCGCCCCCTACCTGAGATAAGGGCGGCTCGGGATGGCTGGCACACCACTTCACATGGTTCATGCACACCAGAGGGTTCCTTTGCACAGCAGCTCTTCAAGGTTATTCAATACAGGTAACTTAGCCCTTTTCACCCACCCATTCCCACTCACATGGTCATCATCCCCCTTTGATATCTACTAATTCAGCACTATATTTTTTTGGTGCACACATTTGTTTGTATACTTATTTATTTGTTTTATGTTTCATTGCTGTGGTTAATTGATTCCTTCACAGCAATTTACCTTGGATGTAGTCCCCTATGGAAACTTTCACATAGTTTTACTTACTCATTCACTTCACATCCATTCCTCATTCAGGGCACTTCAATATAGGTCATGCACTCAATCTTCACATTCTTATTCATTTCCAGTCTAGTGTGGCTTTCGCAGCGCACACTGAACATACTGATGGTCCTTGTGGTGATCTGGCCTTCCCTGGCAGCTCCCTCTGGTTCAGATGGGGTCCCCATCTCAGCCCCGTGCCTGACTCCTCATCTCTAGCTCCTGCTATACCCTGTTTGCAGGCTATCCATTTGTGTGAAGCTGTTTAGTAAGTTACTATTCCTTTTTGAGACCATACTATTCCCGTCAGAGGTACCAGATATTTACAGACCCATTATGTATTTTTCAGAATGTCCTTATTGCATCATACTCCTGATGAATGGCTGTACGCCATGAAACGTGTTGAGTCTACATTTAAGATGCCAAGACAAATTTGGGCCCTTTAATACATCTTTTATATATATATATATATATATATATATATATATATATATATATATATATATATACCATTTACTGATTAATAATTTTAAAATTTGCTTGCTAATCATGTCTTTTTTTTATTTCTGTATCTTAAAATGTATACTATAATTGTCTTTGTACATGATTGGATTGTTTTTTACAACATATCATGGTTTATAGAAAATAATATTTTATACTAAAGAATTAAACTTTAATCAATAAACTATTGACATGAAATTTATTTACCAACATTTTTTATTCATACAGTGGCAGGCTTCATTTAAAGTCCCATTTTCTCTTTTCTCTCTTTGTACTCAGCAAATATAGGGACGGAGGTCTGCCACTGCTCAGTATGTATATATTTTTTTGGGTGCCGGATCATATTTATTTCTAATAAGTATATATGTGTTATAACACAGGCACTGGGGAACGTATTGTGCTAATACAGAGGGGATGGGAGCATTTTATACAAGTCGCATAACAACCACTTTAAGCTGGCAATCTCTACATCTCTCTTACTTATGGAGATACTTAAGGCTAAGGTCAAAAGAGGTTTGATATCACAAGTGTACACAGCACTTTTATCATCAGTACAAGGCCATGCATTATTGAGGTGCAGGGCGCAATGGGTAGAGGACATAGGGGGGATAGACGGTGATCAATGGGATATGGCACTGGAATAGATTCCCATGGTGTCTGTCTCGGCTTCACATAAGCTCTCACAACTGTTCATTAGTGTTGAGCGAACCCGTACTGTAACGTTCGGGTCCGTACCGAACTTTCGGGTGTCCGTGGCACGGACCCGGACCCGGACATTTCAAAAATCGTTCGGGTTCGGTCCGGGGTTCTGCTATTTTACTCCACGTGTTGAGAAGCTGCAGGGCAGCCAATCAACAAGCGTTTCACTGGTTTGCCCTTAGAAGCCATCACAGCCATGCCTACTAATGGCATGGCTGTGATTGGCCAGTGCATCATGTGACCCAGCCTCTTTATAAGCTGGAGTCACAGTGCTGCAGTCACATGCTCCTTGGGTTAGTGTAGGGAAAGGTAGCTGACTGCGTGAGGGACAGATTTGAGACATTTTAAGACCTGATCCTGCATCCTGAGATAGATTACTTTACTACTGCTGTCTGTGCTGTTGCTCTGAGGACAGATAGCAGAAATTAGAGATTTCACATACCGCTGCTTTGAGTTGCAGATCAAACTCTGCTTAAAACAACGATCGCTACGATCGTGCTCAACGATCAGATTGTTGGGGGAATTTAAGATTTCAAATACCGCTGCTTTGAGTTGCAGATCAAACTCTGCTTAAAACAACGATCGCCACGATCGTGCTCAACGA
>BLSH010441031.1:228555-240354 GCA_018402905.1 Glandirana rugosa
TAAATGTTTTTACACCCCCACATGAGTGAAAAAATTTATGACATGCGTTAGGTAACGGGGAACCACCCATATCATCTACGGTGGGACACAGATCGATATTCACAAGACCGATTTATATCGTTGGCTCATTAGTATTATATGAATGGGAAGACTATGTAAAGTTATAGATAACGGGGATTGTTCGTATGGTCTCCCCATCTCCCATACCCGTGGACTCAATCTAGGTTCTACTAGACATTGTGACGGCGGGTTATCGCACATCCAAACCCTGTCGAGTTCCAGTACACCTACTTTAGTGATACAGCCATTTTTGTGCCTAAAAGTTCGGGTCCCCATTGATTTCAATGGGGTTCGTTGTCCGTGCGATCGGGTTCCGTCCGGACCCGGACCCGGACTTTGTCCCGAAGTTCGGACGGACCAGCAGAACCCGAACGTCCAGGTGTTCGCTCAACTCTACTGTTCATCCTTCATAGAGCTTATTGGACGCCTGTCAGACTACATGTATGAGGGCTGAGAGACTCTCCATTATGCCCAAAGTGTAAAGCACACCCAAGTGATTTCATCCACATGACCTTGAGCTGTCCCAAACCTACACGCTATTGGGCGGCAGTGTTACAGATCATCTTGGATCTAACTCAGGTGCCCATACCCTCTACCCCTCTGGTATGCTTGTTAGGGGCAATAGATATTGAAATGTATCAGAAGGGTAAGTATATTATGATTACTCGGTTGCTATATTTAGCCAGAACACTTATAGCTAGACACAGGGTGGCATCTACTATACCCACCAAGGGGCAATGGATTGCGTACAGTATTTAAAAAAGTGAGTACACCCCCACATTTTTGTAAATGTTTTATTATATCTTTTCATGTGACAACACTGAAGAAATGACACTTTGCTACAATGTAAAGTAGTGAGTGCACAGCTTGTATAACAGTGTAAATTTTCTGTCCCCTCAAAATAACTCCATACACAGCAATTAATGTCTAAGCCGCTGGCAACAAAAGTGAGTACACCCCTAAGTGAAAGTGCCCAAATTGGGTCCATTTTCCCTCCTCTGTGAAAAAAAAGAATTGTTGCTCTACATAAAGATGGCCTAGGCTATAAGAAGATTGCCAAGACCCTGAAACTGAACTGCAGCACGGTGGCCAAGATCTTACAGTGGTTTAACAGGACAGGTGGACTAAAGACATTGAGTGCCCATGTTCAGGGTCATATCCAGAGGCTGTCTTTGGGAAATAGACGTATGAGAGCTGCCAGCATTGCTGCAGAGGTTGAAGGAGTGGGGGGGTCAGCCTGTCAGTGTTCAGACCATACGCCGCACGCTGCATCAAATTGGTCTACATGGCAGTCATCCCAGAAGAAAGCCTCTTCTAAATATGATGCACAAGAAAGCCAGATAGTTTGCTGAAAACAAGCAGACTAAAGACAACTAATAACTGGAACCATGCACTGTGGTCTGATGAGACCAAGATAAACTTATTTGGTTCAGATGGTGTCAAGCGTGTGGGCAGCAACCAGGTGAGGAGTACAAAGACAAGTGTGTTTTGCCTACAGTCAAGCATGGTGGTAGGAGTGTCATGGTCTGGGGCTGCAGTACTGGAGAGCTACAGTTCATTGAGGGAACCATGAATGCCAGCATGTACTGTGACACACTGAAGCAGAGCATGATCCCCTCCCTTCAGAGACTGGGCCACAGGGCAGTATTCCAACATGATAACAACCCCAAACACACCTCCAAGACAACCACTGCCTTGCTAAAGAAGCTGAGGGTAGAGGTGATGGACTGGCCAAGCATGTTTCCAGACCTAAACCCTATTGAGCATCTGTGGGGCATCCTCAAACAGAAGGTAGAGGAGCGCAAGGTCTCTAACATCCACCAGCTCCGTGATGTCATCATGGAGGAGTGAGAGAGGACTCCAGTGGCAACCTGTGAAGCTCTGGTGAACTCCATGCCCAATAGGGTTAAGGCAGTGATGGAAAATAATGGTGGCCACACAAAATATTGACACTTTGGGCCCAATTTGGACATTTTCACTTAGGGGTGTACTCACTTTTGTTGCCAGCGGTTTAGACATTAATGGCTGTGTGTTGAATTATTTTGAGGGGACAGCAAATTTACACTGTTATTCAAGCTGTACACTCACTACTTTACATTGTAGCAAAGTGTAATTTCTTCAGTGTTGTCACATGAAAAGATAGAACAAAATATTTACACAAATGTGAGGGGTGTACTCACTTTTGTGAGATACTGTATGTTAATTCCCTTCTCCTTTGGGAACATTCAGGCAAATGGGGAAGCACTGCAAACTACCTGTAACCTTGTGCAATGCACACAGTTGCGTTGTCTTTTTCAGCGACCATGGGTATAAAACAGACAGTGAGGAGGCATTGTATCGCTCCCTCACCGCCTGTCGGTAGCCTTTGAAGCCTGATCGGAACGTGGATCAGGCTTCAAAGGAAAGGGAGCACATGTTGAAATTCACCCTTACTTTACATGTTTTTGCACCACCTCTGTTTAATGTATTGAGTTTGACACAAAACTGTTGTTCTTTTGCTTGGGCACGCTTTGTAAAGTCACCTGTTTTGTACTACTTGAAAATTGTAACTACTAAGATTGTGCCTAGTAGACAATTACTCTTTCCTGCATTCATGTATCTGTGGTCGAAAAGATAAAACAAAGCAATAAAAATGAATTGAAAAAAAAAAATACATACAAAACAACTTACAATTCCCACATTAGTTTCCCAGCAGGGGCCTCTGGGCATATCAGCTGGATTAATATAGGGTGTTGACGTGCTCCCATTGCTTTGCGAAGAGTTATAAAGGTTGTTTAACAATATTTCAGTTTGGTTCTTTATTGTTTCTTCCTCTACTAACTGAAAACAGAATGATCGTTAGAAGACCATATAAGCAGTGATTAATACTGTGATAGCAGCATCAAAGATTGGTAAATGTCAGTATCGAAATGCACATGAGAAAATAATAAAGTTTCTATCAATGCCTGGTGAATGTTATTCAAATTCCGAACCTTGGTTTTATTGGAAAAAAATCCCTTGCCAAGACACTCCTATCATTATGTGTTGTAGGAAACTTGGGCTGACACAATGTGGGGAATTTACTAAAACTGGTGCAAACAGAATCTGGTACATATTAACCAATTAGCAGAAAAAAGCCGGCAACACTGAGATCCTTGCAATGTAGTTTATTGGAACATCAGAGTGACAGTAAGACAATAACGCTGACCGGTTTTGGCAGAAGCCTTAGTCGTAGCTATTAACCAATTAGGTTCCAGGTTTTTGCTCCCATTCACATCGGCGCGATTTGACATGTCATATCGTATGCCAAATCACAGTCTATTGCCAGCAACAGCACTGTCCCAATCGGTGTGACACCGACTTTGCGGCGCCCCACCAATTTACAAAACTAGTTCCTGCACTACTTTTGGCAATTTCGGGGGCGATTTCAATAGATATCTGTGCATGAACCCGCACAGATGTCTTTCAAATCGCCCCTGAACTCGCACTTAAATGGGACAGCTGAACTTGCACGATTTCCAACCCACGTTCAGTGTGAATGTACCCTTATTGTCGAAGCTTAATTTAACCACTTCCATACTGCGCACAGTATATTTACTGTGGCAGTGTGGACGTGTACCGCGAATCGCTGTAAATAAACAGCGATTTGTGGAGTGGCCGCTAGGGGGCGCGAGCACACCACTGGCGGCGCAAGCTCATGCCCGCCGCACTCTGGAGGAGTGTGCCCAGGGTTCGGGTGGACCCGAGCCAAAGAACGGGGAACCGCCGTGTTTACATCGTTTACACCATTCTGACAGTGGGGACATAAGAGATCTACTGATCCCTGTCACTGGGATCAGGTAGATCTCTTATGCCCCTGACAGCCCAGCCCCCTCACAGTTAGAACACGCCTAGGGAACACAGTTAACCCCTAGATCTCTCCCTGCAGGCTAACCCCTTCACTGCCAATGGCATTTACACAGTAATCAGTACATTTTTATAGCACTGATCGCTGTATAAATGCCAATTGTCCCAAAAAAGTGTCAAAATGGTCCGACATGTCCGCCCCAATATCGCAGTACCGCTAAAAATCGCAGCTCGCCACCATTACTAGTAAAAAAAAAAAAAACCCCAGAATGAATTCTCATCATCTGTAAACGCGGCAACTTTTGAGCAAACCAATCAATAAACGCTGATTGCAATTTTTTTTACCAAAAATATGAGGAAGAATATAAATCAGCCAAAACTGAAGAAAAAAAAATGTTTTTTTATATATTTTTTTAAAAAAATTGTATTTTTGCAAAACATAAGAAATAGTGTTTTTTTTGCAAAATTGTCGCTCTTTTTTTGTTTATAGCGGTGATCAGAAATGATGCAGAGGTGATCAAATACCACCAAAAGAAAGCTCTATTTGTGGGGAAAAAAGTATGCAAATTTTGTTTGGGTACAATGTCGCACGACCGTGCAATTGTCAGTTAAAGCGTCGCAGTGCCGAATTGCAAAAAGTGCTCTGGTCCTAACGTGGGAAATCCTTCCGGGGCTGAAGTGGTTAATAAGCTGAAGTTAGAAGCTGTTTGGTTACAATTCACAGCTGCACCAGATTCTGTGTGCACCGGTTTTAGTAAGTATCCCCCATGTTTTTTTTCTATCAAAAGGAACTTTTTTCTACAAGTATAAAACAAGAAAAATTTTCATGAACAAAACGGGGAAAAAGAAATCCCATGTAGCACACCCCCTAGAGAGCCACTGGTTTGTGTCTGTTTCCTCCCCTTAGCGTACACAATCTCTCTCTGGCTCAAGAAGCAGTCCCGGGGTCTTTTCTTTTGTCTTTTTTTGTTTTTATTAGGGAACAATGAACTTGAAAGGGGATAAGGAGCTTGGAATATCCCAAAATTGTAAAATTGAACTTGAACTGATTGCGGACTACTAAATTCCTGGCCCCAGTTTCCACTTCTTTTGCACCCCTGCTTGGTTGTTCTGGCACACTTCAGGCTGTTCTTCTCTCAGCAAAAAGTTCCACAGAATCTTTATGCTGTCCGTGTTCTCAAAGTTTAAAGCACTACACAGTCACTTTTGCAGCACTGGGGTCTTATACTCACTCAGCCACAGGATCATCAGTTGCCTCCTACCGACATTCACTGGCTCTTTCCCCTTAAAGGTAGGTGAGGACTCACTCAGCGCCTGGACAACTTGGAGTCTCTCCCACAGCTTCCCTCCTGACTCTCTTCCCATGAGCTCTCTCCTGACCACTTGGATTCCTGGGATGCTCTTCATCTAGGCTCCCCAGCTAAGCCTAGCTAGGATTTCACTGTCTTCCTCTGGCCCCTTCCCAGGAGGGCAAGGCCCCTCAACAGGGGCCCCCTCCAGGATGTACCCTTGAACTCTGCCTCACACCAGTATGCTGCAATTCCCCTTGCTACTCAGGCTCAATTTATTGGCTCTTATCCCACCTTCTGGTCACACCTCCCCAGGGATTGGAGGAAGTCCCATAAATATTCATAATGAAGTCACTGCTCTCCCTCCCACTATGTTCTGGAAATCTTGAAAATACCGGGGAAAGTAGCAGAGCAGGAGCCTGTGAAAAACAGAGCAGCCCTAACCAATCAACCCCTGATCCACTGTTTACAGTGGAGCCAAGCTAAATTTACATACCAACCTTCCCTAAACTCAGAAGGGTGCTACACCAAAAAGAAGAGGTTTTATAGCAACACTAGACAGTTTGACTAATAATGTTTTTATTATCAAAAATTACAAAATTTACAAAAATGTAAAATATCCTCCACCTCACACCAGTTAAAAATATCAATGTTGTTATAAATTTCGCTGGAAGCAGCTCTTCACATACAACCAACCATAGTGTCAATGTTAATTGTAAAAGGCAGAGGTACCCCTCATATTTGTAGAGGTACTATTGAGCAGATCCCATATGGAGGGGAGGACAGAAGGGAGGTAACCAAGGGACTATCAAATCATCCCAGGCCAATTTGGCCAATACTCATTAAGGCAGACCTCTAACCATACATAGCACCCCCTCCCCCCCCCCCCCAGGGTACTACTCAAATAATACTGGCCACGTGTTAATTTTCATGGGGATATACCAGGGTCAGAACAATGCTGACTCAAATATGGACCCTTTGTCAAAGCAGTGACTCCAATGGTAGCACCAGGGCTAATTAATGGCTTAGTTAAGACCATGGTTTAATTCAAACTGCAATGTTGCTGAAAATCAAACTGCAGTAGTTACTGGCAGCTGCTTCTGGAGAAATTTATGACAACATTGTCACTTTTAACTGGTGTGAAGTGGAAGAGGTTTTGGTTTTTTGTAAATTTTGTAATTTTTGACAATATAAGCATTATTATTCATATTGCCTGGTCTTCCTATGTAACACCTTCTCTTTGGGTTTCTTTTTGACAGTTTTTGTGATATGCCTTTTGGTTACAATGACCACACCTATAGCTATTGGTGAGTCAGTGGACATATGCCTTTTGCAAAAACTGGGAATTATTATCCCTTTATATCTCTCTATTTAAAGTGGAGTTCCTCTTTAAGCGTTGGTGACCCCCTGACATGCCACAATTGGCATGTCATTTTTTTTTTTGGGGGGGGGGATACCTGTTTTTCACAGGTATCCTGCTCCCACTTCCTCTCCTGGCTCTGTTGCTCCAGAAGGAAGTTAACCTCTCCCCCCTTCCTCTCGGCAATCTTTTGGGACACGTCACAGGTCCCAGAAGATTACCCGGCTATTCAGAACGCTGCAGCACTTTGAAGCCACAGCCAGGTGCCCACAGTTGCAATGCCAGTGCCGCACGAAGGAGGGGGAGAGGAGCGAGGCAGCGGGTGGCTGCACTGCTTGACCGGGGGACAGGTGAGTGTCTGATTATTAAAAGTCAGCAGCTACACTTTTTGTAGCTGCTGACTTTCAAATGGGTGGAAAATCTGCTTTAACTAAAAATGCAACAATCAGACAACCAAAGATGTCTAAATTCATCCCCATACCAAGAGCGATCCATCATAAAACTATTTTATGAAGAAGGATATATTCTCTACATGCATTAGAAAAAATGGTTGCCAACAGCACAGGTTTTGAGTAACCATACTGATGTACTGTAAGTACAGATACTAATCTAATAAGATTTTGTTATTGTGATTTAAAAATATTACACTATAGTGCTGTCTCTCCTGTTCTCCATCTCTCAATATCTCTCCTTATTTTTATGACCTCAAAACATTTTTGGAGTCTACTCTATGGAAATCATTTAAATTCACCAGTTATCTTGTCTGAATACAAACATTTACAAGGTTCTGAAACACCTCTCATAGTGGTTCTAAAAGCTCAAGGTTTTTTTACCATATGCATTCTATGCATGAAAGTAAAAAACCTTCTGTGTGCAGCAGCCCCCCTAATACTTACCTGAGCCCCATCTCAATCCAACGATGTGCACGAGAGCCTCGGCTCTCTGGAGACACTCACTCGTCATTGGCTGAGGCAGCAGTGAGAGCCATTGCTGCTTGCTCTGGGGGCACTCAGCAGGAGGGAGGGGCCAGGAGCACCAGCGAGGGACCCAAGAAGAGGATAACGCGTTTGTTACTTTTTTTTTCCAAACATCAATAGACGTGTATTGAGTTCATTGTTATTCTAATGAATGTAGGTGATCAGTGGTATTGTGGCTAGAAGTACTGGCAATAAGTAATCACAACATGTAGATCTCCTATCACATATTGCAGATGTGAGATCTGCCCACTTACAGCCAAACTCGAACTAACCATATGCAAGGGCTTCTAACTAATTTATCAGGAACAGTTTTTATCCAATTGATTGTTTTCAGGATAAATCTGACAGTGGCAAGAGATGTGGAGTTAAATCCAGTGCATATGTGTAAGTGTCCTTAGTACATTTGTTGTACCTAATTTGCTGCCAAAAATACAAAAAAGGTATTTGTGCCCATCCACTTCATTACACCTTTATACTGTATTAAGGAAAATAATGGCTATACACAGGTGTTAAAATTAAAAATTCTGCTCATATACTATACTTAGAAACGTGGAAACACCAAAAAATGTGTTTATATAAACAGGTTTTGGAAATCTTAAATGTTTTTTAATGACACATTATGTTTCCTTATTTAAAATGCTGCATAGTTTTTATATGTAAAGCTTTCTTACTTGTGCATTAACATCATTTATTAAAGCCAAAAGGAAGGTGTACAGATTTCCCAGGAACAATGCAAATATCCGTCCAAGATGCCATTTCAAGGCCAGCCTAGGATGATAATTTTCCAATGCAGCTATTGTTTCAAACAATGGAGGACAAAACATTGACAACAAATTCATTACGATTTCTATCTGAAAAGAGAAAAGAGAAGATAAGCATTGCAATACATTAAAGTTAAAAATAATATGGACTACAGAATACAATAAGTCTAGGTTCACAATACTGCACTGTGATTTTGATCCAATCTTCAATGCAATTTTTTAGCGCAGCTGCAGTGCGACTGTTATTGATGCATTTTTAATGTGTGTTTTACTACTGTGACTCATCCCTGCTGTTAGCCAGCAGGGATGAGTTATTGGTTGCTAAGGAGCTGGCACTCGCCGGTATCCTAACAACCAGTGACTAATCTCTGCTGTGAGTTGTGAGTAGCAGTGATGAGTCATCGGTTGTTAAGGAGTCCTAAAAACAATGTGTCATCCCTGCTGTCTGCGGTGAATCCCCAGAATGTAGTCCCCCCCCAAAATCCATACCAAATCCTTTTCAGAGCAGCCCGGCAGGCAAGGAAAGAGGAGGACAAGCGAGCATCCACTTCTGAACCATACAAGACCACCTGCCCTCAACCTGGGGAGGAACTTGTCCCCATGTTGATGACATGGGGGCCCCTTCCCCACAGGTAGCTTATTTGAATCTGGAAGCACCTTTTACCAATCAGGATTCAATCCCCCCCATGTGAATGGGTAAATGCCCCCAGATGTAAATCCATTGCAAATTATGATGAATGCTGGCCATCGAATGAAGGGAAAAAACACTCCACCTGCCGAACATGGCCACTCCAATCGCTTGACACTCATCGAATGACAGTGCCGCGTACCCCCCCTGCTAAGTATACAAAGCGGCGGAGTCCCCTGGTGACCCTGCCCAATGAAGCCCATCCCCATGACATCATGGGGCAGGGTCTGTGGAACACATCATAGGGATGGGTCACCTGATTAATCCCCTCCCCACCAAGTAATCCCCTCCCCTTTATTTACTCAGTAGCATTCATCTTGATTGACAGTGGATTTACAGCGGGGAACAGTTTTCTTTTTTTTAATAAAAAAACTTGTCAAAAACTGTCTTGGGCTTTTATTTACTTTGGCCTTTTTTTTGATAAATGAGTGCAGTTACTATGTACAGCATATTCATTTACATGAGGGGTTAGGAACTCTTAAAAGAGGCTTCCAGATTCTGATAAGCTACTCTCCCTGCACCCCCACAACCACCAGGCCAGAGTTGTGGAAAGAGGCCCTTGTCTTCATCAACATGGGAATAACATGTTTGCCATGTTGAGAGCATGTGCCCTGGTATGGTTTGGCAGGGGAATTGTCTCAGATAAAGATCGGGCATGGAATTTAGAGGAACCTACCCCGAAAAAAAAAATGGCATGAGGTTCTTCTTAAAATTCATACCAGAGCAAAGGGATTGGTATATATTTTGATGGGGGCTTGCATTTTTTGGGGTTTTTTTTATGTGGGGTCCCCCTTTAAATCCATACTGGACCCAAAGGCCCTGGTATGGATTGGGGGGAACCACCACACTGTTTTTGTTTACATGCTCTATTGCAGGGGTCCTCAAACTATGGCCTCCATCACGTCTAGTCATGTCTGTGAATGTCAGAGTTTTACAATGCCTCATGGGATGTGTAGTTCCGCAACAGCTGGAGGGCCGTAGTTTGAGGATGCCCGCTCTATTGTGTACATTCTGCTGTCAACTGCAAATTCTCTGCTGACAGCAAGGATGAACCATCATGGTTAAGACGCCAGCAGGTGCTGACTCCTAGTTAACAATGAATGACTCATCCCTGCTGCTCATAACAACCAGCATAAATGACACAAAGAATTGCATAAACGCATGTAGATGCGATTTAATGCACTTCTATTAACGTCTATGGACCACAGAAATGCACTGCATCACACCAAAGTAGCACAGAACCCTACTCCAAAGTCACATCACAGTTGCGATGCATTGATTTGAACAAGCATCATTGGAAGCGATGTTATTTCTAGTGTCATGCGATTCAGCGTAACTCAAGTCACATCTGAAATTGCATCAGTGTGAAACAGGCCTAAAAGAAAGTACATCAATTCTGGAATCTGTATATAAAGGTGGTCTGCCAGCTCAGATACTATGGCCAATGCAATGTACTTCACCTATAGCATATATGTACTTGCACCTGTATGTAGCTCAGGGCTTGGGTGCCCCCAGGACTTTAGTGCCAGAACATAGTGTCTGTTATGCTAACATTCTCAATTTTCAGGTGAATCAAAGTCACAACCAATAATTACTAACTACTAACCTAACTACTATCAATCTGAAACAGCAAATGGAATCACAATAACAAGCAAGCCAAATACTGTAATGTAAAAGGCAAACAGAATGGGAAATTAGCTGTTCGTCAATGCTAAGGCTTCATGCACTTAAAAATCGTTGCTTATATAGGAGTTACTGTATATGTTTTGCCTGAAGAAGCAACTCAATGTTATCCAATGTGTCCATACGCATTAGGATGATTACATATTTTGAGCTTAGCATTTATAGGCAGGAAAAAACCCTTCTGGTTTGCATTTTTGATTGGAGTTTTCTGGCAGAAAAAAAAAATCAAAACTCTCCTAAACTCGCCTAAATTGTGTACAAAAACACTCTATATGATGGTTTTTTCCTCCCAAAGGAACTGGAGTTCTTTTTAAGCCCAGTATGCATGGAGCCTGAGTGGAGTGTTGGTTCATGAGCCTGGACACAGAAACGAGGCTCATGTTTAGAAGGAAGAATGTAGCAGGCAGGGAAAAGCTCTACTAAAGTGTGATCTGAAGATCCAGCAAAACCAACAACAATAGTTTGACTAAAGGATACTGCAGAAAAACAGAAACAGAACAAAGAGAAGACCCAGGGGAAGTAGCAGAAGGGAAGTATGTTCAGCATAAGCAAATGAATCAGTAGTAAGTTGAGCAGTAGAACACACCAATGAAAATTGACCTACATTAGGCTGCTAAGAAAACGGAAAATTGTATACTTACCTGACGGTAATTTTCCTTTCCTGATGCAAAGCACGACAGCATATACGCATATACGCATGGGCTGGCTCCGCCCCCACGCCCAGTTCCAGGATCCGGTTACACTATAAAGTCAAACACCTCCCACCAGGCCTCATTCTCGTTACTTATTATCACTGCGAAGCCTTTAGGGAGGGACCTATATGCTGTCGTGCTTTGCATCAGGAAAGGAAAATTACCATCAGGTAAGTATACAATTTTCCATTTTCCTGACACAAGCACGACAGCATATACGCATGGGACTTAGCAATCACCAAAAAGACAAGGGTGGGAAATGCTGAAGAGCCCCTTGTTTGATCCTTTATAGAAGGGCCACTTCTATGTATCAGTTCGACCTCGAATCCCTTTCCAATCTTGTGGTAATTCGGACACTTGTTTGGATAGGCTGGACGGATGATGTCTAATCCCTCTGAAAAGACGCCGACCACCGTGTAGTGCTGGTGAGGAGACACGTGCCCCTTCTGCCTGAAAATGGTAGC
>BLSH010441031.1:252490-287631 GCA_018402905.1 Glandirana rugosa
CCCCTTCTTTCCTCCCTCTCCCCTTTCTATCCCTTCCCCACCTGTCCTTACCATGTTGTCTGTCCCATCCCATCCCAGACCCCCTCCTTCTCCAGCAATTTCACATAAGATCTGCATTATGCTTATTTTTATCTAAATTTAGACAATTGTGTCTCACCTCCATACATATCCCCATTTCCGCCGACGGGGAACACCGTCTAGCATCTCGCCTCTGGTATCACCACAGATATTTCTCCTGAGGAAGCGGGAATATCTCCGCGAAACATGTGAGAATTATCGATATCTGTGGCTTAACAACACAACATCACCCCAATTGAGGGTAGATGTGCACTGGTTATCACATGTTTTTAATGCATTGTTTGTGATTGATAATAAGCATTTTTGTCTTTTAATATGATGTACCAATAAATAATTTTGATATTTTTATACTAAATTTCTTGAAGTGCTACTTACCTATAGAGGTGTCGAGATAGTCCAACTATTTCCTTCTCCTTGGGGAATCTGCTGGGGACCGATTTACCCATACTCTTTCCTAATTTCTCCAGAGATGTTGACCAAGGCAAAGGAAGCTGTGATCCAGACAGTTTATATAGCAGCAGAGCTGGCTTAACTAGGCATGATATGGTCAGTAGGTGAGACAGAGTGGAAGCTGGGACGGGCAATTAACCCTCAGCTGAGCAACTTGCTCTGAGAATGGAGAGCGGAGCCGAGCCCTGACACCCTGGACATCTGGGATCTCATCTGCCCACCAAGTTCTACATTTATCTATTGCAGGTGGTGTCCATTTAAATAATGCTTTATATGTAGCTGATAAAGGTTTAAGAAGATCCTCATTTGACAGAAGATCCTCCAAAGATGAAGGCAGGATCTCAACCCTTCTACCACTGAACTGTGCCTGGAACTCAACACATAGCCATTAATGTCTAAACCGCTGGCAACAAAAGTGAGTACACCCCTAATTGAAAATGTCCAAATTGGGCCCAAAGTGTCATTATTTTGTATGGCCACCATTATTTTCCAGCACTGCCTTAACCCTTTTGGGCATGGAGTTCACCAGAGCTTCACAGGTTGCCACTGGAGTCCTCTTCCACTTGTCCATGATGACATCACAGAGCTGATGGATGTTAGAGACCTTGCGCTCCTCCACCTTCCATTTGAGGATGCCCCACAGATGTTCAATAGGGTTTAGGTCTAGCGACAGGCTTGGCCAGTCCATCACCTTTACCCTCTGCTTCTTTAGCAAGGCAGTGGTCGTCTTGGAGGTGTGTTTGGGGTCGTTATCATGTTGTAATACTTATCTGTGGTCCAGTCTCCGAAGGGAGTGGATCATGCTCTGCTTTAGTATGTCACAGTACATGTTGGCATTCATGGTTCCCTCAATGAACTGTAGCTCCCCAGTGCCGGTAGCACTCATGCAGCCCCAGACCATGACGCTCCCACCAACTTGCTTGACTGTAGGCAAGACGCAATTGTCTTTGTACTCCTCATCTGGTTGCAGCCACACACGCTTGACACCACCTGAACCAAATAAGTTTATCTTGGTCTCATGAGACCACAGGACATGGTTCCAGTAATCCATGTCCTTAGTCTGCTTGTCTTCAGCAAACTGTTTGCGGGCTTCCTTGTGCATCATTTTTAGAGGAGGCTTCCTCCTGGGACGACAGCCATGCAGACCAATTTGATGCATTGTGCGGCGTATGGTCTGAGCACTGACAGGCTGACCCCCCCCCCCCCACTACTTCAACCTCTGCAGCAATGCTGGCAGCACTCATACATCTATTTCCCAAAGACAACCTCTGGATATGATGCTGAGCATGTGCACTCAACTTCTTTTGATTGACTATGGTGAGGCCTGTTCTGAGTGGAACCTGTCCTGTTAAACTGTTGTATGGTCTTGGCCACCATGCTGCAGCCCAGTTTCAGGATCTTGGCAATCTTCTTATATCCTAGGCCATCTTTATGTAGAGCAACAATTCTTTTTTTCAAATCCCAGAGAGTTCTTTGGCATGAGGTGCCATGTTGAACTTCTAGTGACCAGTATTAGATAGTGAGAACAATAACACCAATTTTAACACACCTGCACCCCATTCACACCTTAAACCTTGTAACACTAATGAGTCACATGACACCGGGGAGGGAAAATGGCTAATTGGGCCCAATTTGGACATTTTCACTTAGGATGTACTCACTTTTGTTGCCAGCGGTTTAGACATTAATGGCTGTGTGTTGAGTTATTTTGAGGGGACAGCACATTTAAACTGTTATACAAGCTGTAAATCTTAGATGATTTTAGAACACTGATATGGCTCCCTCCGGCTGAAATAGACTTTTCACACACAGTTTGAACATGATTTTACAGCACTGATATGGCTCCCTCCAGCTGAAATAGACTTTTCACACACAGTTTGAACATGATTTTACAACACTGATATGGCTCCCTCCAGCTGAAATAGACTTTTCACACACAGTTTGAACATGATTTTACAACACTGATATGGCTCCTTCCGGCTGAAATAGACTTTTCACACACACTTTGATGATGATTTTAGAACAGTAATCTTTCCCTTAAAGCAACAGCTGGAACCTTTCCCTGTACAAGTTGGAGATGATTTTAGAAGAATAATCTTTCCCTTAAAGCAACAGACTCTACCTAGTCCAGTCAGATCGTTCTGTGCAGCAGGATGAGGTGTGAAATCTGTCCATCAAAGCACCAGTACTAGTATCTATCCCTAGTCCACAATCAGATCATTCAGTAATGCAGGTTGAGATGTTCTGCAATCTGTCCCTCACAGAGCCAGCAGCATCCTCTCCCTAAACTACCCTGAGAGCATATGACATGCAGCACGGTGACTCCAACCCCATATAGAGGCTGGGTCACATGGTGCACTGGCCAATCACAGCCATGCCATTAGTAGGCATGGCTGTGATGGCTTCTAGGGAAAACCAGTGAAACACTTGTTGATTGGCTTCCCTTGGCAGCTTTTCAACACATGTAGTAAAATATCAGAACCCCGGACCCGAACCCAGACTTTTTTTGAAAAGTCCGGGTTCGGGTCCAGGTCCCGGACACCAAAAAGTTCGGTACGGACCCGAACTTTACAGTTCGGGTTTGCTCAACTCTACTAATGAGGATACGACCACAGACAGTCGTGTTGCCAACACCTTGGTTAGGATCTTCAGATCCATGTTTTGTAGAGCTAAGGGATGGTATGAGGAACACTCCATGGAATCTTTACCTGTTTTAAAAGGAGTACCATATAGGCTTCTAGCATTGAGGATGGCAAGGTCTGGTGTTCTAGACAATGTGTTAAAAGCGTACTAGGGGCCAGCTGTTTTACATAGACTTTATAGAATTCTGCTGGGAAACCGCATGGCCAAGGTGACTTTTGGGGAGGAAAAGCTGAAATGGCAGCTTCAATCTCTCAGATCGTGATTTTAACGTCTAGGAGGTCTCTATCCAAGTCTGACAACACTGGGGGGGACAAGTCCTCCAATCTCACATTTAACTCAGAGATGTCATATGGGGGAAGTGGGGCATAGAGGGAGGAGAAATACTTCACCAGTTCTGACATTATACTAGACGGGTCTGTGACTATGTCCCCCCCAGACTTCCTAATTACCGGGATGCTAACCAGGAGTCTTTGATCCGCTACCAGCATGACCAACAGTTTGCTGTTCTTGTCTCCCTGTGAGAACACAGACTCCGCCCGTTGCCCAGCTTCAGTATGTGCGAGACCCGAGAAATGCAACGAGAGCAGAGGCCGCGCCTCCAATAAGGATGTGTATGTAACATCCGAAGGCGAGTCCGCGTGTGCCCTTGCACACTCTCGTTCTCTGTCCAGGAGGCTCTCACCTTCTGAATTATGATCTTTCCTAGCTGATTTAATCGCAAAAACACATTCACCCCTTGCCAGTTGCCACCACCTTGATTGCGTCCCACACTATCTGCAGCTGCGTACTTGAAAAGGGGGAGGCAAGTAAATGTTCACAATTAACAGTTTATGATAGTAGATGTCTATTACCATAGCCACATATTGCCCCCTGATGGACAGTACGGAGGATGGCCTTGCTGATCAGAATTGAGACCCCTCTAGCAAAGGTAGAATAGGTTGAGTGCAAGGCCTTCTGTATCCAGGGTCTATGCAGGGATAAGATCTTCCCTCCATCGAGATGTGCCTCCTGCAGGAGGACGACATGTGGCTTAGTTTGTTTAAGGATCTGAAATATAGCTGCCCTGTTGAATTTGTTGTTCATCCCCCTAACATTCCAAGACACAACTTTAACATAGCTATCCATTACCACACATTAACCACTTCAGCCCCGGAAGGATTTATTCCCTTCCTGACCAGTGTACTTTTTATGATATGGCACTGCGTCGCTTTAACTGACAATTGCACAGTCATGCGACGTTGTACTCAAACAAAATTGACGTCCTTTTTTTTTTTTTGCATTATAAACAAAAAAAGAGCAACAATTTTGAAAAAAACTCAATATTTTTTACTTTTTGCTATAATAAATATCCAAATAAATGGAAAAAAAAACAAATTTCTTCATCAGTTTAGGCCGATGTGTATTCTTCTACATATTTTTGGTAATAAAAATCTTATTAGGCGTATACTGATTGGTTTGCACAAAAGTTAAAGCGTCTACAAAATAGGGGATAGATTTATGGCATTTTTATTTTTTTTTATTTTTTTTATTTTTTACTAGTAAGGGCAGCAATCTGAAATTTTTATTGGGACTGCGACATTGCGGCAGACAGATCAAACACTTTTGACACTTTTTTGGCACCAATGACATTTATACAGCGATCAGAGCTAAAAATAGCCACTGATTACTGTATAAATGTCACTGGCAGGGAAGGGGTTAAACTCTAGGGGGCGATAAAGGGGTTAAATGTGTTCCCTATGTGTGTTCTAACTGTGTGATGGCTGGGCTGGCAGGGACATGACAGATCTAACTGTTCTCGAACATTGGGAACAGTAGGTCAGTGTCATGTTTCCTGACAGAATGGGGATCCGCTGTGTTTACATCGGCAGACCCCTGTTCTGCCTCTGCAGTAGGTGATCGCGGGTCGCCAACGGACAACGAGTCTGCCCGACTCGCAAATCACGCATGCGCAGCCAATGTACCATGCTGCCGATTTGCGCAGCCGATCCAACCTGCCGCAATGGCGGCTGGTCAGCAAGCAGTAAAGAAACATAAAAATACGGATACCCATGAAAAGCAAACATGATTAGAGTCCAAGTACATGGTGTATTCATGAAAGGCACCATAGGTGCAGTATAATTAGGGTAGTTATTGAAACTAGTAAGCTGCTTAGAGCCCAGCCCCCCCCCCCCCCCGTTATACCAGAACTGTCCAAAACAGAAAGAATAAAACTGTCCGGTATGCAGCTTGATTCCACAAACCCAAAAACATCCTAAGGCCCAACCGTTGGTCTCCAAAATTCAACAGTTTTAGTTGTTCATCTTGTATCTCCAACGGGAGACTCCAAACAGTAAATCAGGAAGTTGTGCAAACACGCAACCATATAACAGAGAAATGGTGTTCAAAGTGATGTCTCCTCTTGTTATCCAGTGACGGTTTGTAAGGGAGCCAGACTGATTTTTCCATTTTGCAGCAAAGCCTGAACGTTAATGCAGTTTAAGGGTTATTATCCACTCAATCACGTGCATCTTGTGGGGTGTCAAAGAACTTAACCGAGCCCTTGTGTTGAACATGAAGTCAGCTAGGATACAGCATGCTATATTTATTTACCTTTTCTTTGAGCCGCCTCCGTATATCTGTGAAGGATCAACATTTCCTCTGTGTCTGCAGAGAAGTCAGGGAATAGCATTATATGTGCATTTTAAAACTTGAGAACCTGTTGATTTCTTGCTTCAGCTAGGAGCATATCCCGGTCTCTATAGTTCAGAAACCTGACCAGGAAAGGCTGTGATGGGGTGCCTGGGGGCCTAGCGCCCGTGGGGAAATGATGTGCTCTTTCAGTCACATAGGTGGATGGCATGTCACCCAGGGAGAGCAGTTGTTTAAAGAACTGTTCCGCAAACTGGGTTGGTTTGGCACCTTCAGCCTCTTCTGGTAACACCACCACCCGCACATTATTTCTCCTCTGTCTGTCCTCTGCGTCATCAGCTCTGTGTTGGAGTGATCTTACCATGTCTCAAAGCTTGTACAGCTGAGAGCCTTGGGTATGCGAAGCGTCCCCTACTTCTGAGATATGATCCTCTCTTGTGGTGAATCAGCCCCGATTCTTGTCCAGGTCATGCCGGATGAGGTTGCATTCTGAGGCTAGGTGATTGATATGGCCCATCAGCTTGGCTTTGGATGCGGCTATTGCCTCCAGAATAGGCTTGGTGATAGCTGTCATGTCCCCCTCAATCTATGGGGATAGCGGTGATGATGGGAGCAACTCTTGGCTCTGATGTGCCATGACTGCGGCCTGCTCCATGCCCTCTTTCTGTTGCTTGGCACGCTTAGAGGACGACACAGGAACCAAAATGGTGGAGGAGGAGCCTGCTCCCTTGCCTGAGGGCAGGAATCTGTTGGTGTAGCACCTAAACCGGATAATTTACAGGAGTAAAGCCGTAGCTCCGGGAAGACACAGGCTGCCTTGATCACATCCGGCCATGCCCCCCTTATTGAACTGTACTTAACCTGTTTCTTTCGGGGATTCCTCCCCTGAGTCTTGGCTGTTACCCAGGACTCAGTTGATCAGAACCCCTTTGAATATCTATATATCCTTACTCTAGTAAAAGAACTAAGAGAATATCTGTCTAACCCGTGTTGGAGTGTCATTTAAATGTGTTTGCAAAAATATGTCTGAACCCAGAGTGTCAGGTGGGCTGGAGAGTTCACAAGGTCAGGGCAGTGCAGAGGAACAGGTAATTCTAAGCAGCCCTCAAGGGGGCAGTGCTACATTATCAACAATAGAATTCATCTCAGTTTAATAAAACTAATGCTAAGAAAAGTATGGTTACATGCAACTGATGCCAGGCTGCGTGCTCGGATAAGGATCTGGTATGGATTTTGGGGGAACCCCACGCCGTCTTTTTGGCGTGGGGGTTCCTCTTAAAATCCATGCCAGATCGAAGAGCCTGGTATGCTCTTGCGGGGGGGACCTCATGTAAATTTTTTGCGGGGGTCCTTTTAAGACACCTAGCACACGAGTCGTGCCGCAAGTCGGATCACCGTGATCCGACTTCTGGTGCGGCTTCTATTCAAATCAATTGGCTCCCAAGAACGCTTGACGAGGCTTAACGCTGTGTATACAATGTTAAGCAACGTTATTGAGCGTTTTGCCGGCTCGGCGTCAAAAACGCCATGACGCTGCAGCTTCAGAATGCACTGGTCCCGCGTTCTAGCTACAGCTCACTAACGCCGACGCCCTCTACTGCTCAAAAACGTCAGCGTTTTTATAGGGCCATTGAATAACATGGAGAGCTGCAAAAAGCGCCCAAAACGCCCATGTGTATGAGGCTTAAAAGTCCATGGCAGGTGCCTATGAAAGCATACACAGAGTTCAAATAGTGACAGATAAGTCCAGGTAAAGATGCATGCAGAGGTGTCCACAGAGTGTCTCTACTCCACACAAAGTGAGATATCTCCCCACCAACTATCATATGCGCTCACCTCCAGTATAGACCCCAGTTCTACTAGAGGGTCAGAAGCGCTTTCCCACCAAGGGGTTAAATGATCAATTTGAATGTTGGTTGCACGTTATTCTTCCAGCCTATCAATTTATCATCCATACCTCATTATTCTGATACCAGCTTGGGTTTTCCAATTTGCTAAATTCTTGTGCTCTCTGTACAACAAAATAAATGAGGTAGCCACTTCCTCCAAGACAAGCAAGAACCAAAATATTTGCCAATATGATTAGAAAGCGTCGAAGATGAACATTTTCTTCCTTTGTGTTCTCTTGCTCTTCCACAATAGTTTCCTGTTGACAAAGAATATCAATTGAAAGTTGATTTTTGCAGACATCTAAGAAGTAAAGGCCAGATGTGCTTAAACTGCATCTGTGCACAAACTATGAACATTAAACTATTGATATAGAAAGCAGTAAAAATGCTTTTGTGAAATAGACGTATGAGTGCTGTCATCATTGCTGCAGAGGTTGAAGGGGTGGGGGGTCAGTCTGTCAGTGCTCAGACCATATGCCACACACTGCATCAAATTGGTCTGTGTGGCTGTCATCCCAGAAGGAAGCCTCTTCTAAAGATAATTCACAAAAAAGCCCGCAAACAGTTTGCTGAAGACAAGCAGACTAAGGACATGGATTACTGGAACCATGTCCTGTGGTCTGATGAGACCAAGATAAACTTATTTGGTTCAAATGGTGTCAAGCGTGTGTGGCGGCAACCAGGTGAGGAGTACAAAAACAAGTGTGTCTTGCCTACCATCCTCCTTTTCTTTTGAAAAGTGCATACCCAGTCAGTCTAGGAGTAGCATTGCTGCCATAAATGTGCTCTGGCAGAATAGCTCCTGCACTGGGTAGATTACAATTTACTACAGCCCACTGCTGCACTCGAGGTGACCTTGCTACTGTTTATGCTGATGTGGATGCCAAGTGCCATCTTATCCCTAGTCCTTACTGTTAATCACTTTATATTCTAAACTGAGTTATTACCATTGTTAGTTCATTTTATGCTTGCCTGTCACCCTATTAGGTGACAATATATTACATTTGCCTTTATCTGGTTTATTTAATGTAGCTCTACTATTGGGTACTAAGTATTACTTTCAGTGCTTTCCTGTGATATTGTTGTGATATATTAGTATACTCAACATGGTGTGCCAAAGGGGGTGATGTTCTTGTGAAGGTTAAGGCAAAGAACAAAGGACCCATCCTATCCAGCAGCTCCTGTGGGGTTAGTGCTACATAAGCTTACATATGACTATAGGGGCTGTACCTAAAAATGGACTGTGTTTTTCTTGAAACTCCTGTATTACCCCTTGAACAATTGATTATGTAAGCTGTGACATATAACTATATTCTTGCCATTGTACTGCTGCAAAAGCAGTTCAAAGATCCAAATTTACTCAAGAGTGCAGAAAATGATTGAATGTACTCTAAACTGCTTAGCATTACTATGAAAATAAGGAGCAATGTCTGCACATGATGATGCTAAAAGCTGCTACCTTTTACCTCCTCCGGCAGGCCAGGAAAGCAGTGACAATTTCATTGATGTACATCATTTAAAACATGCTCAGGTGTATGAACCTTAGAGTGATTGTAAACTTTCTTTTTTTGTTTTTTTTTTTTATAAAAAACATGCCTATACTTACCTTAAGGCTTTACAACCACTCTAAGGCTAGCCATAGCTATTAGGCAATTTGGGAAAGATCTTTTGAACAAATGTTCCTTTGCATGAAAGGACTTACGCATTTTAACTGCTGTAAAGATAACTAAGGATCCATGCACACGGGACACTTTTCAACCTCCCCTGAATGTTTTATTTTGACAGCTAGAAACCGGCGTCTAAAACATCAGTTTTGCTGCGTTTTGTATTCCGCGTTTAGCGGTGTTTTGCCGCATTTGTGTCTAGGAGTGTTAAATTTTTTTTTTTTTTTTAAATAGAAACGGCAGTAAACGAAATGCTACTAGACGCGAGTTACCACGTTTAGACGCGTTTAGCGGCGTTTTGCCACGTTTGGCGTCTGAAACACCGGTAAACTCGGCGTCTGAACCCAGTTTTGGGCTTTCAAAGAACAGCCTCTAAACGCAACTGCCTAAAAAATACTGTAAATGAGCTTATGTACATGTACACATAAGATAACATTATTTGAGTTCAGGGGCAGTTGAAATAAACGGCCAAACGCCTCTAAACGTCCATTTACAGAGTCCCATGTGCCATGGAGCCTAATTTAAAGAAAACACAGTGACTGTGCCAGACATTGTTAAAGTGGTAATAAACTCCCACTGTGTCACTTTTATCTACAGTTAAGCTTATAAAAAAGTTTACCTGTAGGTAAAATGAATATCTCCTAAACATGTCACCAACGCATGCACACAGTTGAGGGCACAGTGAATGAGTCTAGAGCTCTGTGCCGTGGGCATGACTCCCATGGGCATGCATGGGAGGAACATCATCACAGCTCAGCCATTCAAACAGCCGGAGCTTGCAAACCTGGAAGGAAGACCAGGTGAAGATGGAAGCCTTGTCAGCGGAGACAGTGCACCACTGGAGTGCTTCATTTTACAGGTAAGTCTTTCATAATGTTCTAGTATGCAGTGCATGCATTCTAGCATATTATGAATTTAACTTGCAGGGGGACCAGATTTGTTTTGTTTTTTTTCACCACATTTTGACCACTTCTGCTCCGGAAGGTTTACCCCCCCCTTCCTGACCAGGCCATTTTTTGCGATACTGCACTGCGTTTACTGACAATTGCTCGGTCATACTGTACCCAAATAAAACGGATGTACTTTTTTCCCACAAATGGAGCTTTCTTTTGGTGGTATTTGATCACCTCTGCAGTTTTTATTTTTTGCATTAAAAAAAAGACTGATAATTTTGAAAAAAAAAACAATATTTTTTACTTTCTGCTATAAAACATATGTAAAATATCTAATTTCTCCATCAATTTAGGCCAATATGTATCCTGCTACATGTTTTTGGTAAAAAAAATCCCAATAAACGTATATTGATTTGTTTGCACAAAAGTTATAGTGTCTACAAACTATGGGATAGATTTATGGACTTTTTATTTTTTTTTTACTAGTAATGGTAGCGATCAGTGATTTTTAGCGGGACTGCGACATTTCGGCGGACAAATCTGACACTAAGTGACACTTTTTAGGGATTAGTCACACTAATACCGTGATCAGTGCTAAAAAAATGCACTGCACTAATGACACTGGCAGGGAAGGGGTTAACATCTGGGGCAATCAAAAGGTTGACTGTGTTCCCTGGGAGTGCTTTCTTACTGTGTGGTGGATGGTTTAACTGAAGAAAGACAGAGATCCATGTTCCAAGATCTCTGTCTTTCTTACTAGCAGAACGGTAATCTGCCTTGTTTACATAGGCAGACCACCGCTCTGCCTCTCTCGAAACGATCGTCGGGTTTCCGGCCGACATCGGGTCTGCCGGACCCGCTGATTGGCTCCCACTGTCCACCCCAGACCTGAAGAAAGGAATCACATACAGCTATGTGATTTTGCACTTAAGGGCCGCACTGCCACAGTATATGTACGTGGGGCAGTCCTTAAGTGGTTAAAGTGATGCTTCCAGATAAATTACATTCACCCAATCATCTTAGGGTGGTAAAGTAGATATCCAAAAAAATTGTTCATCCAGCAAAAAAATTCAAACAAATTGTAAATTGTATTTAGAAAATTTGTTATCAATAATTTGGCATCCTCATTCATGTATTGTTGATGTAGTAAGGTAGGAGAGAGTACCGAGGTGTACCTCATTAGGCAAAAACCAGTATATAGCAGTGGAGTTCATAGTCCCTATTTAAGCTCCACTAACACAGGATGCTGTTTCAACCTCCCCTGAACAATTTTTTTTCACAGCTAGTAGCCGGCGTCTAAAACGGCCATTTTGCTGCATTATGCATGCCGCGTTTAGTGGCGTTTTGCTGCGTTCGTGTCTAGGAGCGTTTTTTTTTTTTTAAATGTTTTTTTTAAATGGAAAGGCCCATAAACAAAATGGGTACCACATTTAGTGCCATTTACAAGCTGTTTGGCGTTTCAAAATGCAGAACTGGCAGCTGAACCCATTTATTTCCTTTCCAAAAAAAGCCTCTAAACTTAACTGCCTGGAAACGACCTTAAACGACCCTGTGTAAATGTACTGATAACATAACATAGAGGAAAGTTCAGGGGCAGCTGAAAAAAATGCCCAAATGTCTCTAAACGTCCGTTTACCAGTAGCAGTGTAAATGAGGTCTAACTGTTAACTAGAGACAGTGGAGTTGATTTGCTAAAGGTAAATCAGCTTTTGACTTTGCAAGGGAATTTGCCCCAGAGCTTAGTAAGTCTAGCAGAGAATGAGATTCATTTTGCAAACAATACCCAATCACTCACAAGGAAAATACCTTTTTTTTAATTTTTGCATGTTAAACTAAAAGTGGCAGGCAATATGTCATTAGATGCTGCTCTTGAATTCAGGTTAGATTGAGCCATACACTTAGGGTCCTTTCACACATGCATGTCCGTTTTCACGGACGCCGCTTGCTCAGCAGGAATTGATCCGTTGATCTCCGCTGAGCCGGCGAATGACAGGTCCATCTCTGCACTCTGTGCAGGGATGGACCTGTCAGATCCCTCGCTCTCCTCTATGGGGATTGGATGAAAACGCATCCGCCTGTCTGTTTTCATCCCATCCAATCTGCCAGGTGGATGGAAAATGGGGTTTCTATCTGTCTGGATTTAGCGGAGTGGATCGGATGTCAGCGGACATGTCACCGCTGACATTCGCTACTCCATAGAGGAGAATGGAGCACCCGTTCTGGTCCACCTGAAAAACTGACAGGCAGACCTGAATCCAGGAGGTCCGCATGTGTGAAAGGACCCTTATACACATGTTAGTAAAAGAGTCATTTCAGTCATGGACAGTTTGGCAGTGCTCCTTCAGTTCAATGTGCAGCTGCAATGACAAGGAGGCAATGGCTAGGGTATGGAGCTAACATTTTTATATCTTCAGCCAATAAACAATATAACCAATATGAAACCTTTAATCTCAACAATGATATATGTATGCAGCTTTACCGTTGTACTTAAGTGTATTCGATTTTAAATACCTTGTAAAAGAAATTCTTCTACGTGAATCTTACATACAACAATAGTGTTGTAGGGCATGCTGACACAATGCATTATTCATTTTTATTTTCTAAGTACATACTTTTATCACATAATCCCCTGATCATTCAGCAATTTTAATACCTTTCATTTACTGTAACTTTATAAACATTTTGGGAACTGTTTTCAAGACACTGCAATTATATAACTAGTTACTCTTTGGATATTATAACTGGAACTATTTAAAAGAATCCACTAAAGGTAAAATAAAAGATTATGAAAAGCAAGTAAACTTGCTCCGACAATTGTAATGTACATGGATGGCAGGAAGCTGTAATAAAGGCACAACGATTCAGTCTTTCAGCTTCCTATGTCTGAGTAAAAACATGTGTAATGTAAACTTAGAGTGTTACTAAACCCAGGACCCTGCATTCACTATATCTGGTCTCCCACAGTACATGGGAATGCAATTATTTTAGTAAATATAAACTGCTAAATACCTTTTCTCATCAGCGGTATATAAAAGTCTTATGATTTCTATCAGTTTCTGGTGAAGCTTGTAGGAGGAGTTTTCATACTGCACTGAGTGGTCCTATGAGGCTGCAGGGCTCCTGACACTCTGTCTGAACTGTGCTGATTGGCCCTGTGCTGATCACATGCACTCTCCCAAGAAGAACAAGAGAAAAACCTCTCTAGCGATACATACCAAACTGAGCATGTGCAGCCTGACTCCAAAGGCTCTGTCTTATCTGGACTTGTCCAGGGGGACAGTGCAGGAGTGGGAAGATCTGTGCATAAAAGATCGAGCAGCATTTTACACAATGCAGAGGATTAACCACTTAGGTTCCACAGTGAGTATAACAAGCATGCTTTACTGCATATACAGACTGATTTTACTGTTATGGGTTTAGTAACACTTTAAGAAGGAAATACTTCCTGCAGCATCTTATGGGATTGCTTTTGGCAGCTGTAACCTTGTCCTTTATATGTACAATCTTGCAATTACCTTGAAGCTAGTTGTTATTGAAGCAAATTTATTATCTGCAGTTTCTGGGTTGCCAATAAGATAATCCCAACTAGTAAACATCTTCCAACTGAAGGTAAAATTGTCATCATCTCCATCAACTGCGCTTTCATTCATATTTTTTGCCATTCTGTGCATAAGTGAAGAAAAAATGCATTAGATATGTAATCAAAAGGTTATAGAGACTAGGGGAAACTGGGCTCATAAGTATGCAAGTGATATTGTGCCTTTTGAGCTCACATACATACGGTAGCGACCACGGAGGGAGGTAAACACAGAAAACTCCACATAGTGTAAATCCATTGAAAAAAGGCAATTTATTTAAAGTAGTGCACTTACATTAAAATCAAGGATTCTGAGTAGAATTTCACAGGCTGAAGTCCCCTTGTGACAAAACGCGTCAGTGAAACGGTGTCTGATCCAGATTACTGCGCCCAGTCTGTGTACACATCGCCTGTGAAATTCTGCTCAGAATCCTTGATTTTAATGTAAGTGCACTACTTTAAATAAATTGCCTTTTTTAAATGGATTTACACTATGTGGAGTTTTCTGTGTTTACCTCCCTCCGTGGTCGCTACCATATGTATCTGAGCTCAAGTGGCATTTCATCTCCAGAGATTGACTATAGAAGAGGATCTGGTTGATGCAACATTTGGGCGTTCACTTAACTATTTTGGGGTAAGGGTACCCAATCTTACTGTGCACGTGTTCGGTGAAGTAACGTTTATGTGGTGGTGGGAATCCCGTCACCTGGATACTATTCTTATCACTTATGGGCTATATAAGAAAAATGCACACTTGATGTATTAGAGACTTTGTGTTCACTTTGTATTGTTCACCATATTGTCACAATTATTATTTACATTGTTCATGTATATATCTATTTATGCGCGGAATTTGTTATATTATTTATGAGCACAATTTATGTTGAGATTGTTATTCCAGCTGCTTATCCATAACTATTATTCAGGAGAGCAATATTTCTTATTAATTTTTATAAGGTGATATTGATTGTGAGGTACAAGTACCATGGTACAAGTCAGGGAACAATAATTACGCCTTGGTACCTCTGAAGATCCGTGGGTAAAGAAATTCAGTTGCAGGAGGGATAAGTATACAGAAACTGCTTAGAAGCGTCTCGAGACTCCCAATATTTAAACATTAAGCAGTTAGCTTCATTTTCTGTGCAGATTATTTTTATTGGTGAAATGCACCAATTAGTTTTAGCTCTATATGAAAGGCAGGCAGCATGCAAGAGTCAAAAGGGGTAGAGCCTATGGAAGTGGGTGTCATCAGCAGCCATATACAGTGCACTTAGCTTAGCAATGCATAAACCAAGTACAGTACACAGCTATCACTGTTTTGTCAGGTTCTCTAATATGCAAAAAATAATGCATTAGTAAGCATTAACTCCATGATGTCAATTGCTTTATCTTTTTCTACTAATATGTATTGTGATTAGAAGATGATTATGCATTGCTATGACTGTAACATTATCATCCCTGAGGATTGCTCATGACCGATGAAAAGTTTAGAATCTATACTCAGTACAATTAATTAAAGTGGATGTTATACAGCTTTTATTTTTTAATCTTGCCATCTTGAAATTAAACTTGCTGGGACTTATTATGTACAGCACCAAATGAATAACGCAGATATATGAGACACTACAGCTAATTAAGCAGTAATACTTACGTTCTTACTAAAACTATTAAGCTGTATCCAAACACACCAACACCACATAAAAAATAGGCCAAGGGAAGTCTAAATTTTAGAGGTCCAATAGTTCTTTCACTGTTGTAGTAGCCATAGAAAAGGGGTGAGTACTTTAAAATGCCCTGTAAAATGAAAACACTTAGTAAATATTACATGTAAAATAGCGATACATTGTATCTATCAGTGTTAATTTTGATTTAGTCAAATTCTTTTGACTAAAATGCCATTTTAATTTTAGTCTTGTTTTAGTCATCTGAATTGTTTTAGTTTTAGTCATGTGTCGACTAAAATCTCCAGTGCATATTAGTCGTCTAAAATCTCCAGTATATTTTATTCAACTAAAATCTCCAGTACATTTTAGTAGACTAAAATCGAATGGGTTTAGTTAGTTTGGGATTTATTTTTTAAGCATTTCTCAAGAATTGACAAACTCATTATAAACTCCTGGAGTAAAAATCGAATAACTTGTTATTATTTATGGTATTAAGGTTTGAACATGCACTACAAACACAGATTTAGCAGTTGTGATATATAACGTCTTTATGAATAACACCAAGTTTCATAAACAAACAAAAATATTGTGCTCGTTGATGGAAATTTGAATTTATTTTTGTCATAGTTTTCGTCAATTGACTTAAAGTGGTTGTTAACCCACATTTATGACACACCACCAGCCCCTCCACTATAGTAAGGCAGAGCACACTGTATATATTTTGTAAAAATGAGTGGTGTAAACAGCTATTTAGAGCTGTCTTCAGGCCGGTCCTGTGACTCGCGGCCGCTTCTCAGCTCCTATGGATGGCATCTGCAGGAGGGGCCGGGATCTCCCTCTGATGTCAGTCGGGGAGATCACATGACTGCTCAGTCTCTCCTGCAGATGCCTTGTCTCGGAGCTGAGAAGCGACCGCGAGTCACATGACCGGCCCAAACACAGCTCCAAAAAGCTATTTACAACGCTCATTTTTACAAAATATATGTACAGTATGCTCTACCTTACTATAGTGTAGAGGCTGGCAGTGTGTATTAAAAAAATGTAATAGCGGGGGGGGGGGGAATCGGAGACACACACAGAAAGGAGCTGACAGGCTGGGAGGAGGAAAAGCAGGAGAGCTGAGAGCAGGGCTGCTGACGTCACAGACAACGGTGGCCAGGGCTCAGAAGCCCTGGCTTTGTTGTCTATGCAGAGAGGGGGATACAGGAAGTGGCAGGTTCAGGGTTTTTTTTTTTTCCAGTTTAGAGGGGGGCAGATTACACAGCACAAGCACTGTACTGTATAATCTGCCTTAAGGGACCAGGATCTCGATTTTTTTGGGGGGTTAACAAACACTTTAATTAAAATCTTATTTTCATTTAGTTTTCACCACTGAAAACTAAGCCAAAGGGTAGTCACACTAAATGTGTGTATATATATATATATATATATATATATATATATATATATTCATCGTGGCACACAGGAAAGTACAAGTAAAGGTTTCTTTGTAAACACAAAATTTATTCATTAGGTTCCATAAAAGAGAAAACTAAATCTAAAATACTTTATGTGGTTTAGTTTTTTTGTAATGTTGGTGTATTTTGCTGCTATTTAAGGTTTTTTTTGGACAATGGGAAAATATAATCAAAAGAGCAACATGTAATATTGAAAAAAGACAGTAACAGGTAGCTATTTTTGTAACTTTTTCTGTTACCATGAATATAGCCACAGCATCTGTGAGCATGTCCTTAATTTGCACAAGCTGCTGGTCATGGCTGTACACAAACATCCTGGTTGCAGAAGTAGGCTTATTCATGATGGCGAATGGCCCTCTGTGGCCATGTGAATGAGGCCTAATGAGTGGAGTTGAGCGAACCCCAACTGTAAAGTTCGGGTTCGTACCGAACTTTGGGGTGTCCGTGACCCGGACCCGAACCCGGACATTTGGAAAAAAGTTTGGGTTCAAGTTCTGGGTTCGGGTATTTGATCACGCATGTTGAATAGCTGCAGGGCATCAGCAGTATATAGTAGTCTTGTGATTTCTGTCAGTTCCTGGTGAAGCTTGTAGTAGGAGTTTTCATACTGCACTGAGCTGTCCTATGAGGCTGCAGAGCTCCTGACCCTCTGTCTGAGCATGTCTGGACAGTGCTGATTGGCCATGTGCTGATCACATACATCCAAGAAAAAAAAAACTCTCTAGCAATACACACCAAACTCAGCATGTGCAGCCTGACTCCAAAGGCTCTGTCTTATCCAGACTTATCCAGGGGGACAGTGCAGGGATGGGAGGATCTGTGCATACAAGATCAAGCAGCCTTTTTATACAATGCGCAGGATTAACCCCTTAGGTTCCACAGTGAGTATAACAAGCATGTGTTGCTGCATATACGGACTGATTTTACTGTTGTGGGTTTAGTAACACTTTAACATCCAATGTAAATTGTATATTTTGGTTAAAGAAGCAAGTACTTAAAAACTAGAAAAGAAATGTAAGTAGAACTCTAGCCAAAACTGTTTATTGTGGTTGTGGAGAAAAAAAATCTATGAAATATTTTACATTTCTGTCTTTAATAAGTAGATTGCCACTTGTGGAAATCATTTTCGCTGTGAGAAACTCCTATCTCAATGACCACTATCGCTTGGATAGAAAATTATAGTAAATTTCCCAACAGAAAAACAGACAACAATATAAACAAGACATACATTCTACCAACTTCTTACCCTATCCAACTGAACAGAAAATAAAGGTTTAGATGGACTGTCACTTTATTTTATAATAGTGTATATCCACTTTTAAGACAAAGTAAGGAAGTAAGGTATGTATTTTACCCCAAACTCACTAAGGACATCATAGTTCATTGATGTTGTCTCCTCGGCTCTTGGTACAATCTTTCTTGGAATGCTTCCATATGGAAGGCCCATTAGCATCTATGTGGTAAAGAAAAGTATACGCAGCATTAAGACAATTTAATATTTTTTTTATTACGTTTTATTTAGTTCATTAATATAAATTGTTAAAAAGAATATGTAATCTACAAAAGAATGCTTGGGCATGCAACAATTCTCTGAATAAACACGTACAATAATACAAAGTTATCATGTTATAGTAATAAATTCTGTTTTCCACCACCATAAAAAATGTATTTGGGACAGCAATGTTATTAGGATGTTTGATGCAATGCTTTAAAGATCCTTATCATGGTGTCCTAGTTTTGTGATTTGAGGCTACAGTGTGCTGTTTTTATATACGATACTATACATAGAATTTTAAATTTGGTATTAGCTGTTTTATTCTGCGTAACTTTAAGTCAGGTTATATATGCCTTTTAACAAATGTTTTACAGCCTTTGTTCTTTGGAATTACAGTTATAAATTATTTTGGGGTTGTTTTTTAAAACATTTCTGTTAAAGGCTAAAACCAGATACTGAGGCAGCATGCTGTCTGCTGAACACTGCAATATACTACAATTTACCAATTTAGAAGAAACAAGTTGGTGGCTTCTCTTTCTGCTTTGTCGTCCTTTTTCAGAAGCCCATTGCACTTTTTGCTTTACATCCAACTCAGCAGTGGCCAGGCAATCATGAAAAAAGGTTGCCTCCATACTATCCTGCTATTCATATATTATTGACCTTTGAGTACCTTTTGGTAAACAGATACCTGCTCCCTCCACTGCTCATGCTGCATCAGACAACTCACCACCACCATAGGTAAGGGTAGTGCTACTTGAATATGCCTCGATTTGCGAGTAGTTTGGCCAAACAAGTCAAAATGCTTGTAATTTTGAATGTATTGAATACAAACCCCAATGGGAAAAATTCTGGTAATTTGTCTCTGGGGGGTATCTATAGTAGCCAAATGCAACAAAATGGTATGGGAAAATCATCAAATGTTTGATGGGGCCATTTTACGCAGCTTCAAAGGTAACATGGGAAAGATGAAAATCTTTCAACTTACAGCTATGTGCAGTCTGTTAATACTGTACCAGATTCATTATGTTACACAGGCAAGGTATGTGTCTGAGCTTTCCTAGGTAAAGAGATGACAGCAGGTTTGGCCATTTTATCTTATACAAGCTTGCTTGGCTTGAGTTTGTGAAAGGTCATCCCAGTGTCAGTCTGGCCAGCTGAGGTGGCAGAAGCTCTGTGCCTCTGCGGCAGTTTGCTTGTGCATGGCACCATTTCGCATGGGCGACACAGTAAGATCTGTGATGTTCGGGAGGTCCAAATGATGATGTTGACAATGTAGAAGTGTGCCTGGAGAAGGGATCGCAAGAGTAGGAGAAGACAGAGGTGACATAGGTGGTTGGATCTACCACAAATTCAGTAGGTTTACCCCATTTTTGTCCAACCAACACTAGACTTATCTATTTATAATAAAAGATATATGCCACCCCTGCCTATGGTTAATGGACCATATGTCAGTGGTCAGGGGCACCCTGCCACTGATAGTGTGCTGCAGAGACAGGGAGATGAGCTGGGTCACATGGTTGTACAGGACAGGTGACTGAAGATGTCTGAGTCTATTATTCTGAAGGGCAGCAGTTGCAGTGCTAGAAAGTGTGCAAGACTAGTGTTAAAGTGTAGGGCATGGGGTTAGTTATAGAGGAGCCTTTTCTTTAGCTCCAAAACCTGCTGTATTGAAGACTGGCTGGGGAGCCCCAACACAGGAGATGTTGGAGTGGAATGGAATGTGGTTATTGGGAGTGTGATATTTCCACTGCTGGGCTCATAAAGGATAAGGGTCTGGTATGCACATTTAGGGGGAACCCCACCCAGTTTTATGTGGGCCTTGCAGGAGGGGACCTCTGGCAAAGCACCTTGTCGCTATGTTGATGTAGATTAGGGCTTCTCCCCCCACAACTCTTGCCTTATTGTGGGGGGATCTGCAGGTTGGGGCTTATTAGAATCTGGAAGCCACCTTTCACAATAAGGGGGGACTCAGATCTGCCCCTCCCAATGTGAATGAGTAATATCACAAAAAAAGTTGTAACCTAGAAGACACCACAACATGTCCTTATTAAAAAATAAAAATCCCCCAAAAAAGTCCCTTGTTGTGTATCCGTCATCAATCACATTGTCCAATGATGCAGATCCACATTAATCATGATGCCCATTGGCAAATGACCCTCCAAAAGAAAAAAAAATTGCCACCGAGGCACGTCGCACTCATTCACTTTTCATCTGCAGAATTGGAAGTCTGGCGGATGACAACTGTTATACAAGGGGCAGGGATTCTCAGTCATGTAAGCGAATGAGGCCGGTGACATCACTGGTTGTTAGGGACTCGGCAACATCCTTATCAACCATTGACAGTGGGAAGCTGCGATGTATAATAGCAGTTGGCTTTGCACAGAGCAGCCCAGATCCTCCCCTTCTCGGGTCCCACTTCAGTGCTCCTGACCCCTCTCTCCTGTTGAGTGCCCCCAAGGCAAGCAGCTTGCTATGGGGGCACCCGAGCTGAGCCGCAGCTCCCTGTGTCCATTCAGACATGGAGCTGTGACCTGGCCCCGCCCCCTTTCTCTCCTCATTGGCTCACTGGCTTTGATTGACAGTAGCAGGAGCCAATGAGGAAGGGATTCCCAGACAGCCAAGTCTCTCGTGTAACATTGCTGGATCTAGATGGGGCTCAGGTAAGTATTAGGGGGGCTGAGGGGGGCTGCTGCACACTGAAGGTTTTTTATCTTAATGCATAGAATGCATTAAGATAAAATACTTTCTGCCTTTACAATCACATTAAGCTCATTGCTAATGACCACTTTGCCTGATAACAACTAGGAGAGAGTTCAGGAGAGGCAGTGCAGAATACTAGTCCTCCCAGCAGCTCTTCCTAACATTCAGCTCCTGGTAGACTATATCTGAAGGTGAAGGCCAGGAAGGGGACTACTTATTTACACATGCAGGGCCTTGCAACTTCATGGTTGTAGGCCAAAGCCCTAATTTCAGCTCCATGCACAGATGAGGACCATATAATGATAGCCCAGGCACCCATGGAGTGTGTCTCAATCACATGACCAAGCCCTGTGAGTGGGGCAAAACATGTTGGGGGGTGTGGCCTGGACAGAGTGTAGGCTGAGGCTGCTTCCACTCTTTATACAAGGGTTTTATGTGATGTGCAGCTCCTGGGACTTTTTTTCTTTCCTCGTTGATTATAGAGCTGAGACAAGCTCCTTCACTGCCTGCACTCCCAGCGGTTGTCAGCATATAAGAACCTACTTGAGCCTGAAGTATGGGGTCTTAACCACATGGACCAGCCCACTCTTGGAGCTCTCTGTCACTCGACCACCATCACTCTCATCCCAAGATGGTTACTCCTCCTTCCCTTTTTCCAAATCTTATTAGTAAACATAGTTCAGAAGCAAGTCACACACACAATGCATTTTCCAATGCTTTTTTTATGCTTATATCCTCGCTTTTCCTGCATCCCCAATTACTCCTCCACTTATATTTATAGCTCCCCACCCAAAAAGGGCACAGAAAGCCACACACACAAGAGAAAGTGCACCATAGCAGAAAAATATTAACCCTTTTTGCCCCAGCCTACAAGATCATACTCCAATGTCATGAGACACTCATAACGCTTTATCTCAATAAGAAAATATAGGTGAGTGAGCTATTGGGACAATAATAGGAAAACACTAAAAAAGAAAAATGTAGATGCTAAAGCTTGTTTAGCAAAGCTAATATTTTGCTAGTAGCATTTTACATTTTTTCAATTTGTTTATAAAAGCAAAAATTTTTATTTATTTCTTTAGTACGTCTGCATGCTTTCACTTGCCTCAGGTATGATGATCAGTCCAAGCACCATGCACAAAAGAACTACGTTAACTCCATACATCCATCTGAGAAATATAAAGTAGGATGCCACAGATGATCCAAAGTGACCTTAAATACAAAAGATGTTTTAACAAATTGATGTCCAAAATAGAACAAAATGATTTTAATTCATCAGAAACATTTTTCTTACCTGAAACCCGAGCTGCTCTGTAACTATGGGGGCTGTTTAAAATGTTTTTTTGCCAAAACAAGCAGACTACATTCAGTTCAAACAACTACTAAAAAAAGATAGATAGATAGATAGATAGATAGATAGATAGATAGATAGATAGATAGATAGATAGAGAGAGAGAGAGAGAGAGAGAGATAGATAGATAGATAGATAGATAGATAGATAGATAGATAGATAGATAGATAGAGAGAGAGAGAGAGAGAGAGAGAGAGATAGATAGATACTGCAGATAGATAGATAGATAGATAGATAGAGAGAGAGAGAGAGAGAGAGAGAGAGATAGATAGATACTGCAGATAGATAGATAGATAGATAGATAGATAGATAGAGAGAGAGAGAGAGAGAGAGAGAGAGAGATAGATACTGCAGATAGATAGATAGATAGATAGATAGATAGATAGATAGATAGATAGATAGATAGATAGATAGATAGATAGATAGATACTGCAGATAGATAGATAGATAGATAGATAGATAGATAGATAGATAGATAGATAGATAGATAGATAGATAGATAGATAGATAGATAGATAGATAGATAGATATAAATAGATAGATAGATATAAATAGATAGATAGAATATAAATAGTAGATAGATAGATAGATAGATAGATAGATAGATAGATAGATAGATAGATAGATACTGCAGATAGATAGATAGATAGATAGATAGATAGATAGATAGATAGATAGATAGATACTGCAGATAGATAGATCGATAGACAGATACTGCAGATAGATAGATAGATAGATAGATAGATAGATAGATAGATAGATAGATAGAGAGATAGATAGATAGATAGATAGAGAGATAGATACTGCAGATAGATAGATACTGCAGATAAATAGATCGATAGATAGATACTGTAGATAGATAGATAGATAGATAGATAGATAGATCGATCGATCGATCGATCGATCGATCGATAGATAGATAGATAGATAGATAGATACTGCAGATAGATAGATACTGCAGATAGATAGATAGATAGATAGATAGATAGATAGATAGATAGATAGATACTGTAGATAGATAGACAAATAGATAGATAGCTATATATTATACAGTATCAACTAAAATATTTAGAAGGTATAATTTGTCTGGTATGCGCTTAGTAATCAAAAAACCTGAAATGTTAATAGTGAATTGATATTCAAAATTTTAAAGACAATAACATAATCTATTTACTAGAATGTTCTCTTTTGGAGCTGGTTGCACTAGGATGAAGGCAGACAGAAATGATAACTAGTATTGATTCACAGTTCTTCTTTTATTTACAGAGACACTGTCACCAAGTTAAAAAATAATATAAAAGCATAGAAAAATCAATTATTTCATATGGTTAATTACAGCATAGCCCTCTCCTCTTCTAGGAGCATTTATTTACTCTCTATTAGGTATAATCTTAAAGTTTGGTCCAAACACAAGTTCAGACTGAACCTTGGCTGTTTGGGCGATCGGTCCCTCCAACTATTCACCTGTGTTACCAGAGCTACTGTGTACTTGACTGTGTACTTGTGCTGTTTATGAGGATACTCACAAGTAACTTTGTTCTATACTGTTTTCCTGAAGTAATTGTTCTCAGCGTGTCTCTCTGATGTTATAGAGTCTTTTTTAACAGTAGCATTTTATTCAATATGGTACAAAAAAGCAAAGGTACACCACAAGCCAAATAGCAACACATTTTGTCCAGTACAGTAAATGCCAACATGAGCGACAGGAAAGGCCATAGCTTTAGCAATTTCCAATATGTGGCACAGAAGAGGGGCATAAATTGTAAATAAAAAAAATACATAGATAAAAAGGGGGGGGGGGGCAAAGGGGAAAGGGGATGGAGGGGGGAAAGAGGGTCAAAGGAAGGGACAGGCTACAGCCGAATAATGATTATATTATCACACTACACTACCATTTGATAGAGCCTAAATTTTATACTCATCAGATGTGTGGAGCTCTTTAAAGTGGTTGTAACCCTAAAAAAGAAAAAGAGAGATCCTGTTCCCTTATAGCAAGTTAGACAGCACAGTGAGTGTGCTGTCTAACCTTTCCCTCTGGAAGCTGTAAAAAACCTGGCTGATCCCACCAGTTTCTGCCCTCCCCTCTGTAAACTGACCATGGTTTATCATGGCTGCTGAGCTATTTACGTGCCTCCGTCATCCGCAGCTCTGCTCTTCGCCCTCTCCCTTCCTCTCCCCCCTCCCCTTCCTGCCTCTCAGCTCAGGGGTCTGTGTGAGCTGCCCCCCCCCCTGCTTTTCTGCCAGAACCCCTATTTTAAGCTGCCATAATCCACAGTGTGATTGTTTGTTAAAAACGAAGCCTCTAAATACCTTCTTGCAATGTATCTTTAGGCTGGTCACGTGGCTCCTAGCCGCTCTAATACTACGGTCCAGGGCTACAGTGGGAGGGGCTGAGCACCCAGCACAATGGTCACGTGACCTCCAGGCTGATGTCAAAGGGAGATCTCAGCTCCTCCTGCTGTAGCCCTGGATCGGAGTAGAGTGGCCAGGAGCCATGCAACCAGCCTAAAGATACATTGCAAAAAGGTATTTAGAGGCTTCGTTTTTAACAAACAATCACACTGTGGATTATGGCATCTTAAAATAGGGGGGCTGGCAGTAAATAATAGTGTATGTGTAGAATCTACTTTCTGCAGTGAGAGATATCTAGACTAAAGTGTTTATTAGTTTACCTGCAAGATACGAATGGTGTAGATTTACTGCTAAAAGTCCTAATTACGCTATTATAAGGCTTCAGAAAAGTATTATGAAGCTCAAAAAAAGGTCTCTGCTGGAAAGTTTGTGTGTTTGTGTGTTCACCTAGATTGTGTACTTTTGTGCATGCGTGTGTGTGTGGGGGGGGGGGGGGCGGCAGAATAGGGCTGAATAGGGCTGATTGATGGATTGATGCATTGATGGATTGACTTGAGTACAGTCGGCCTGCCCATACATGGCTCAAATCTCGACTGGTCCCTGCCGAACTGGCCAAATTTCAAGCAGCTAAGAGTCCACAGTGAATATAATGGGAATACTTCTGCTCTACACAAACATAAACAAAAGGTGTACCCAAATTACCAGATTACTGACAAAAGGGAAGATACAGTATGCTCCAGAAATGCCTTAACAAACAGAGACATGGGCTAGTAGATTGTGTTCTCCTTATGCTTGATTTTAAAATTGTGATTAAAGTGTACCTTTAAGTAATTGCCTTGCAAAAGACCTCACATAACTTTGTATGATAGGTGTGAGGTACAGGAATATCTAATGTAGCCAGGTGCTTGGCTAGAGAAAAAAAGCAATTTAGGACATTGTGCTGCAGTGCTTTCTGTGTCTTCCAATGGGCTTCAGCTGAATAGGTTAACACTACCTCGCCTCCATCCACCAGGGGGAGCTGAAAAGCAGAAGAAGCTTAAGAGACTTGATGGTTGCCAGCATTGAATCATGGGAGATGACGTTCGGGAAAGAAACTTCACTAAAGCAGTTAATGAACTATTGCACTACAATTCCTAATACAAGCCTGGTATAAAGAGAAAGAGCTGTATTTTCACAGGCTGAATACCGAGGGATTTCCTTTTTGCTGCAAGGAGACCGAGGTGTGCACATTGCTGCTCCTGTGTGCACATCAAACTGCTGCAAGCCTGTGGCCATGTGCTGAAGACTGGAGTCACTCCAGGCAGGTCCAGAAGTGGGCTAACATCTGAATAGGGGGACCCCTGTTGGTGTATCGCTGGGACTGGTGAGAGGACACTGTTGCCTTTATCCTGTTGCTGTAAACAGAGACCGAGTACATAGGGACTGGCCATTTAACTAGCAGCATTATTTACTGCATGCAGACTTTAATGGGACTGTACTCATGTGCACTACCATAAAGTCTGGGCCCCAACACTAGCCGACTGAAGAACTATAGCTAAAGACTGTTCACTCAGACAGCTGCTTCACAAGAACTGCCTGTTGTCCATAGAAATAGGTACCTCTTTATGAAATTGTAAATATTATAGCTGTCATTCATATAGAGTGCACTCCAAAGTGAATATAGCCTACTGTTCACAAAAGAGTTATTGCACTATTGATTTTCATTGCTGTTACTGTTTTCTAATGTCATTACTTATTGATGATTTTAAGGATTGTCAGGTTTACTCTAAATTAGCTGCATAGAACACAATTCTGCTATAGCCTAGTGAACATATTGTCTAGTGAACCTTATCAAAAGTGATTGACCTAATAATTATTCCTTAACTTATTTATGCATACTGCTGTTTACTGCAATCCATGACAATATATTGAGTTAATTTACCACTAACAAGTCTGATGTTTGTTTTTTGATACTGAACCTTAGTTGTGTGCAGGGTATCTATATCTGTGCTCGCAGTAGCAGTTTCCATTTGCTTAACCTAGTACCAGTGGGGCTGAGGTTGTTCTCAGATTGAAAGAGTAAGAACAAAGAACCCAATCTACCAAGCAGCTCCTGCAAGGGTTAGCGCTACATGACTTTAATATGTTTGAGTAAATGTCTTCCTTACAAGTATAATTATGGTAATTCCACTTACTTTCAATTTCTTTTATTTTCATTTCCCAGGGTATGCAAGCAGTTTTAAAATTTTCAAAATCTCTCTTGAATTTCATCCATTTCTACAAATAAAATACACATTTTATACTATAATAAGGTAAAATATAAGTGCATTGAGGTTTACATTGCTAAAAATGTAGATAGCACTGCAATGGATGCAATGTTCGGAGAAGCATTAGCAATTTCTGCTGACACTGGTGAAAAAGCTACATGTATTATTGTAAAACAGCAAGATTTCCATAAATGGCCTCCCTAATCTATGCAATACTGGAATTCTACATACAATGGAGCAAACAGTGACTATTAATTGCAGCTGAAATGAGTTGAGGCAAAGTTACTTTTAGCTTGCAACTTTTTTTTTCACATCCCCTCTAAAGATCAATATTTGATAAAACCTACACATGAAATAAAAATATACACAAAATGTTGCAGATAAAAGTCCATGTGGACATGTGGGGTTTATACAGTATAATATATACACTATATTTCCAAAAGTATTGGGACGCTTGCCTCTACATGTACATGAACATGAACTTTAATGGCATCCCAGTCTTAATCCGTAAGGTTCAGTATTTTGTTGGCCCACCCTTTGCAGCTATAAACAGCTTCAACTCTTCTGGGAAGGCTGTCCACAAGGTTTAGGAGTGTGTTTATGGGTATGTTTGACCACTCTTCCAGAAGCACATATGTGAGGTCAGGCACTGATGTTGGACGAGAAGACCTGGCTCGCAGTGTCCACTTTAATTCATACCAAATATGTTCTTTCGGGTTGAGGTCAGGACTCTGTGCAGTGCAGGCCAGTCAAGTTCCTCCACCCCAAACTCGCTTATCCATGTCTTTATGGGCCTTGCTTTTTGAGCTGGTGTGCAGTCATGTTGGAACAGGAAGGGACTATCCTCAAACTATTCCCCCAGAGTTGGGAGCATGAAATTGTCCAAAATGTCTTGGTATGCTGACACCTTAAGAGCAATTTTGGGGTCAGGAACTTGGCTGGCCTGCACAAAGTCCTGACCTCAACCCGATAGAACACCTTTGGGATGAATTTGAGCAGACACTGTGCAGGCAAGTCAAGTTTCTCCACCCCAAACTCACTCATCCATACTATATTGGCAAAATTATTGGGCCACCCCTACAAATCATTTGGTGGAGGGGAGTTATGGTGTGGGGTTGTTTTTCAGGGGTTGGGCTTAACCCCTTAGTTCCAGTGAAGGGAACTCTTAAGGTGTCAGTATACAAAGACATTTTGGACAATTCAGGGGCGGGGCTGTGACATCATATGGCGGTAGGGCCTTCAGATGATGTCAGCAGATGGCCCCGCCCCATGCCAATATAAGTCAATGCAGAGCGCGGATACACCATTAGTCCAAAAGTTTGCGTTGTGTCAACAAGGGAAGAAGAGCAGAGGGAGAAGACAGCAGAGAAGACAGCGACAAAAGAGCAGAAGACAGAAGACCCGGCAGAGGACAGAAGACCCCCTCAAAAGAAAGAAGACCCCTCAAAAGAGCAGAAGAAAGAAGATGCCGGAGAGGGAGAAGAGCTGGAGAGGGGAGAAGACGCCAGAGCTGATTTAATAAAATACTTTAAAAACCTGTGTAGTGTGTTTTTTTTTTACATTTTCCTTTAAGGTGAATGGGTAGGGGTACATTGTACCCCATACACATTCACATAGGGTGGGGGGCTGGGATCTGGGGGCCCTCTTGTTAAAGGGGGCTTCCAGATTCCGATAAGCCCCCCGCCTGCAGACCCTGACAACCATTGGCAAGGGCTGTCGGGAAGAGGCCCTTGTCCTCATCAACATGGGGACAAGGTGCTTTGGGGTGGAGGGTGCAGAGCCCCCTTGCCCCAAAGCACCCATACTCCCCATGTTAAGGGCATGCGGCCTGGTATGGTCCAGGAGGGGGGGCACTCACTCATCCCCATCCCCTTTCCTGGTCTGTCAGGCTGCGTGCTCGGATAAGGGTCTGGTATGCGTTCCCCTTAAAATCCATACCAGACTGAAGGGCCTGGTACGCTCTTGGAAAGGGACCCAATGCTGTTTTATTTTTTTAATTTGGCGTGGAGTTCCCCTTCAAAATCCCCAGAGCACAAGGTGCCTGGTATTGTTGGGATCAAAGTCGAATCCCTGTTCACTGATGATCGGACCAACTTTGACCCGAAGTAAGACTGTAAATCACACAGCAAAGTAGGATCAAAGTCGGATCGTTTAAATGTTGGATAGTGTGAACTCAGCCTCATGGTCAAAGTTCTGGGCTCCACCCTCCCAAGGAGTCCATGTCTGCAAGGAAGAAGTGTGCATGTCTGCACGGGTCTGTCTGAGAGAAGACAGGAGGCCTTATCCATTGGGCCATAGCAGCAAGAGCGAGTGTCAGCCGGGGTACTGAGTGGATACGGACCGGGACATAGTTACAAGGTCACAAGACCAAGGTCAGAAGTGTGAGCAGCAGCGCAGACCAGTAAGCCAGGAGGCTTGGTATTTTTACTGTGAGTAATTTACTTTCCTGTGTTGAAGTGAAACCCCTGCGTGGGAGAACTCTGAAAGGACTGTAATTTCTGTTATTTCAATAAACATGGGCTGCCATGCCCTTAAAAAGAGATCCTGACTGCCGTGAACTCACTCAAAACGCATCTACCACGAGAGCTAATGGTCCCACATACCACACGTGGTGGACTTGGCGGGCATAAGACGGTAGAATCCAGGTCCCTGCTCCACAGTGATTTCATATCAGGAACTGTTGGCTGTGTGTGGAAGTCCAGCCAGGCGAACAGCATTGTGGAGGCATGCTTTGGACACAATCTAGATCCCTGCAATGAAGTAAGTTCATCTGTGATATGGACTGTGTGTGTTAGTGCATGAGACTGCACAATCAGTGAGGACCTGCAAGAGAAAAGGAATGTGCTTTAAAGAGACAGTACTCTCAAAATTTTTTGCGGGACTGCAAAGTTGTGAGTATGGGGCGATCAAAGCTCCTAAAAGAAGCAAGGTTTGCTGAAATGATAGACAGAGCTCTGTGGCTAGAGGGGTTGTTGCCGCGTACATGCCTGAGAGAGTTTGCCAAGGAGAAACACTGTGGCTGCTGTTGCCCTTAGCAAAGCTGGTGCAAGTAGACCAGATATTAAGGTGCCCCAGCAAGAGGCAAGGAGGCCGCTGCGCTGCATGAGGACATGCTGTTGCCCAGTGCCCCTTGTCATGGGGTAATCAAGCCAACGAGAGGGATCAAGTAATCCGGAGTCTGCAGCTAATGATCGTGACCACCGGTGTTATCGAGAGTGGTCTCCCATGGTAATCCCCAGTAAAGTGCCATCAGGATGGTGGGGCTACCTCACAGATGAAGCTAATTGTCTCTACAAAGTGGGCTGGGATGCCCGAGAATCTGTGATGTCTAGGAAGTTGCTGTTGACCCTAGCAATGCTACTGCAAAGAGTGCATGGGTGAAAGTGGCTGCCTGTGGCAATGAGGAAGTGATCTGTGTCACCGGTTTTTGTAAGCCTATGTCACCCAAGGAAGCCATATTGGACTATCAAAAGAGTTTGAATTGAATTAATTTGAAGTGTTGCCTAGAAGCTGCTGGGCTGAGTTGGTACAGCAGCTTCTTACAGAGGAATGCCGAGAAGTATACAGGATGGTTTCTAACCAAGATGACTATGACATCTACAAATCCTGGATAGAGAGCGCAGGCAAAATTCCAGAAAGAGGAGCTACAATGAAAAGGTTTGTGCGGTTACCAAAGGTAACAGAAAGTCTATTTGGCCTGCAATGTTGCCCTGCAACCAGAAGGGGTCATTTGCTGGTGAGAGCACAACCAAGGATAGACGACACCCTCAGTCTCATGCACCTGCCGTCTGTAAGGGTAATGCAATGATGTCTGGAACCACTGCTTTCATGTTAAAAGAGACTAGTTTTGAGACTATCCATGATGTGAGAGTGACCCCCGTTAGTAGGGCCACTAAATGTCCTCTTGAGAGTGACTTTTCCATGTACAGTACCCTGTACAGTGGGGAGGCAGGAGTTAAAGTTAGTCATCCCTTTAATCCAGGATACATATTAATTGCACAGGTTCTGTGGCTGATTAAGGTGGTAATTAAACTCACTTGGTGCCTTATCTGCATTAAATTAGCCTCAGAACCTGTGTAATTCATATGTGTCCTGGATTAAAGGGAAGATGGGGCAACCCTAGTTAAAGTCCAAACTGCACATGGGCTGATGACTAAATGTGATGTATCTAATGTCAATGTTGATGTCAATGAAAAATGTAGTGCTGTTGGGAAAACCCCGGGTTCTTACAGTGCGGAAGCTGTGATCATAAATGGGCTTTTGCTTATAGCAACTGATGGTAAGACAGCAAAATTTGTCCCAAGAAATCTCCCAGGAACATCCTGTATTGGAGCCAGAGGTTGTCCTGGACAACTGCAATGTCATTCTGGTGGCGCAGAGTAGAACTGCACCTTTTACTGGGAATGTATTAGTGCAATCTTCTAGTACTGAAAGTGTGCAGATAAATAATGGGTTAATGCAACTTGTGGAAAATGCAAAACTGTGTGAGGTTTGGGAAGGCCACCCAAGCAGGATGGTGAAAGTGGTGTATTGCAACCTATTGTGAGTAATCAGGTGTTGCCCAAGTCTAAGATGTTTCACACTGATTTATGCAATGAGTCTGCAGCTAAGCCTGTCTGCTTGCATGGGCCTCCTTGGGCAGACAGATCGTTGCTGAGGAGTACCAATGAATGGAACACACATGTAACGGATTGGCATAGTTGGAGTGAAAGTCTAATCTCCCTGATAGACAAAGCTTTTGTGCACAAATATGAGGTGGATACTGTTTCTACTGTGCCAGCAGGAGGGACTGCAGAACAGCATGTAGCGTGAAGGTGTAGTGGCTGATGCAGGGGTTAACCCTCAAGAGAAAGAAGAACCAGATAAGGGCGAACACAAAGCAGACACTTTGTCCATGACTCCCAAAAGTCATGGTGACATGGAATGTTAAAGTGACTTTGTCACTGGTAATGTTCTGGAGCAGTTCACTGATGCTGAGCCCAAGAATTTGGGTATAAGTCCATCCTCTGGCAGTGCTCTGGTAGAGCACCTGGCTGTGGTTACCTCCAGCTGGGAGGAGCTCTTGTTGAACGGTGCAACTTCTCAAGTCGCATCTAGGGTTGCCACATCATCCCTTTAATGCAGGACACACATTAATTACCCAGGTTCTGTGGCTAATTAAAGTGGTAATTGAACTAACTTGTTACCTTATCTGCAATAAATTGGCCTCAGAACCTGTGTAATTCATATGTGTCCTGGATTAAAGGCATGATGTGGCAACCCTAGTCGCATCAAGTGTGTCTCTCAGCGTTCCCAGTGTCATGGAAGTCCCCGGGGTGGACTTGGGTTTGGAATCAAGGGTCTGGTTTGTAACACAAGCATTCAAAGGGATGCAGCCCCTCTATACTGGTGTGTCTCCTACACAGTTTTATGGTCTGGTACTGCAGAGTACCACTAGGTGGAGCACTGAATGGCAGGCTGTACAGCACAAAGAAAGACAAGACAGGATTGATATATTCCTGAATTTGTTACTCTTGTTAAAAGTTGCACTTGTGTATGCTGCGGGTTTACATCCTGTAAAAGTGGTATATGGGAGAGGCTTTAGAGAGATGGAAAGTGAGGAAAAAGTGTCTGAAGTTTCCCCTCCTAACAGCCAGGTGGAAAGCATTTCTGCTGTGATAGTCCCAGATGGTGCTGTGCTGGTCAGCTGTCGGTGAAGGGTGTGTATACTGTACCAGTGGCCAAGTTATATGAGATGGAAGGGCCGAGCATGGACCAGAAAGCAGCAGAAATCCTGACCGGGGCTCAGACGAACGTGGTTAAAGAGACTGGGGTCCTCAGTCCAACAGTAGGATTAGGTAACAACCTGATAAGGTCCCTGAGACAAGGGCAGGGATGAGAAGTCCTGTAAAAATTCTAAGTGGAACAGAGGAGAGCTCATCTGTTAGGGTTTTGGATAAATACCCAGATGAAACCTGAAAAGGTCAGGTGGTGGGGCAACTGCCTGCAGAGTGCATGACACCAGAGGAGGTGATGTCTGGTGAGGTTTCCGTGGAGGATAGGTGCCCTCTGTTGTGTGTGCTCTCTGCGGACTCTGCCCTAACCAACACTGAAAAAATGGGAATTGATAACAGTTGCAATATGGAGTGGTGTAATGTTGGTCTGAATATATCTGTTGGTGAACCAAGCAATGTATTAATGCTACATGAAAGTTTTTTTTCCAAAGATACTGGTAAACGGGGCAATAGATTAGTGACTGCTGAGTCGGATGCCAGAAATAAATGGGTTATCAGGAAACCCGGGAAGCTGAAGCATAGAAAAAAGCTGAGTATACAGAAGTGCAGAACCCCATTAGGATTCAGGCTAGGGCATGCATGGAAACACACAGAGAAGAAAGAGTGGGCCCCCGCAGCTGACAGCTGGCGCAGAGGTGCCCCACTCAAGAGTTGGGCTTGGTGTGTTCTGCCCCCTACGGGTTCGAAAGAAAGGGGGGTATGTGATGGGGCGGTCGCCTGTCACAGTATATGTCCCCCAGGATTGTCAACCTGGCAGGTTGACAGACTCCAGGACTGTTATTTGACATGAAGGAATCTGTTTTGGCAGTTTCCTCCAAGGTTTGTTAGATTCAGTTGGGAGCCTGGAATTTGGAGATTTCTCAGCGATCTGGGAGGGAGAAAGAAATAAAGGAAGGAAATCTCCAATCCTGGGACCAGGTTTTGCAAGCAGCCAGGAAGTTGATTGTCCAGGTGTGTGTGGGCCTGATATTAGAGTCAGGGTCAAGGTTCTGGGCTCCACCCTCCCAAGGAGTCCAGATCTGCAAGGAAGAAGTGCGCATGTCTGCATGGGTCTGTCTGCGAGCAGACAGGAGGCCCTATCCGTTGGGCCATAGCAGCAAAAAAGAGTGTCAGCCAGGGTACTGAGTGGGTACGGAGCCGGGACACAATTACAGGGTCACGAGACCAAGGTCAGAATCGTGAGCAGCAGAGCTGACCAGTAAGCTTGGTATTTTTACGGTGAGTAATAATTACTTTCCTGTGTTGAAGTGAAACCCCTGCGTGGCAGAACTCTGGAAGGACTGTAATTTCTGTTATTTCAATAAACATGGGCTGCCATGCCCTTAAAAAGAGATCCTGACTGTCCTGAACTCACTCAAAATGCATCTACCACAAGATATATATATAGCTTATTATATTCTTTTACTAGCCATAGGTGGTGTGATGAACCGCGTACTAAAGAGGAGTATGTCTGCCCGTATTAGCTTCTCTTGCCTGGTACCAGCACAATCCAAGATTCCTCAGAGCACCCAGTCATTAGCCATACGATTTTACGATTTTATTTGAAGCACACACACAAGTATATGTCTCTGGAGACAATTACCCTCCTTGTTGGCATAGAGACACAGCGTGGGATAAACTTTCATCCAATCACATCAAGCATAAGTACATTCAACTTATCAACATATCTATAAACAAAAACTGGACATGCAACCAACTTTGTTAGTGGTACAGAAACATTTAACCTTTCAATAACTATTTAAAATAGTAACTGGGTGCACAGACCACTTCTTCATGGAGAGACCTGTTAAAGGAGCTTCTCCTCTCCTATGACTTGGGCATGCGTGCCTGCAATGTCCAATGCCAGTGTTCTAATCCTACTGTAGACAACCTAGCTGGTTCAGAGGTAAAATGAAATGCTGTCCAGTGTGGCTACAGTGAGCCTGGTGAGATCAAACCAGACTGGGTTTCTCAGATCACCCTCTGCCCCTAATAGACACAGGATGACTTACACAAAAGAGGGGCCTGGGGAGCTGGAAAATGAGTTTCCTGACCCCTCTAAGAAAAGCTGAGTTACATGGGTCACAGGTGGTATAAGAATATTGTTTAAATCACAACATACAGTTGCTTCTGTTTAACTTACCTTCATGTTTACATAAAAAACTGTTGCAGTAATGACTAGAGTTGAGCGAACCCGAACTGTAAAGTTCGGGTCCGTACCGAACTTTTGGGTGTCCGGGACCCGGACCCGAACCTGGACTTTTCAAAAAAAGTCCGGGTTCGGGTCCGGGGTTCTGGTAT